>CM034156.1:213930809-214373078 GCA_019776745.2 Taxus chinensis | reverse complement strand
GAACTCATTTTTTGAATGTGATAATTCAAATACTATTAGTAGAGTTTATGGTGTAACATCATAATACTACCACCTATCACCCACAAGCCAATGGTAATGCAGAGGCCTTTAATAAGATTTTTGGAAAAATATTGGCAAACATTTGTGATGTAGGAAGAAAGGATTGGGATGACAAAGACTCAATTGTGTTATGGGACTATAGAACTACATACAAGATATTGAATAAGTCAACACCTTTTCAATCGGTGTTTGACATGGAAGAAGTTCTACCCATGGATTTCATGTTACCCTGCTTGTGTATTGTGTGTGCATGAGGACTTGATGATGAGAAATTAGTAGAGAAGTGCATTGGTAAACTGATGCAATTAGATGAGAGGTTTACAATTGCGAAGTGGAGTTAGAAGACATAAAAAGTGATATAAAAGGCTTGGCATGATAGGAATATTAAGAATAAGTATTTTAATGTGGGGAAAATGGTTCTTTTGTATGACTCCAAGTTTGTGTGTCATCCTTGGAAGCTAAAATTGCATTGGTTGGGACCATTTATAGTAACCAAGATCCTGGAATCTGGAGCTTGTCAACTACAAACATTGGATGGAACTATATTTCCTGGTTACTTCAATGGGAGTAGGTTGAAGCCATACTATAAATAATCTTTTTGTATTTATAGACAATAGTGTTTGCCACTAGAGTAGATTCCACCTTTTTTGTTTGCTATTTTGTTGTAATAAGCGTCGTTCAGCTAGGAGATGATTTATTTGTTTGAGACTGAGAGTGTTCGAGGACCACACATGATTTAGTGTGGGGGCATTGGCAAGAGGTTGTAGGTATTGTGACTTAAAACTGGAGGAAAAAGTGACTAGGAGGCTAGAGAACAAGCCGTGTGCGTTAATAACTGCTGTGGCGATGGAAAAAATGTGTTGGTGCACCAAAAAAAGAAAGAAAGTGTTATTAATGGTTGGACATGGTGAAAAGTTTTCTTTAAGTTCATGGAATTTCTCATATTAAAAACAACGTGAATGGAGAGCTGTGCAGGGTAACGTAAAGGAGGAAATAAAGAGGTAGACTAATTGGCAAGGGGTGTAGAGGAATAATTTGTGCGGTGTAAGAGGGTGCACACAAGAATGTTTGTAGCTTCGGGAGTAGTAACGCCCCAGAAGGTTATGGACTGCCACATGTGAGAGATTTTTTTCAAGATAATAAAATGTAAGAAAAGTGTGGGAAAAGTAGAATAGTGATTTCAAGATTGGATATGTAGGTGTGTGTAATTAATGTGGCTAGAAATTGAAAAATATGTAAAAGGGGCAGAAACCAAGTCATTCTTGCCTTGTGTAAAAGAGAGCTCAGTTGCGACAAAGTGTGAAGAATGAACTAGAGCTGATTGAAGTAAAGAGAAAACAAGAACAAAAACTTGATGGCAGATAATGCATGTGAGAAGTGGATGGTAGGTGAAGGGTTTGAAAACACATGTCTAGGATTCATAGGTGAAGATGCAGAGCTAAGGAGAAGAGTTTTATAGGTTGAGCTAGGGCATGAAGTTGATGATAATAGGTGTAAGGATTGAGCAATAAGTATGGATTTCAACACCAAAGGCACAAATTGAGTAAGTGTTTAAATTTTGGCACCTAGCGCACGTAGTTTGCAGGGTTATGGGGTATACTAGTTAGAGCATAACAATGACACCAAAGAGTTCATAAAGGAAAATGAATCCCATAGAAGAGTTACTTGAAGATTGGTTTTCTGCGATACAATTTCCACCAGAGGTAGTGGTAGGGAAACCATGGGAATCACAACTACAAAAATGCAAGATTAAGGAATACAACTACTAGGTGTAAGTGAATGAGGAAAGTATCAATAAGGATGTCTTACAAGACTTAAGTACAAGAAATGTGGAAGGGAAGATTGTCTTGGATGAAAAAATGTGTAAAAATTTGGAAGGAGTCAGGGTACAGTTGTATGAGCTACCCTTCTTTGGGAAGCCTACACACCTTTTTCAATGGCTGATGTTGCACATGCACAAAGATTATTTTTACTTCGCAGGTAGAAGGATGCGACTAACTACAAAGTTAATTGATAGGGTTATATGGTTGCACAATACTTAAGGAAGAGATAGAGCTTGACTTGTGTGATGAGACAAATATAAAGGAAACAAACACCAAGTTACAATATCATAAGGGAAGTCGTGACTTTAGCATTAATAGTATTTTTTTACCCTAGTACAAGAGTAGTTGCACACTTGGTTAGCTATAAGTTGGGTTCCTCTAAGAGATGGATAGAGGTAAAAAAATTACACATCACACATAAGATGACACATAAGACCAAGTACAACATTTCCTTGTATATAACTGAAGGAATTATAGAGTAGGAAAAGGATTAGAAGAAGAAAGGAGAAAAAATTACTTGGGGTTCCATCCTTCTTTTGATTATATTTTGGTAAATCGAGGAGCCAGACAGACCAGAAGACAATATGTGGGAGCACCCCATTGAAGAGAAGTCTCCAGCAAAAATGTTAGCCAAGTATACTTGTGATGGCATAATTGCAAATCCTTACAAAGCACGCCTTGATAAGTGGTATAGTAGAATGCATGAGGCATTCAAAAACGAATGACCCATGCCAAGATAATTACCAACATTTCTAAATGGACAGGTAGATTTTTTAGTATTGCAACACTTCATCCTTGCAAGATTCTTGTTGAACAATAGGGAAATGGGGCCATGGTGCAAACTATCATTTGTAATCATAGCCAATTATTTCAAGTGCACAGTGAATAGAATCAAGGATGGGAAACAATTGAATTTCAATGTAGAGAGGATTGATGTGGACTATCATACGCTACATAATAAATATGGGTATGTATCAAAGGCATCATATGTGGAGACTATGGAAACTGACAACATGGAACTTAGTTTGATAATAACCCTAGTAGTTTGCAAAGAGGAGTGTAGATTTTATGTATGCCTACACCAAAGATGAAGGATGGAAAGTAGTTTGACGCGTGTGAATTTGACATGCCACAACCACAAAAGAAAGATATGGTAAGGTCCCCATGAGGCAACGTAAGCCCAATCTAAAGGAGGAAGAGGAAAATATAACCAAGGGGAAGTTAGAGCAAAGCAAAAGGAAGAATATAAGAGGAGAGAGCCAATAATTAAGTGCCTTCCATGCATAGAAAGAGAATCCAAATAAAGAATAGTGTAAAGCTGATCTTGAAAAAGGAGGACAACCCCCACATTGTGCATAATATGGATGAGGAAGATGAAGATCATCCACACATGGAGCAAGAAAGATAAGAAGAAGTGGAGGAAAAAAAAGGAATATCCTGCACAAGAAGAGTATGAAAGGGCCTGAGTAGGAAAGGGATACACGTGATGTGCGAGAAGAAGAGAATAAGGGTGATGTAGAGATTGAAGAGGAGAAAGAAGAGAAATAAGGAGGGATTGAAGAACAAATGCTTGGGGAAGGCCAAGGTGTTGGAGGGGAGAAGAGATGGGATGAGTTCAATATAACACAAGAGACCTCGAGAAAGCCACAATGTAGGAGGAATGAAAGAGACATAAACCTCTATAGGAACCCCCAATGTCCGACCTTGATGACCCCTCAAAAGTGTTAAGGGCCATATTTTAGTGTTTAGCACAAACAGACAACCTATTTAGTTAGGAAAGGTTTGGTAAGGATAAGGTCCTCATGCACACAAGAAAAAATCTCTCTTAGAAAATGCAAATGCATGAGGAGACCAAATTTGAAGTAAGTAAGGAGTTATTTTTAGAAAAACAAGCATGTAACATGCTAAAAAAATGGCTGTCAAAGTTGGGAAATGTAATATCAAAAAAAGGGCACTAGTAAAGAGGATGTAACAAGATATACAATGTAATGGGTTGAGGAACCAACAAATTGTGGTAGAGTTGAACAATGAGAATAAGATAATGGACAATGTGTATAATAAAGCAACTGATATAGTGAATAATATTACATGCACAAACTTGGCGGAACATGCTAAACTAGAATATGATATAAAAATGGAGTACTTGGAGGATCTGGTTTGAATGTTGCCGATCAAGGTAAAAATAAGGCCATGTCAATCACAAAAATAATTATACACAAATAATAAAAATAAAGGTCAAGAAAAATATTGAAGAATATGAAGCACTCATTGCAGAGGTAAAGGAGGCCACATAGAAGGTATAATTGTTTTTTGACAACTTCAAGAATTTTTCTCTGATATGTAACACACACATCACAATTAAAGAGGCCAAGTTAAAGAAAATACAAGCCATGATGAAAACCAATAAGGTCGAGCATGAGAAGGTGATGGAGGAGGTTTTGGAAAAGAAGTTAATAAAATCCAAGTGTGATACTATAGATGAGAGGCTCAAGAAGATCCATCCTATGGTAATACGCATGATGGATAATTTGGAAATTCTCGTAGTGGACTTGGATGTAATAATTAAGGAGCTGAAGGAGAAGGTAGGTGAGATAACTTTCGAGAAGATACCAAATATTGTGGAGATAGCACTAGATAATGCCACCAAATATCTTGAAGGATGGAAGAAGCTAGAAGTTGTAGTAAACAAAGAGTTTCAAAAACTCCTCCTATTACCTAAGGCTTGAAATTTGGGACTTGTGCGTAGAGGGAATATTCTTTGTTTTTGTTTCATTTGGGTAATTACCCATATTATTTATTCTTTCATTCTTTTAGCTATTCTTTGAGGAGCTAGCCTTTGATTCATATTATTGTCAAGAACAGACAATACTCCTAGTGTGGAGAAATGTTGAGAAAATAAAATGGCTAAGTCCTAGCCATGTATGTAGGTTTAAGATTGCACGTAGGAGGGAACATATAAAATAAGAGGAAATAACTAAGGAAAAATTAACACAAGGAATCATGTGTGCAAGAAGATAAAAAGTATAGAGATAATTCAATACATGAAAGGTATTCATGTAAGGGGGATGACAAGATTAGTGTGCAAGGGTTCACACATACACACACCATGTTACAAGACATAACTAACTTTCCCTGTAAAGGATAAAAATAGGAAAATAATAGTTGGTGTAACTTGCAATGTATGTCCAGAAATAGGCAAGGAAAGAAGCACTGACAATAGATAAAACACATGCAAATGAGGACATCTAATTATAGAATCAAAACATGGATAAGGCCGAGCTATTTATAGATTGATCTAGAGTTTAAAGGCATGCAACCTATATTTAGGACATCTATTCTTAGGATTAAAGCATGTAAGTGGTGAATAACAAGTTCCTACCATGTATAAATAAGTGTAGCACTCTTTGTAATCAAACAGAGAGAGAGGAGAGAGTGGTGCATAGATAGATTGATGGAGATATACAATGTGTGTGTAAGTTCCTAGCGCTAAGTACTATGCACATGGATGTAATCAGTGAGTATATGAATGAATTATGTTTATGATGGACAGTTGTGTATGGATTTTGAGAATTAGTAGCAATGGAAATGGTGTAGTAGGAATCCAAATACTACTGTTAATTTTTTATATTAATGAATGATAGGCTTGTTGTTATTTATTGATGTTAGTATATTCTATTGTTGTCTTCCATCCCTAATATAATGCTCAAGTAGATAAATAACATCTTGACAAGTGAAACAAAGGAGGAACTCAATAGGTTGCATATGCTTTGGGTGAGCACTTAGTCATCTATCTAGGTGAAGTGATAGCTCGTCTGACCTTGTGAAGTTGGCAACTAGGCTCCAACACTTGCCTTAGGAACATCTTATCGATACAATTAAATCCAACTGTGGTACATTTGGTGGAACTTAATAGAATGGTCATCAGAAAGTGAACCATCCACATGGTCTACTACTGGAATAATCTGGTGAAGGAATCTTGTGATTATGTCAAATGATGTGAAAATTGTAAGTTATTTTTTAATCTTATCCATGTACACTCTTAGGAATTATAACTGATCCAGTCTATTTGGCCTATGTCTCAATGGGGTTTAGATATTATTTGAAATTTTAAACCCTTATCATCAGATGGATAAATATTTATCACCACTTCCATTAAATATTTCACCAAATGGGTTAAATTAATTCTATTTCCCACACTTCCAGACCCAAATCATGAAGTTCATAATACAAAACATAATTTCTTGATTTTTCATCCTCTCCAAGCTCATTTTTTATAATGGGGTATCATTTAACAATAAGGATATGCATCACTTATGTTAAAAATATACTATTAGAAATATTTTCTCCATCCCTTATCATCCACAATCCAATGGCCAAGTAGATGCATCTAATAAAATAATAATTAAACTTATTCAAAAAATGGTTAACAATTCACATTGTGACTAACATACTCATCTCCCTTATGCCATTTGGGCCTACCACACTAACATACACAAAATAAAATGGGCTATTCCATTCTCATTAGTTTATAGAGCTGAGGCCATAATACCTCTCAAGCTTGAGATATCATCCATGTGCATTATCTTACATAAGTTTATTGATGGCAACACATATCACAAATAGTGTATTTCCCAACTCAAGCTACTTAATGAATGACGTAATAATGCCTTGGGTCACTTACATATTTACTGAAATTGCATCACACATGATTATAATAAAAAATTATTTATGGATTTGAAATTATTGATCTCATATTACAAGAAAATTAATGAAAATTTCCGCAAACACCTAATCAATGGGACAAGTTTTCCCCTAATTGGTTTGGTTCCTATATTATCACTCACAAATTTGGTTATAAAGCATACAAACTTTATGATTTGAAGGGTTGCAAAGAAACAAATCTGATAAAAACCATGTATGTTCAATGTTTTTATATGTAAATAATCTAAAAAATCATGTAGCCCTAAGATTTATAATAAGAAAACATTTATAATAAAAAGTCCAAAAAATCATAAAATAGTCTTAAACCAATAGGAAGTTATAGAATTGTATTTTCATTACTATTACATCCATCCTTTATTCACTTTACACAAGTACCCTAATATCAGCTCACTTACCTTTGATATAGATGGATGACTTCCCTAGGTTATTGACAATTCGCTAGAATTCTTTATGCGTTGGAACATCTTCCACAATTATTTGAGCTTCATCTATGGTCACCCAATAAATTTAAGATTTTTTTTTAGAGATCCATGCACTCTTATTCACTAAATTAATTTTCATGCTTTTACTAGGACATTATTAAAGTCACTAGACAATTCGATTATATCATATGTATCAAATTATCATACATAGCCATTCATGGTGCTTAATCCCATTAAAAAAGCAAAAGCACAAAAAATTTACAACATCACAAAACATAAAATGAAATGATAGACAATTCAAATGACACACTAATTAGAGAATATCTCTAAAGGTGTTACAAGTATCTTTATAGGGGTTATGGATGCATAAATTACAATAGAGTAAGAATTGAATTAACACCAAACACATTTGTGTCAAGGATGCAGATTGTTGGTTGATAGTAGAGAAATTTATGGCTTCCCTTTTCCCTCATCAATATCCCAATAAATTAATACAATGGCTCAATCATGTAACACAATGACTATTTGACCTCAATTTTGTCCATGTACTTCACAACAATTAGTAATTAATGCCTACTTACACACGCAAGATCTCAATAATTCAAAGGGGTAGTATGTCGCTTTATGACCATTAGAATTGGTTCAAATCACAAGTTTTTTTTTTCTCTCGTCTCATCAAAACGTGATATCATTTTATCTAAACATAACACTAATATATTTTTTGCACGCCGTGTTGCATCCCCATATAATAAAAAATTATCATACTATAATTTTTGTACCATTTCATACATAGAAAATCTATGGCTACATGTTAAAAATAACAAAAATAAAATGTGTTCCTAATCATCTACATATTTATTATTTCAACATTGCATAAACCATAACACACACACACACACACACACACACACACACACACACACACACACACACACACACACACACACACACACACACACACACACACACACACACACACACACACACACATTATTTTCATACAATAAAACCACAGTATGAATAATAACTATACATTAAGGGATAGGACTCACATTGTTTCATGGATTTTTATCTCATACATGTGAACCCACATGGTGTATCAACAAGATCCTAGTGTGTCACAAAATCTATGCACTTGTGTAAATTTCTATGTCCTAAAAACATGCTAGCATTTGCATGGTTCATAAGCAAGAAAACTTGTAATTGACAACCCCCTTAGCATTTTTCTTTCTCTTATGCACTTTTATTGGATTTATACATCTTACACTCTTGCCGAAATTTAACTGTTTTATCTTTCTATGGCCTCGTACACTAGTGCAAGGCACTCTTGTCCTCTTGGGTGCTCATGTCCTTCTTTCTCCTTTTCTTATCCTTTTGGAACTTGTTTGCTTCTTAATTACTTTTTACTACTTTGGGCCAGACTTCTAGTTACCAATTACAAAATTCAAATAAGGGAATCATATAAATACACAATTATGTTTTAGAAGTAAAGGGCCAAGCTCTAAGCATTACATATTACCACCTAATCTTGCATTCAAAGGCACAACAACATCAAAGGAATCCATCTAGCACTTGTACAAGGGACAAGGACTATATACTTCTGCATACAAAACATAGGAAGGGGAATTTTATCCTATTCCATCCACACATTATATACATTTTCTACATTCTAGAAATAGCTCGGTATCACTGTGCAACTTGCATAAGGGCATCCTTCTACACATAAACACAAGAACTACATGATGTCTAAGATGTAGTGCATTAATCATTCATAAGTTCACTCTTTGGGTGACTACCAGGGTCATTTCAACTCCCCATTATGTATTTTCATTTTTATATTCTATGTGGCTTGTGGGTATGTGCAAGTGAAATTCTTTCTAGCAGGTTACAGGTATAATCGTATATCAGACAGTGAATCTAGAGTGACAAACATGGATCAACAATGAAGATTTACCAACACTAAAAGATCTAGGTCTGCAGCATCTACCTGGACACCAGTTCCCAGATCCAGACACCAATGCCTGAGCATTCCTTCTACCTACCATTTTGATGACTCTCTCTCTCTCTCTCTCTCTCTCTCTCTCTCTCTCTCTCTCTCTCTCTCTCTCTTTTCTCAAGACATATCTAACACTCTCCCATAATGGCATGGTTTCTCTTGTGTCATCACATAGATCTCCATCATATGCACACTTGGGGGTCATTGCACATTCTCCCCTCTCCATCACTATCGGATCCCTCTATTTTCTACTCGTAGATTATTACTACACTTCACACTTCTTGCTTCATGTTCTAAGCACTCTTACCTCTTTGGTGCATATATTGTACCATCACTACCCTATGAAAAATTCTCGTGCTATGCTTCAAAATTGAATTTTGAGGGAACACTACATCCTTTAAACCTTGCATTACACTCTCCACACTATGTGCTTCATGACATGTATTTTCTAGCATCTACTCACACATGAAAAACCCATTTCCAGATGACACACTCTTTTTATATGGTTCATTCTTGATTGTTGAGGGGGAATTTATAAATGAACCTCATTTCATGTACATCTGTTGAGGGGAAACACCACTCCTTCCATATTCATAATTTGCATACTACACCACCACATTCATAAACCATTTACATATATTGGTTGCATTTACTCTTGCTTTCTTGTACTACTTACACATTGCACTTTTCTTAATATGTTAGTTAGATACTTTGTATGTCATTATCTCTTTATATACACATTTGTGTGTTCACTTGATATCTAAAAGTGAATACAAATATCTTATAGTTCCTTACACGATGCATAGATATTGACACTACCTCCCTTTTCAATCCCACCAAGGATCTTGGTGGCATCTACTTTTACTACTCTCACACCCTATACATTACATGTTCTATTGTTATATTATTCACTACTTCTCATTAGAGTTAATTTAATTTTCACTTATATATACACAATTTGACATACTATTTATCATTCTAACATGATAATGAGTGTGTGTTGTGTAGCATTTACCTTGTAGGACTATCTACAACCATGGTTATCTAATATATTTTTCTTGATCTTGTTTTCTATTGTATGTTATTGTTTGCAAGATATGCCCTATCTCTTGTATGATCATTGTATGCTTTTGGCCGCTTCAGACCTGATTGTCTTGTGAAAATGTGAGTGATGTCCCACATTTGAAACCCATTTTTGGTTGTCCAGATTGTCTTCCTAGTTGTTTGTTACATAGTCTTCTATTGCATTCTAGCTTTTATACCAACACTTGTTACTAGCCCATATTGTTTGAATGTGCCTTGGTTTCTACCATGCACATCCCCTACAACCTACAACAATACACTTCAAACAAGTATTGGGTCCTCTCCTTTGGACCGCATTCTCCTACAGTTGTCGAATGTACCCAAAAAGAGGGGAGACATAAATTGGGTGAACAAATCACCCCTATAGAAGGTCATAACTACAGTTCAGATCAGTACACTATAGAAACAACACATGCATACAGTCACAAAACAATCTAGAATCAGAATTGGAATTCACACATGGTACGGACAGTAGCACCTGGGTGCTCCAGACCTCCCCTAGGTGCTAATGTCTTGGGGGCATAAAAAATATTTTTTCTCAATTCAACATAGTCTTTAACAATTTACAAAACAATTCTCTAGTAGAACACACTTTCCTCTAAATACAAAATGCATTCTATCTCCTATAATCAGTTACAATACGAAAAACATGAGACATACCATCTACAGTGGTTCTCATTCGGGAAGTATTCATGGAAGAGAGTAAAACTAGTCCTCTCTCCCCAAAACTTTTCTCCCATGGCATGAGATCATCCAAAAAACACACATTTAGCATGATATTTCCCAAATACTCATACTTGGCATGAGATCTCCCAAAAAAATCATACTTGTGAGATATCCCAAAAAAATCATAATTTGGCATGAGATCATCCAAAAAACTCACCCTTTATAGAATTTCAGGACATATTTCTATCCTTAACACTCTTATACATCAGGAACACACTTTCCTTTATTACTACCTTTTCACACTTTTGCATACTTATATATACTTTACTCATATTTTTCATATATAGGAATTTGACTACTATGTTTCTCTTATTTTACATGTCCATCCTTAATATATAAAAGAAGTAGCCTACATCAGCAAATATAAGCACAGAAAAATATACAAGCTATGCATAATGCTTCACCCCTAGGGTCCACTTCCCTCTATCCTAGTCTCCTTGCTTCATGTTACAATCTCTTTATGCTTCACTTTTCCACCCAACATGTTATTCACTAGACTCTCTACATGATCATAAGGTATGGATATTCTAACTACTTTATGTTATCGATTATTCATTCAACAACATAAAGTGGGGGGAAAATTTGGTCACAAAATCTATGCACTTGGATATATTTCTAGGTCCTAAAAGCATGCTAGCATTTGCATGGTTCCCAAGCAAGAAAACTAGTAATTGACAACTCCCTTTATCCTTTTTATTTTCCTTCTACACTTTTATTGGCTTGATACATCTTACACTCTTTCTGGCATTTAACTGTTTTATTGTTATGTGGCCTCAGACACTAGCACCCAGTTGGGACACTAGTGCTAGGTGCTCTTGTTTTCCTGTGCGCTCATGTCCCTCTTTATCCTTTTCTTATCCTTTTAGAACCCTTTTACTTCTTAATTAATTTTACTACTTTGAGTCAACCTTATAGCTATCAATTATGAAATTCAAACAAGGGAATCATCTAAATACACACAATTATGTTTTCAAAATAAAGTACCAAGTACTAAGCATTACATACTACCACCTAAGCTTACATTCAAAAGGCACAAGATAATCAAAGGCAACCATATAGCATCCATTCAAGGGAAAGGGTTGCATACTCCTACATACATAACATAGGAAGGGGAAGGATTTCTATTCCATCCACACATACTATACATCTTCTAAATTCTAGATCTAGCCTACTATCATTTGTGTAACTTGCACAAGGGCATAATTTCTACACACACACACACACAAGAACTACATAGAGTCTGAGATGTAGTGTAGTGCTTAGTCATAATTCCACTCTTCAAGTGACCATCGGGGTCATTATGACTCCCCATTTTGTATTTTCCTTTTTAGGTTTGATGTGGTTTGTGGGTATGTGTAGGTGAACTTCTTTCTTACATGTTACAGGTACATTCCTAGATCAAATAAAGAATCTAAGGTAACAAATAGGGATCAACAATGAATCTTGTTTGACACTAAAATATCTAGGTCCCCGTCATCTTCCTAGACATCAACACCTAGATCCAGACACCAGTGCCTGGGTGTTTCTTCCCTCTCATGGGTGTTCTTATCCTGTGTAGTTTCAGTGTTTAGAACCTCTAGCGATCATCTGCAACACTCTTCTTATACTATTATATTATTTCACTAGCCCATATCACTCCTAGATTGCTCAATATTTCTCTAAGTCTTCCTATCTCTCTCTGTTTCTTAGGGTTTTGCATTGTGCATGCTTGTTTTCTTGTGTCTTACTATATATCAACATTTTTACAACACATATTACAATAAATACTATGAAAATAATATTTCATCAATTTAATTTACATTAAATCCCCTACGAGGCCCCATACTCATCTTATGTGAATTTAACCATAATCATAATTCTCATGAAAAATAGGCCAAATGCATATGTGGCACATGTTCGTGTAATAATCATTGACAGTATCATGTTCATATAACATGGGTAGTCATCTCCCAACTAATCCACACTACTGACTCCTTAAGCTAACGTAAAAATATATAATCTTCTATCATACCCTCTAACTCTCTAACATGTGTTACGCATACAAAAGATTATGATTACTTTTATCTTGCTCTCTTCATTCACTCTTCAGGAACATTTATTCATCATTCTCCCTACCTCTTTTTTTCAGATCTCTCCCCTCAAATATTCATTGGATTTTGGTTTCTTCTTCTCTACAAATTTTCCATTATTCTCTCTTCCAAGAAACAAATCTTCATTTGATGGCTCTGTTTCCTCTCTATCTCTGTAATAGTTTCTTCAGCATGTAGCTCTCCTCTTTTTTATCAATAGATCTAAATTATGCAATAGTGTCATCTTTAACACAAAGATCTCCTCTCTTTTGATCAACAAATCTACATTATGTAACAGTGTGTCTCCTTCATCATGTAGCTCTCCTCTCTTTCAGTAATAAAAATTCATTGTATAAAAGTGTCTCCATTCTCTCTATGGAAAAACCCTTTGCTTGGCTACGCCTTTTCTCTCTTTTTTCTATAGCACTAATCACGCATTTTTTATTTTTTCTTAAATAGACATTTATATATTCTACTTCTTTGACTCATGATTTTTTTATTTTAATTAATTTTATTGCTCCTCGTATTTTTGGTAGATACATGAAAAGTTTCAAAATAGTTTTGCAAAATTATCTGACATTCTTTCATGATTTTCTCAGTGTACAGGTGGAGGCATTACAAGATTCCTTTTCTATCATTTAATTGTTCCTCCAATCATGTATTTTTTTATTCCATGATAGCGAGGATGAAATTCCCTTTCCAGTAAGTCCAAAAACTTGAAAATATGACACATGGAGCAAAAGATATTGCAATTCAGGTTTTTGACCCCTAACAACTTATTTTGGCTTTGCTTTGTGGGTTGTTGGAGTTAATTTACTTAGAATTATGATTGGCCGTTACTTTGAAGTTGTGCCCCATCGCTTGATACACGTCAAAAACTTAAGTTACTCCCAACTTCTTCTTTACAGGTTTGGAGTGCACCTTTGCTTTGCTCAGGTTTACGAAGTACCATTACTTTGTAGTAGTAACACGTCATATCTCCGCAATACATTGGAAACTTCTTCTTTTCGGGTTTGTGGGATAACTTTACTCTACTCGGGCTTCAGGACTACTCTACTTCATTACTTTGTAGTCTTGGCACATTGTATCTTTACAATTCACTCTTCTTCATTTTCCTTTGTTTTACAGGATCTCATAAGTCACTTTATTTCAGAACATCTGAATCTCCATGGAACTTGTTCCACATTCAGGTACAGCGGATCTTATGAATCCTTAGTCTTCCACACTTTGATTTGTTTTTTGGCTTGAATATATGTATGGAGAAAACTATGTCACATGGTAGTGTACTGCCTAGGCCCTTTGGGCCCGCAACCTTGGCACATTGTATCTCCAAAGTATTAGTACATCGAATCTTCCTGTATTCCTTTGTACATCGAATATCCGCGGTCATAGTCACTTGCGGGGAATAGGTCATCTCGTGGAACTTGTTCCGCATTCACTGAGTTCTTCTGACTCCTTAATCTTTCACACTGATTGTGAGATTCTTATGGCTTGATCTTGATGTGACAGAGAACTACTGTCTCAGTGTGGTACACTTTGTATCTATCCTAAGCCCTTTGGGCCCATATCCTTCATTTGTCCTACAATACTCTTAAATCCTTAACTCCTCGTCCATTCCTTTACAGTCTTAACAGCATCATAGCTTTGCACTTGCTGGAGAACTCAAGTCCCACAATTAATTGTCTCCATCTAAAATTCTAAGCTCCTCCGACATTTCCTTTCTTGCTCGCAATGCACTAGATTTCTGTCAGCCTTATACCCACTCCTTTTGACTTTTCAGACTTGGAGGGGATGATGTGGAAGCTCAAGTGTCCCAACCTGGAACTATGGCGCTTGGGTCTTCTAGTGGACCCGATATACTCAGCTTACTAAGTCTGCAAATCAAATAAACCTATTATCAATTCTCAAATCTACCAATTTTATGCCATTTTACACCTTGTGTTGCTTGGGGAACCATGAACATGTCACTATCTGAGATACCCCAAATGTCCACTGAGATAGGCACTGCCAATCACCTTCATGCCTATACTGCAAAATCTTACTTCTAAGTACTAGAATTTTTGCTTTCCATCAATGCCACTTGACATCAATGACAACACCAATGAACAGGTTCAAAAAAAATCCCCCTTTGTAGATTGATGGAAACATACTTAGAAAAACACAAAAAATTTGATGGAAAAAACACTTTCAAAATTGTTTCTTACCGCACTCTCTCCCTACTTACCATTTTGACAAAGGGTCAGTCTCTCCCCCATCCCGACATCTATGACAAAGGCTGAAGACAACTGCATATACCATTATCAATTTTACCTCAAGAATATCAATCCCTTGATCATGCTAAATCTTACCTGAATGAAGCTACCACTCTCAGCTGTATGAACCTTCTTCACACCTTTTTCCTTGGACTGAAAACTAGATCTTCTTTGTCCACAAGCTTTCTACCTAGGACTGTGTTCCATCTTCTCTGACTCTAATCAACAACAAACTTGATCCATTTGACCTCCATATGAACTTCACCAGGGATCCTACCTTGACCTGATACATCGCCATCTTGGGATTTAATCTTATTATACATCTTATGTTCTATGCCAAATTAATTCTCACATCTCCAACTAAACTCCCCCTTTCCTTCATAGCTAGCATATTCATCATTACACACAAAATTTGATTTGTTACTCAAGTAAACTTCACTTTGAAGCACCTCTTGAATCTTGGAAATACTTGAGACATAAAATTTTGATGTTTACAAGCCTACTAGGACTAATGCCTTGAATTTATCTACACCAAAATGCATTAAAGTGTTTGACCCTTGGATGACCAAAATCTTTTGTCTGAAACATATCAAACTGCATAATGCTTCCCTTATCACCTTTTCCCTTTGACTTCAAACTAGCTCTCCTTGTAGACCTAAGAGTCCTACTCTAGAAATGTTTCATCTTCTCTAACTCTAAATCAACATAAAATTCCTTACTCTAATCATTTGACTTTATGAACCTTACCAGCCTCCCCTTGAGCCTGATACACTCCATCATGTTCAAAAATTTCAATCTTGGTCATACATCTCTGTTCTATGCCAAATTAATTCTCACATCTTCATAATTTCCTTCATAGCTAGCATAGTCATCATTAAATGTTCTTCCTGTTACTCAAGTAATTTCACTTTGAAGCACCTCTTGAACCTTTTTCTTTCAACCTCTAATTATTTACCTCTTTTCCCATGGTCTTCTTTTATCTACACCTTTACTTTGAAACACTATTGAACCATCAAGAGCTCATACCAAGAATACATAATTTACTTCCTTTCTTTCTTGCCCCACTAATTTTGGCTATGAGAACCCATGCATGCTTTGAGAAGATATATTCCATACTAAATAAAACTCCCCTTAATATTTTGTTTTCAATGTTTGCAATATTCCCTTAGAACTGCACTCTTTTGAATTTTCCTCATTTTGGTCATTCATCATGTATTAAACTTGAGTCTTTTCAAGAAGACATGTCAAATCTACATACTATGTCCTTAGACTTAATTGGCTCACTAATTTGCACTAGTACTAGCCTTAAGTGATCTTAAATTTGACTAATCCAAGCTCCCCTTGGAAAAAATCAATCTTCCTTTGAAGAAAATTTACCTATCTCACCATATTCATCCATTTTATTTCACTATGCTCAATAATCAAACTAATGCTTCTTAATCATTTTAATCCTTCACTAGAGAAATATGTAATCTCAACAACCTTATCTTTCAGTTGTTGTAAGAACTTTCTATATTAGTATAGGTATGATCCTTCATTGTCACTATGATCAAGCTCCATAAGTTTTTCCATTTGTCTCTTGAAACATTGCTTCATACTCATTCCTCTCAAATTTGTGGAACAAACTCAGTATGCCACTACCAGTCAACTTTCATCTCATCAACTACAGAGTTATGAAGTTTTGATTCAAGTAAATTTGTACTACTTCAATGTGAATAAAGCACTTATCAATTACCACGTTACAACTCACGTGACTTCAATGTTGCACTCTTGTTTCATACAAGGATTGAGAAGTCAATTCAGACCTTATGAGCTTTAGTTTCAAGACTTTTATTAACTTGCTCAAATTTTATTATACTCAAAGCAATGACCTTGCATTATGAACTGACTATTTATTGCATTTCATTAGATCTTAAGATAATTTTGGATACTTGATATCAGGCACTATAGATCAGCTCTGCTGATTGGTTTTATTCTAGTCAATATTCTTCTATAATCCTAGACAATATGAGCCATCTTGTCATATCACAATTCAACAGTGAGAAAATTTTGAACACATGTTTTGATGGAATACTCATTTCTTGTCATCTTTGATTGTCATGGTGAAGCTCAACTTTAACTTACTTATGGACTAGGTCACTCCTTGACATATATTACATTATCATCACTTTCACTTTCTAATTGAGATGATACAACAATTGGGGAACTTGTTCTAATACTTCCTGTAGGACATAATGAATTGTCTTAGACTTTGCATGAAACTAGGTCATACTTCTTACATTTTATCGAAATTGATCACTTTGTACATCACTTGTGTCAATCCATGATAATGATTCTTGACAGAGAATAAGCCTCTTATTTCTTAAGACTCATTTCAAATGAGGCATACAATATTAACAATATGAGGAACAAGAACTCACAACTTACTTATCTTCTTATAACCGGTACATGACTCATACTATGTTCTATATTTCACCAAGGACATTTGCTTAGGACGTTATCATACCTAATATCTCTGGGCACTTTTATCAGTCATGAATGACCCAGTGACAATGATTCAGGATACTTGATAGAATGGAGACAACATATCATTGTCTCATGATTTTGAGACTTCTTGACTACACATACTTATATTTTTAATGAGCACTGGAACTTGAACACACTTTGGTTCTTACATACCTTGACAACTTGATAGAAGTAGCACTCAATAAAAAACTTCATTTAATCAGTGGCCTTGACCTTCTGATTCAACTCCATAATGAGGAACACTTGATTGGTAGACAAATGAAGAGAAAAATATGCTTCCTTTAGCTTTTTTATACCTTATAGAATCCTAGAGAAGGCATACTTGTATCTTGTCATGTCTCATCAGAACAAAACAAAGTCATCAAAACAACATGATGACTCAATTCTATCTTTCATTGTCCTTGTTCTCTTATAGTTCTCCTTGGATGCATTCCTATTTGTGTGACACATCACATCACTTAGATTCTCATTTTCTGAATTGAATTCCTGAAAGACACATATGTTGACAGACTCATACACCTTCTCTAATACTACTTGAGGAAGAAGTTCTTCATTATTTGCACTCAACTTGTATTCCTTCCTTTGGATGTCCTTTATCAATATTCACTGTTTTCTTATTTGTGCTAGATTTTTTCAGAGATTTTCTATTTTTAGATCATCTTCCCATGCTACTTTCTTGTCCTTATTTTCTTCTTTCACTTCTGAGTTTTCTTCCTTGATATTGTATATCCATTTCATTTCCTTACTTTCTAGGAGATTTTTATAGGATTGGATGACTTTATCTGATTATTTCTAGGATTGATCTTCATGTTTAGTATCCTTTTATCTAGTCCCCTGAATGTCTAAGTGTGATACCTGTTATGCTATCAAAATTGATTCTGTAACAACCCATGCTTTGAAAAAGGATTCCAATTTTAAACATGACAAATATAACACGCTAACATATGATTAGCCTTGAATTCTATCTAAATATGAACTATCATTCTAACATCACTTGCACTATTGAACTATGACAATAGCGTAGCAATATGCACAAATCCCTCTTAGTGAAGCTTGTAGCACATCTATCTCATGTTATTTCCACGATTGAATCTTCTTCATTCCAAAATTGACTTGAAGGTTCCTCTAAGCATTACTTGGCTATGTGACCTTTATTTTTGCAATTAAAACACAATATGTTCCTTTCATATTCAGTTTTACCATACAAGCTCTCCATGGATGTTACTTCTTTATCAAATTTCTTCATGCATTCCATAGCTCTATGTCCAAAACCATAACATGAAAAACAATATCCATTAAATTTTCTCTCATACCTGGATGCATTTGGTTGCCTAACTGACTTAGGCCTTCCTATTTTTTTCTCCTTAGTTTTCTTATTTTCAATTCGAATGTTGGGACCAGCCTTATCATTCTCTTTCTTTTCAGTAGATTCTCCTATGAATCCTAGACTTGCTTTATCACCATGTGACCTTTTGCTTTCCAGGATTCCACCAAGAGATTCAAAACTATTTTCTATTTTCTATACATTTGTAACTTATCATTTACCTTTTCTATTTCATCCTTAAGTGTTCTTAAATATTCTTCATGCTTCAGGAAGGCATCCTCTTTATCTTTAAGAGCTCTTGACACATTTTCAACAAATAGACTCCATCTCCTTGAGTGCTTGACCATGTTGAGTTTCCATGTACTTGATTTCATTTTTTAGATTGCATCTATCAGAGATTGAGAAATCTCATATTTTCTCTTCAGGATTGATTCTACTTCATAAAGTACCCATGCTTATGTCTTCAAACCTTATCACCTCCAAGACATTGTTAGGATTGTATACAGGAGGACCACACTCTGAATACCAATTGTTAGGAATTTTAGGCACTGAGAGGGGGGAGGGTGAATTAGTGCTGATAAAACTCTTACAATCAATTTCCACTTATTTAATTTGTTACAATTAAACTATATTGATTTTCATATGCATGCATACTCAATCATGAGAAATAAAGAGAGAAGTAAACACACATACACATGAGGAGACAAGATTTAATGTGGGAAACCCTTCTCGGGACAAAAACCCATTGAAACCAGATAACTAATTTGGAAAACTATCCTATAGAGTTACAATGATTTCATGATTAAGGTTTAACTCAATCTAGAGCTACAACTCTAATAATTTAACCAAGCACCCACCCAGTCTTTGACAAGCTACAACTTGTCTGGAAGCTACAACTCCCAAATTTAGTACGACACCCACTAGCCTTTAGTAAGCTACCACTTACAAGGAGGCTTCAACCCCCTATAATTTAATTAGCCACAATTGATCTTCTGTAAGCCACTACTTACAAGGAGGCATGCAACCCCTTGTGATCTAAGCATCTACTTAGATATTTTTTTACAAAGAGTTTAATTATATAGATCCTATATGTTGCTTATACAATAGATTATGATCACTTTTCTCTTGTTACTCTTCATTGCTCACTCTTCAAGTTCAAAATATTCAGCATTCTCCTTACCTCTCTTTTTCAGATCTCTCCCCTTAAACATTCATTAGATTTGGGTTTCTTCTTCTCTCTACAACATTTTCATTATTCTCTCTTCTAAGCATCAGATCTTCATTTGATGGCTATGTCTCATCTATATCTCTACAACAATTTTTTCATCATGTAGCTCTCCTCTTTTTCATCAATAGATCTGCATTATGCAATAATGTTTCCTTCAGCACAGACCTCTCCTCTCTTTTCATCAATAGATATGCATTATGCAATAGTGTATCCTTCAACACATAGCTCTCCTCTCTCAACAATAGATATTCATTTTACAACAATGTCTCCTTCCTCTCTCTGGAAAAACCCTCTGCTCACCTATTCTTTTGCTCTCTTTTTTCTTTAGCACTAATCATGCATTTTTTATTTTTGGTTAAATAGAAAAGTATATATTCTACTTCTTTGAATCTTTTTTTCTATTTTAATTTTTTTATTGCTCCTCATATTGCTGGTAGATGCATGACACGTTTCAAAATAGTTTCCCAAAATTATCTGACATTCTTCCATGATTTTCTCAATGTACGAGTGGAGGCATTACAAGATTCCATTTCTATAATTTAATTATTCCTCCAATCATGGATTTTTTATTCCATAACAATGAGGATGAAATTCCCTTTCTAGAAATTCCAAAACCTTGAAAATTTGACACCTGGAGTGAAAGATATTGCAATTTAGGTTTCTGACCCTTAATAACTTCTTTTAGCCTTTTTTTATGGATTCTTGGAATTACTTTACTAAATATTACGATTGGCCATTACTTTGAAGTTGTGTCCCATCGCATTACCACATAACACATTTTCCTCACTTCTTCATGGGTTTATACAACCTCTTTTCTCAAAATTTTCTATGAGCATTACTTAGAAATTTTCCCGCATCGTATCTCCGCTTTGCTCTCTTCTTTGTTTCTTCACGAGTTTGGATGGAACCTTTTGTTTTCTCAGGTTTATGAGGTGCCATTACTTTTTAGTTACCCATAGTTATTTTTCTGGCTTACTCCACCTTGTTACCTTTATTTTGTGGGTTCTCATAACTACTTTTATTCGAACTTGCAAACCTCCATTACTTCTCAGTTGAGATACATTGTATCTCTTCTTTACTCCTCAAATTTGCTTTGTTTTTCGGGTTTCTAAAGTTACTTTACTTCATGTTTTTAGGCCTCCATTACTCGCAGTTGATGCACATCAAAAATCTAGTCTTAGTACATCGAATATCTACAGTTTTAGCACATTGAATATTCACAGTCTTAGCACATCAATTATTCGCAGTATTAACACATTTAATATCCGCAATACACACTCCTTATTTACAGTTTTGTGGGATTCTTCTACTCAGGATTTTAGGAATTATCTACTTGCAATCCTGGCACTTCGTATCTCCGTAATACACTAGAAGACTCATGTTTTACAGGTTTACGAGACTACTCTACTTCATTACTTGGAATTATTAGCACATCATAGCTCCACAACACTGGAAAACTCAACTTACTCATTTTTTCAAATAAAATCTAAATACTGGACCTTTTTTCTTTCTCCAGATAGATCTTTTGAGAACTTAGAACATATAAAAATGAATTTCAAACTTGTAAATTAACCGAGCCAAGTGTACCAACATCTTCAATTTCTTCAGTGGACCCATATCTCACTTACTAAGATTGTAATGCCCTAAATTTATCCTGAATGAATTCTAAATGCTCAATGAACCAACCTAAGAAAATTTCACACCTTGCTTACTTGACCATACACCTATCATTGCATGTTCTAACTATCACTGAGAAGGCACTACTAAAAACCTTCATGCCTTTTTTAGAGTCTTACTTCACCACTCACTCTTTTTTCAATCAATGTCACTTGACATCATTGACAACACCAATGACTAGGGTTAAACAAATTCTTACTTAAGGCCATTATTTATAATTTATAATATAAGGTCCGATTCATCTCTCCCACCGTGTTTGAAGAAGCTCTTGAAAAATCCAAACAGAAGGATTACCTCATGTGAGAATTTAAAAAACCATCTAAGCTCTCAAGTAACCTCAAATCCATGTCTAAATCCATTAAATTCCAAGCCTTTCCTATAGGAAAATCCACCACACATTCTTCTTCAAACAATAATATCTAAAGTTTCATTTCTCATAACCCACATGACCTTCCTTTGTTGCATGGTGAACTATTACAAGTTCTTCTCATGCTTCACATTTTTCCTCCTACCAAGAAATTATCTTCCTTCAACCCCAACCTCTTTTTTTTTTGTGGCATGCCACTATCATCCATTCCCCGGAGGATTGTAGGGATCTTAAAAAGTATTCCCTTGATTTATTTCTTATACCTCATTTTTATACTGATAACATTATCCAAGAACATTATGATAAATATTGATCCCTTCTACAAGCCCATGAGAACCACCAATCTAGGACCAATGATCAAAAATAATATGTGAACAAATTTGTAGGAACTAATGAAGGGTCCTATGATCATAACTACCCCAATTCACAATATGTCAATGTGGATAAAGTTAATTATTGGCATAAGCTTACACATAAGGAACCTATCTATAAATACAAAATGCCTTCCCCCAATGATTAAAAGATCATTGATACCTCTCATGAGAAACCTAATGATGATTTTTCTATCTCATTTGAGCATGATCCCAAAACCACACTAGAAAGCATCTCTACATAATCTATTCCACCATCCTCAAATAAGATTGTTCAATCCTACAAGCCTCATTTAGCTAAAATAGTTTCCTCCACTTCTTATTCTCCTAAATTCCATTATAACACCAATCATAGGTCGCAATGGAATTTCATTGATGAAGTAAATTATAGGACTTCTAAAATCCCTTCGATGGAACACATGCGTACTTCTCCACAACATAAAAGGTTCCTTACGAAACAAATATATCACTTGGAGGGTGACTTAGATAAGGTAGATGAACCTCCCTTTATCTCACCTTTCCCTAAAAATGAAATCCATAATATCAAAGATATTATTCCTTTAAAATTTCCAAATCCATAGCCATAGAATTTCCTAAAAATGACATGACAGAAAAATGAAGTACAGACGATTCTTAGTGAATGAAAGATCTGAAATCAATGTTGCATCCTTTTCTCTCATCAAAAACATTGAATTTTGTACTGACGACCTTAAGCACACTTGAATCATTTGTTAAAAAATTTACAAAACCCATAAAAAAATAGTTGGTTGTATTTGGCTCCCCTGTTACTGTAGAACCCAACACTATTTATACGAAGCTCATCTTATTTTATCACCCTTTTCTTACACTCTCCTTGTTGGTCGAATATGGACACAACACATATAAGCAGTTGCATCATATGGTTACTAATGTATTAAATTAATTTATAATAATAAATGATATATAAATTATGTTGATCCAAATACTTGGAACATACCTATCCCCTTTTTTGACAAACCTTTTCGCATTCCTAATGCTACCTCATTGCCTAATATCCCATACTCTGAGTTTTAATTATTCATGTCACTTTAGCTAACTTAGATGATGATGAACCTAATGAGTTGTAAAACATGGTTACTAAATTTTTTTTACCAAATGTAGTTACCATTCATATTCCTCTAGTTCTACTAGTTTGGGATCAATTTCCTCTAATTTTTTAATTTGAGGAATCTCCTTGTAAATTTTCATCCTCTAGTTGTCATCATGTGGTATCTATTGTCACTTGAGATTGCACCCCTTGCTAAGGATGATATTGATGCCTCAATGAAAGATGTAAATACATTTAAAGTGTGGGACAATGATTCCTTTGAAGGTCAATCTCTAGATATGGATGGTTCCTTATGCTATAGCTCAGTATAAATACACTAACCATCTCTAAAAATACTATTAACTAATTGTAATATAAGTTTTCTAAGGGACCACAATTAGAGAGAAAATGAAAAACTAAAGGGAGGTGATGCACCAAACTAAAGCAAGGTTTTATTTTGGATCCACAGAAATAAATACAACATTACATGTTTGTGGAAACTCATTTTAGTAATTCATGTCTTGCAAAAACCCAAATTGTACAACACCTTTAGACTAGTCCATACTTTTTGAACTTGGTCAGTTATGTTATCCCTAGGTATATCCCATACATTTTTTCTTGAACACACAATTCATTTTCTCACACGATAATCATATTATTCCATTAAATTAGGCTAAACCCTTACACAATACAATCCCATTTTTTAAATCACTCGCACATGCATCCCAACCAAACGCACCCATAAAATACCATATCGTCTATATTTTATAGACCTTCCCATTTTATTTGTCACATTTCCCTCCAATGAATTTTTTTTAATTCAAATTCCTTTAGGAAAATTCTATTTGGCCTTATCCAAGATTTCCGGATCTAGAATGCATATATAATCTAGTTAGTCATATCTTATTAAGGAGGATATCATGCAAACTTGACACCCAAAGATCCTTATGAGAATACACCAAGAGAAATCAGAAGAAAATCCATTCTAATACCCCCTTGAGCTCCATATACTTTGTATACTCATTCTAAGGAAGTCCCCCACTCATATATGCAAATACAAGGGGAATATCATCATTCCAAGTCAAGCTAGGGATAAGGTGCAAGTATACTATCATTGTTGTAAAATCATGGTTATCTATTTGGTTTCATACATTCTAGAGATCGCATGATAAGTGAGAATGACACAAGGTTTGATCCCTCTTCAGAGCAGTGGTGACATCAGAGTTACATGAGGGTGTCCACAACTCACCTAATTTTTTTTTTCCAAGACTTCTTGGCTATCTAGGGGTTTATAGGATCAATAAGTTACACAATGAACATCACACAGTTTCAAAGGTACAGATTATAGAAAGGATCATATACAAAGACAATACACAATACCAAAAAGTATCGTGAGTAGAGGATTTTAAGGGACATGAGCATATGGAAAGGGTCATAGTGGGGGTATGTTTTGGCCTGTACCATCCACTTTAGTCTGCATAACAGTTCAAGACATAGTTTCAACAATGAGGCTCTACGTTGTCTTCTCTCTCTCATTACAAGTGTTTTATCTATTTGATGTTCATCATTATTTAGTATTTTTCATATGGTTATTCATCATATTGTTGCAATTAGATTTGAAACTAATTGATTAGGATAATCTACCATCGGTCACTACCCCCTATGAGAATTAACTATTTACATAAAATCATTTGGTGAACTTGATATTAGCCCAACCCTTATTTCCTTAATATCCCCTAGTTCTTTGCTTTAAATTTACACATTCCTAGGATCTTCTTCATTACTTCTTTTAATGGATACCTATTTGTTATCATATATTCAGACCCATAGTATATGCGTGGAAAATATCACAACCACCTTCAAGGATACCCACATTTGTTTAGATACTTCTACTACTTATATATCATCCCAAATCTTGGCTGGTCTTACCAAGAATCTTGGATGGTCTTACCCGTTGATATTCTTTCTAAAACTATTGTTGATAATGTTCCTCCATTATATATCCAATTCAAAACTTGTAATGTATTAGTAATACATGATCTCGTTGATAATGGATCTGGCCGTAAAATCTACAATATTTCTTTTCTACATAAAATAATACATTCTACTAAAGGTCTAACTCCCTCTGGCCTATGTATTCATGGTTTTGATAATGCACCTAAGAAGGTGTTGGGGGAGATAACTTTGCCAATTACGTTAGTAATTTACACTCTTAATGTTAGATGCTAGGTCATTCCTTATAACATTAGTTATAATACTCTTCTAGGCTAACATTGGTTGCATGCCATGTATGTTGTACCCTCTACTCTACATGCATGGGTTAATTATTTGTATGTTGGTGTTTCATATGATGTTCTGGATGATATGTCACCCTTCAATTTTTGTAATATTTTTGAGCCTTATATCCCGCATACCCTCATTATTAGGACCAAAAATCGCATCATTGACTACAATACATATGGTAAAGGTTACCGATATTTTCTACAATATGGTCTTAGAAGATACAATCAGGGCATCCCTGAGCTAGTGCCCCTTCCCAAACAACTCAATAAGGATAGAATTTACTATTCTCCCTATCGTCCCTAATACCTCTCTTCCAACACACATTTTATTCCCACCAAATGTCTCCAAGAGGTGTGCACCATGGGAAGTCACACCCAGTCACAACACTTAAATAGGGCACTCAAGGTCTTATAAAATAGACATTTTAAATGTGAAATAATGTGATGTGAAAATGGAGAGAAGTGACATGGGGAAATTACTGGATGTAAAACTATGTTTCTGATATCAATAGTTTATATTATTAAATATTTGGTGTTATGTGGTTGGGTAGTTAAAAATATATCTGGGTTATATAAATGGGACCCCTCATTTCTCTCACTTTTCACATCACATTATTTCACATTTACAATGTTTATTTTATCGAGGCCCAAGTGTTCTATTTAAGTGGAGTGACCAGGTTTGACTTCCCATAATGCACTCCTCCACATTAATTGATTAAAAATTAATTACACCTAAGCTAAAGTTTATATTTAATAAATAAAAATATATTTTATTTATTAATTATAAACTAAAGTTTATATCTTATGTTGAATATATAATTAAATATAAGTTCTATAAGAATAATTTAAGGGGATAAACCCACATAATATTATTTTTCTAGCACATACCCCCATTATTAGGCCCAAAAAGAACACCATTAACTACAATACATATGGTAAAGGTTACAAATATTTTCTACAACATGGTCTTGGAAGATACGATCAAGGAATCCCTGAGCTAATGTCCCTTCCCAAACAACTCAATAAGACTGGAATTGGTTGTGATCCTCTTCATCCCTAATCCCTCTCTTCCAACACACATTTTCTTCCCTCCAAATGTCTCTAGGAGGGGTGTACTTCTTCTTCACATAAATTCCATTTAGCTAACCCACACCTTATTGAAAATACTGCTTCTTCTGACTCACTAAATTTAAATGGATTTCTTAATGATGAGGCCATCCTCAAATACATCGGGGCTTATGAGAATTTTCCTTGCCAATTTCATTCGAAACAATTTCCCCATGCCCTGCACAACACCACATACTTTGGAAAAAGTGACCCTACTAATATTGAATAAGATACATCTGACACTATTCCAACCCAACTATACATTGAGGACCGATCTACACTATTTAATGAATAGACTACACCTTATAAATTTGACACCAAAAATGACCCATGTTTGGTCCTTTTGGCCATATCTCTTAGAGATACTGAAAAAGGAAAATATCAAATAGATTCTTAAGTACTTTCCCAATCTCTTTTCATGAAAATGCAATGACATGTTTGACATTGACCCTTTGATGGCCATGCATAACATTGTACTCCATGAGGATTTTAAACTTTTACAATAAAAAATTTGTAAGATGCAACCTAGTGTTTCCTTATTGATAAAATAAGAAACAAAATGACTATTAGATGTTGGATTTATTTGAGATGTGGACTATCCACAATGGTTTCTAATATTGTTCTATTAATGATGCCTAATGGGAAAATCCATTGTTACACCAAATTCAGTGACCTTAACAAAGTGTTCCCTAACGATAGTTTCCCATTGCCACTTTTTGAAGAAATTTTTGATTCCATCATTGGTCATGACATGTTTTCATTCATCGATGGTTTATGGGGATATAATTAGATAAAAATTAACCCTATCGACCAAGAAAATACATCTTTTACTACTCCATGGGGAATCTTTTACTACATTGTTATGCCCTTTATCCTTAAGAAGGTTGAAGCCACTTACCAATGTGCCATGAGCCATATGTTTCATTATTATATTCATAAAATAATTTAGGATTATGTTGATGACATACTCATAAAATCAAAACATCGTGTTGACCATGTTAAAATCTCTAAACACTTTTCAAACATTTGAGGCAGTATTTAATGTATGGATCAACCCTAAAATGTGTCTTTAGTGTCACTAATGGGAAGCTACTTTGGTAAATAATATCAAGATAAGGTATCAAAATTAACTTATAAAATATTTTCTCTATGATAGAAATTCCTCCGCCCCGCAATATTCACCATATGCACTCATTACAAGGAAAAATACAAGCTATCCATCCATTCATTGCATAATTTGCTAATTAAACTTAACCGTTTACATGATTAATGAAAAAGATACTAAATTTGTATGGGACTACATGAGTTGGTAAGATTTATATGCCATCAAATATTATTTTCTCAAGCCACCTATTTTAGCAACTGCAGTACCCAAATGACCATTTTTGTTGTACATCTCTGTAACCTTTCATGTGTTAGGTACCTTTGTCATTCAACATGATGATACCTATTAGGAATGCACTATTTATTATATTAGTTGCATATTGATATCATATAAATGTAATTATAATTACATTGAGAAACTATTCATATGAATCATTTTCATCATAGACAAGCTATGTCACTACAGGTTAAATGTATAAATCCATGTTATTACTAAAGTAGACCCACTGTGATATTTTTCTCATGCACACATTTATCCAAACATTTATCTTGATGGGTAATGATTATTACTAAATTTTACCTCAAATTAGTTCCATAGAAATTAAAAAAAGGATAAGTTATTATTGATCAATTAGTTGTAACTCATGTAGAAGATCCTTCTCCCATTTCTGATGATTTTTGCAATGATTATACTACATACAATATCAAATCATAGGTTTGGACCATGTATTCTAACATTTCTCTCTATGCCACCGTGGATAGAGTTGGAATTATATTTCTCAAGCCTTATGGTAGAACCATGTCTTTCACGTACCACTTCGGCTTTTCCTACACCAATAACATTTCCAAATATGAAGCACTCATCGTTGGCCTCTAAGTATCCCATACCTTCTAAGTACACCATCTTCAAATATTTGGATATTCTAATCTCATTTTCAATCAAGTTGGTGATGTTTATTAGACAAAGGAAGACAAACTAATTCCATACAATACAGTTTTTAGTTACCTTATAACTACATTTAGTTTGTATACTATTACTACTATCTCTCACAAAGATAATCAACGTGCAGATGTTATGGCTAGTGTTGCATCTCTATTCCCACTTGACATCACAGATGACCATGTTACCTTTACTATTCAACATTTATGTTGGCCTTCCATCGACTCCCACAAAATCAAATCCCCATAGGTTCTTGTGGTTACATGCAACACTGATAATCCAAAATGGTATATTGATATCTATAACTTCCTTTATCAACAAGCTTTACCAAATAACTCATCATGACAATAAGTGTTCCAGTTGTGCCATGAGGCCTTACATTAGGTTATTATCAGAGGTCATTATTTAAACACACTTTTAATGGATACCTTCTCCACTACCTAGGGGTTAAAGGCATTCCCCTGGCCTTATCACAAATCCACGACAATGTTTGTGTTGGTCACTTTAGCGACAAGACTATGTATCAAAAATTGTTGTGACAAGGATGTTATTGGCCTACCATGGAATACAATTGTCTTGAATATGAAAACATATTTGATCAATCAATGACATAGTATTCTTAAACATTCCATGACATATGAATTACAACCTATTGTATCACCATAGACCTTGTCTCTATGGGGCTTTGACCTTTATAGATAACTAAATCCTGAATCAGATGACATACATAAATTCATAATTACTACCATATAATATTTCACTAAACGGGTCAAAGAATCACCTTTACATACCACCAATGGTGAGGATATTTTCTAATTCTTTGCCATGTATATTATTACCCATGTTGGTGTTCCATTCGTTATCATCACAGAAAATGGGTCATCCTTTAAAAACCATACCGTTTAATTTTGTGATAAGTTCAAAATCAAGCATAGATTCTCTACTCCTTATTATCCTTCAAGAAATGGTTAGGTTGATGCCAATAACAAGACTCATTAAATCATGTAAAATACTTTAGAAATACATGGTGTAGATTGGCATAACTAATTGATTTACGCCATTTGGGATTATTGTGCAAGTGTACTTACTCCTACAAATGGAACACTATTTTCTCTTGTCTATGATACTGAAGTTTGCATCCATTTAGAGTTAGAGATCACATACTTACGTTTCTCACTCAAATATATTCTCAAAGTAAATGAGGCTAGTGAGAAACACCTACATGACTTGGAAATGCTTGATCACTAACAAGTACAAGCTTCAAAGCATCTTTGCAAATATGAATAACACGTCAAACATGCATATAATAACAAAGTGTGTCCATGGGAATTCAACATGGCGACCTAGTTCTCAAAGAAAATATAAGAACATTAATGCAAAATCCTCCACAAAAGGAAAATTTAAACAAAATTGGCTAATCCCATTTATTGTTGTGGATAAAACATGAAATGTCGTATACAATCTCACAACTCTCAGAGAAGGTAGAGATAAGAGTAAAAATATAGGAGGCTATATTACCATTGGTTAACAACTATCAAAGATAGAAAATGACTAACATTTTGAAATGTAAAATGATTTGGAGCTATTCTATTGGATTAGGTTTTGCATTTGATAGAAACAACTTACATAAATCTGATTTTTTTATGAGCGTGGAATGTCTTCATTGGTTCGTGTTTCACATTGCTCAAAAGGATATAAAAAAGGTCTAAAAAACTATGACATAGCAAAGTGACATGGAGTATTTTTATTTGGTTCAAAATTCGCATTAAAGAACTTCACAATAATAAATTTCTTTAGGTGTCGAGCAGACTTAGAAATAGAGAATTAACCATATCTATGGGAATCTTTCTAGTCCATGACATAAAAGAAAAATCACAACACACACAACCATACAAGATAAAAAAAATAGATAATTCAATATGTAAATGCCATTAAATTGCAAGATTACATTTTAAATACGATTGATTACATATATACAATCTATTCTATACAAATTCTTCATTGAATTAAGAACATACACATCTAAAATTACGTATTTCATTAATTTGTTCATGTAATTCATTGTTTTTGTTAACACAAGCATGTACATTCAATATATGTATAGTATATTAAACATAATACATTTGTTTTCTCTTTTATCATAATAAACAGAAGAATTAACTTCTTTCAATTAGCTTTTTCAATAGAATTTACATAGATTTACATAGTTCATAGAGAGAGAACTTATCTGAGTCAAATTATCTATAATTAGTACACCAAATTCCAGTGCAGAGAGAGAATTTATCTAAGACAATGTTCAGGAATTCTAGTACAATATTCCAATGCACCCTCAAGTTAATAGACACTAGACTATTGTCGCGCTATGAGAGGAAATGTTATACACCTAGTGTATGTTCACCTTTCACTTGCTAGGAACCATCCAAGGTTATACGACGTATCCTAATTAGGAAATCATTGGTTCCCCTCCCTTTTGCCCACCGCCTTCCTGTAACCTAGGTCAGCCTTGGAATTACTTCCACAGACTAAATTCACAAAGTCCTTAAGACTCTTTTACAATTATTTCTCTCTCTCATAATCACAAACACAATTCCTTTTTCCATACTCTCTTTTCTCATTTATATTTCTGTTATAATACATCATAGGTGGTTATGAACCAACACAATGGTTTCCACACCCTTTCACTTTAATTAAGAATATTTAATCAAATTCTTGGGATATTCATTCCCTTATTAAGCCAAAATATTTTATTTAATATAGTGACTTTGTCACAATTAATCTCAAATCAAACTCGTCTTTAACAATCCAACAAGTCTTTAATGTTTTACAAGCTTCAGGGATTCAGTCACATAAAATTTCTCACCCCTTTAAATCAGCTAATGTCCTCAGTAGTGCCAAGTCTATTATGAAAATCACATAACAAAATGCAAGTCATTAGTTAAACATGCTCTTTTGGGAAATCTTCTCTTTCCCATCATGGAAAGACCATTTTACTTTAACCTCTTTAATTTCTCTATTTCTAAGGTTCTTAGTCCTTCTATCTAGAATCAATTTAGGTTCAATTTTGAATTCACATGTAGGATCAATAACTATATTTTTCCAATCAATAACATGATTAACATCATACACATATTTCTTTAGCAAACTTACATGAAACACATTATGAATTGTAGATAATTTAGGAGGTAAAGAAAGTCTATAAGAAAGATTTCCTACTCTTTCCAAAATTTCAAATGGTCCACAATAGTGAGGAGCCAACTTAGCATATTTACCCAATTTCAAATAATTTTTCTTAGGTTTAACTCTAAGAAATATTTGATCACCTATTTCAAATTCTCTAGCATATATTTTTGAATCGGCCCAATGTTTGTACCTATATTGGGAATATTTCATGTTTTCTAGCTTTGTTTATAATTTCTTCCATTTATTTTAAATTATCATTTACATAGCAAGATCTATGTTTAGGGTTTGACCATGAAATAGGAGTAGTCTAATTCCTACCATAAAAAACTTCAAAAGGGATCATTTTAGTTGTAGTGTGATAACACTGATTGTAAGAAAACTCAGTCAAACGCATATTTTGTTCCCAATTTCTAGGTTTTTCAAATGTATACATTCTAATCATATTATGTTTATCATTTGCATTCAACCATCAGACTCGGGATGATAAGAAATACTAAAGCTCAAACTAGTACCTAATTCATCAAACAAGGATCTCTAGAAAGAAAAATTAAATCTATAATCTCTATTAGTTACTAGATTTTTAGGAAGACCATGCAAACCAAAAAATTATTTAGAAAAAAATTAGCTATATCAGAAGAAGAGGTTTTGAATTTGGTTCGTAGAAAACGAGCCATCTTTTTCAATCTATCAACTACCACAAGAATAACATCATGTCCAATCTTAGTCTTAGGTAAACATGTAATAAAATCCATGCTAACTTACTCTCATTTTCAATCAAAAATAGAAAAAGGTTGTAATTGACCAGGTTTACTAAATTGTTCAATTTTAACCCTTTAGCAAGTCAGACATTACTGCACATATTTCCTAATGTCTTGTTTCATCCTAGGCTAGAAATAATTATTTTTGATTGACAAGTAATTATTTTGAAATCCAGGATGTCCAACTATGGGAATGTCATGAGAATCTCTCAAAATTTGTTGTCTTAATTTAGGAAGCTTAGGGATAAACAACCTACCTTCATATTATAACAATCCATTCACACCAAGCAAATAAGAAGTAAGCATATCCTTTAAATGCACATTTGATGTTCCATTTTTCAAACATAATATAATTAAGAAAAATAACTATCATCAAGAAATGCATAATTTATTTCTTGATCAAATTGACTTCTTTCTAATGAAAAAGAATTTGCAAACATTATTTTTCTTCTTAAAGCATCAACAACCAGATTTTATTTACCAAGGACATATTGTATTTCAAAATTATATTGACTTAGTAATTTTACCCATCTTCTTTTTCTCATACTCATTAAGGGTTGAGTAAAGATATACTACAAACATCTATGATATGTTTTCAAGAAAAATTTGCGACCTAAAAAATAATGCCTCCAAATTTTCAAAGCATGAATTATCCCTACCAATTATAAATCATGAGTAGGATGATTTTTTTAGTGGGAAAAAATTTTCTCGATCCAAAACATACAACTCTACTATCTTACATTAGTACACAACCAATACCGCAACCCCAAGCATCAGTAGCAACAATAAAAGGCTTAGAAAAATCAAGAATACATAAAACAAGTGCACTAGTTAATGCTTCTTTTAGCTTATTAAAATAAAATTCACATTCCACATACCAATGATATGAGTTGTTTTTCTTAGTCAAGTTTGTGAGAGGAGTGGCTATTTTAGAATTGTTCTTTATAAATCTTCTATAAAAACTAGATAAACCAAAGAAAATCCTAATCTCTTATACATCTTTGGGTGTATCCCAATCTTGTACCAATTTTACCTTAGAAAGATCAGGTGAAATTAATTTTTCAAATATAATATGTCCTATATAGGAGAATTTAGTTTTAAATAATTCACACTTAGCTTACCATACAACTGACTTTTTCTTATATTTTCAAGCACTAACCTAACATGTTTCTCGTGTTATTTTTCATTTTTGGAATAAATCAAAATATCACCTAAAAATATAATTACAAAAATGTCTAAAAATATCATGCATCAAGGTCATGAAGGTGGCTGGAGCATTTGTTGACCAAAAAGACAACAAAAAATTCATAATGACCATATCTAGTTCTAAAAGTAGTCTTTGAAATGTCATCATCCTTTATTTTAATATGATGGTATCCAAAGCATAAATCAATCTTATAAAAACATCTAGCACCATTCAATTGATCTAAAAAATTATAAATTCTAGGAAAAAGGTATTTATTCTTGATAGTTAGCTTATTTAATTATCTATAATCAATACACAACCTCATAATACCATCTTTCTTTTTGACAAACAACACTGGTGCACCCAAAGGAGAAACACTAAGTCTAATATTTCCTTTCTTTAATAATTTAGTCAATTGTATCTTAAGCTCAGATAATTTAGGTATAAACTATCTACAAGGTACTTTTGACATTGGTTCATACATATTATTTCCTTAGTGGAAGAAGGCCACATCGGTGAACAATTATCAACACGTGTCCAGGAGGTCTTCTGGCCATAAGTGTGGGTGCTCTTCTTCTAAGGTCTTCAATGTAGATTTCTGTCAATGGCTCTATCAACAACCAAAAATTGTTGTAAGCTTTCATGGTTTTCCCAAGCTACTATCTGAAGGTTGGTAGTAATGTCTTCTTGAAAATATTCATTGGGCACAAGATTCAATTGAAGAACTAGAGCTTGTGCAGAGGGGATAGTCATAAAGATTTAATCAAACACTGGTTAAGGATTCTGTACTCCCTAGTATATTTTCTAAAAAATATTAACAAATGGATTTTCACGCATACAAGTGACATGCAAAAGTCAAGGGAAAAATTCCCTCCTCAATGAAGGTGATGTTTCCTTTATTGAAAACCAAAATTGTATTTACATCTATACATTCAAAATTGTATGTGGGGGGTGTTTTGGGACATCAAATGGAAATAAGTGTGAATGAGGGGAATGGAATGAAATGAAGGAAAGAAATGGATGGAAGGATCATACAATAGTTAGGTAAAAATAGAGCCTAATATTTCATAGAGAAGAAGAATAACAACAAATAGATAACTTAAATAAAACAAAGTTTGAATCAACTTAAACAAGAATAAATGAAAGGGAACACACATGAGAAAGTAAATATCAGAGCTTGATCACTGTGAACAAGAAATAAATTAATAGGGTTGACAATAAGATCAAAGATACTATATGCATGCAATATTTAAACAATAACATCTAATGAATATAAGAACATCAAATGCTATAAGAGATAATGAATAGGACACAAAGTTCATATTTCATTAACTCTCCAAAATGTATTCACAAAAGAACACAGTTTCTTTCTTGAAACAAAGCTTCCACACAAAAGTATTTCTTCTCCTCTCTCAAAGTCACCCTTACAAATGAGCCCCTAACTTCCTTTTATAAACCAAAAGTTGGCTACACGGTAGTTAGGATTTAGATGAACATTAAATTAGGCACCTTAAGTGAATTTGACTATTTCAACTAACTTTTAAAAAGAAACTTGAAATTTGAAATCACTTAAGTGACAAAAATTCTACTAAAAATGAGTTTAAAAATAACATAACTTTAAAATATCATTTTAAAGCATAAAACAAGACCCAGTGCCTTATCCATTAAAGTGGGGTTTTCCTATCTCAATCGTATGAGAAATGGACTCTCCCACTTCGTTATATACCAAACTTATATCTCCTCATCCCATTGGTGAAATTAGGATCTTCTTCCTTTACCAATTGAAAAGATTTGAAACTTTCTAATGTCTTGAACATCTTCTCTTATTCAGGAGATTCACTCGGTTGAAGCACAACCTCACAAAACACATGCAATTCCAAAATCCTACCTAGCATATTATTTAGGTTGATCATTTTTTACCGAGCATCTTAAAACAAATTCCTCAATTTCATACAACGTTTCATTGAAGTAGAGGAGAAGTTGATGGGTAGGAATGTACATGTCCTTAAAATTTTGTCAGAATTATTTCTCAACACGTATTGATGAATGTCTTTGATTATGCTCATCCACAAAATCACAAGGGATTTCAGATATGAACTCATGAATTGACATGAGTGAAGTGAAGGATTCACTGCATATGCTCTTGTAATAATTCATAGAATCTTATAGAAGTGTATTCCATGACTTGATATGTAAACACCATAGAAATCGTGTCCCATGACATTAAAATTCAAGGATCCCCTCAATGGATAGAATTGTAGATTCCATGTTTTTCATCTTTTGTAGACTAGGAAATATCTCATCCAGATTTGATAAGCTTAAAGAAAAATATTCCTTAAAAGAAAGGATTGTATCTAGGTAAGCACTAATGTCTTCATAGAGCTTTATGGATGTTTTGATTGTCTCTCTCCCAAAGATGAGAATTTCCAAAAGCTAGGATTTAGTGACATGGCCCAAATTGTTTATCTCCTTCAAAAGATTGAGTGTTTCTTCATTGGGGGCAGCCACTGCATTAGGTACTAGAAAAGTGGAGGATGTTGGATTTATCAAATGTTGAACATAATTCACCAACTGATTCTTTTTAGTCTTGAGTTGAGAATTTTGAGATTTCTCAAGCCTTCTTAACACATACATGGAATCTCATGCCATTTCCATGTTGCTTTCCAATGTAGACTTCCCAATTCCAAGCCTGGATACTTCATAGTAAGCAGACATCATGGCATTACATTCCTTCTCAACTTGGGGAATGGAAAGATCTGCAAATTTGTTTCCATATCCATCCACCATTATTCTCAAGAAAAATTTAGGCTTCTTGGGGATGACATCATTTGAAATCTTGTAAAGGGAATCAAAGTCAATATAGATTTCCCTGAAAAACCCTCTTTCTTTTCTTGACTTCATAGTCAACCCAAGAAGGGGTATCCTTGACCAATTCTTTACACAGAATCCTAGAGCCTAAAGCAACATTCACACCATTCTCGACATCATTAAGCTCTACAATAGTTCTTTCCACGACTTCGATCTTTAGGGAGATAACTTTGACATCAATATCTTGAACCTTAGGGAATCCCTAATAAACCTCTTCATGAACTAGGGGTTCAAGAGAGTTTTATATTTGGACCAATTGCACTTGAGTAGACTCTTGTGCATGCCATGGCTAAGTAGTGTTTATGATGAGCTTATTTCAACTATCAGTAACGTGAGTAGATGAGTCTCTACTAAAATTTGAAGTCCCTGAGATGTGTTCTCTTCCTTCAATAGGGCTAGGACCCTTGAATGTTTCTCCTCATAACATCTTCTTTAGAGAAGTGGATTTGGACAACCATTCTCTCCTTTATTGATGTGTATAGGTTGATGGCATAGAGGTTTACTGAGAAGAGGTTTTAGTCAACTAGATACCTCCTCATCTTGGAAATTTCTATGATTCGGGGGTATGAACTTGGATGGATGGTAACTTAACAAGATCTCATTCATACCATGTTATGCTCCTCTCTAGAATCGGTTGATTCTTGCCATCAAGAGAGAATTCATCTATTTTCTTCCAATCAACTCGGGGAAATGGAGTGAAGGAAACGACATCATATGAGGGATAAAGAAAATTTTCACCATTATCTACTAATGAATCTAGAGGATATCTGATGCCAAGGCCTTGATTTGAGCAAGAGCCAGGTGGGAGAATTCTCACTTTCTTACTTCATGTTCAAATGAGCAAGCAGGATAGAAGTCTTATATGGTGGGATTGTGTTGGTACTTCACCCTGAGATCCTTTTCCATGAATCCATTGATGTCAAATTGGGATCTATTTACAAATGAATGTATGGTAATGAGAGAAAAATCTTTCTCCATGAGTTGTGCAATGAAGAGATTCGGGCATTGGTATTCCCCAATTTGGATTGGGAAGTGGATACCTGAATGGTGTCTATCGCTGAGAAGACAATGAACTTGAAAAATTTACTGCGCAAGCTCCATTAACACCCACTTATCACTAACATACTTGGGAAGATTCCATGGAGTGCCTAAAAATCCTCTCACATGAATGTAGGAAAAGGATGGAAACTGAATGAACCATGTTCCCCACTGAGAAATGCCTGTTATGCCATTCTTGGAGAATCTTTTTTTTGGATTCCTATTCAATTTTCTAATCACACAAAAGGCTAAAGGATCATTAACTCTCCAGAAGTGATGTGATCTATTCTTGAAACTCAATTATGAATAATAGTGGAAGACACTATTTTAAGGACCCGTGATGTCTTTCATCTCTAACCCCAAAAACATCTTTCTTTTGGCCACCATCTAGGTTAGGTACGATGTCATGTAGAAATTCCTAGTCATCTTTACCTTGATCAATTTCTTGTGGAGAGTTTCACCGATGATGGTGGCCCAATCTAAAAATTATCTCTTTGCAAGGATGATGCACATGAACTGATACATCCATGGGTGAAAAATCATAGCAAAGGGAAGAGTGAAGACTCATCTGAAAAGAGTGATCATATCACCAATTTCCTCCACAAATTCAATGCGGTATAATTCCTTGGGAAAATGATCTACATGGGTCCTCTTGGTCGCTAGCCAATTTTTGTTGACCATCTTGGTCCTCCTAAGGGGTTATTCATCCCAAAACTCTTGTGCTAACTATTGAGTGATGTTAGCATTCTTAGAGAAATTACAGATGTTAAGCAATTCTTCAATGTTTTCTGGTGTGATCAAAAGGAAAGGTTCACGATTATCCATGAAGATTCCTCACCTTTTGGGCTTATAATACTCTGTGTAGGTGATGACTAGCTTGGGGAATTACATTGAAATAGGAAAATTTATTTCTTTAGTTAGACAACTATGATAGAGTCTATGTAAGAAGAAGGTTTACCCTTCAACTTTCACCCGATTGCAAAATTGTGTCACATTGATGTGGCCAAGCTCGGTGTTGGTGATATTATCATATGCAGATTTGATGGAAGTGGGAGGAATGATCCCTTGGAATTCATATTTGAGTGCAGACTTGTTTGACCTTTCTATGGGCTTCTTTAACTTACCCGTAGATTTGTTAGGTTTTTCAGTCATTATGAATTTTCAAGGAAGAACAAAAGAAGCACGTAAAATGGTGTAAATGATGTTGGTTCTTAGTCTCTGAACCACCGTAACCAAAATAAAAATACATCTCTTTATTTTTTATTATTATTTTAAAAATAAAGAGAGAAACTCCTAATTTACATTTTTTTACAAATGGCAATATGAGTTCGAGGTGAAACCTGATTTTGGAGGAAACATAAATATTTCATTTTTATTTTCCTCATGAGTTTGATCATGCATGATATCTTCTTTACATCAATGTTTTTTACATGTAACATAAACCAAAGTCCCTGTGGCAATCTTTGATGCCCGTAGCTTTGGTAAATGCATGGACAACTATCTTCTCCCTGTGGCCAATTTTTGGACTGATATATGGAAAATAATCCTCTGGCTACGTTTTTTGTTTGGCCTTTCTCCTGCATGGCTTGAGTGTTCTTGCCTTTGGCTCTGCATAGGAAAAAAATATGTTGATAGTTGTGTGTGTCTGGTAGGTTTTCTTCCTTTCTCTAATGTGGACTTTAATTCTCTCTACCATGTATTTCCTTCTTGATTTGTGTGGTAAGTCTTTTGTTTTTAAATCCTGCGTGGCCTTTTCCTTCCTTGTCTTTGTGTTTTTATTTGATTGGTGTGTGGCCTTTCTATTTTTTTTACCCATGTGGGTTGTGCTCTTGGATCTATGTGTAGACTACCTTCTTTTTTCTAATGCGTGGAAATTCCAAACATCTCCCTTGCATTGTGAATTTCCTTTTGACCTACATGTCCTTTTATTTCCTTGGTTACGTGGAATAGTTTCACCTTTGGCTAGTGTGTGGTCTTATTTTTATCTTTGGCTTGCATGAACAATGCTTTTTTTTTTTAAATCCTACATTTTGGACTTATCTTTAACAGCTATGTGTGTATGTTTGGGCCTTTGGCTGTATGGGAATTGTTTTATTTTACCTTGGCCAATGCGTGGACAACCTTCTCTTTACCCATGTGTGGACTTTATGCTCTAAAAAATCCTCCTTCTCCTTGGTTGTACGTGTTGCTCTCCTTGATTTTTTTAACCACCTCCCTAAAAATGTGTAAATGTTTCTTCACAGGAAAATAATAATAAGTTGGAAATGAAAAGATTCAAATCTTCTGTTGTAAAGTTCATGGAGAGAGGTTGTGAATATCCCATAAGCTTTCTTAATTTGTAAAAACTTCTTCCTTCTTCCCGTTAATAACCAATTCCCAATTTCTTAACCAATTCTCAATTTCTTTGGGTAGTGGTCATTAATTTCCAAGAGAATAGAGGGAGAATTTTAACCATTTTCCCATGACAATGGAAAAGTTGGCTAGCAATTGCCTCCATTTCTCCACATGGGAAAATGTGATATATTTTTTCGATTGACATCTGGTTGGGTTAGCAAATAAAAAAGGAATTTCCTACAAGAGGGGGAAAATGAAAGCTTTTCTAGGAAAGGGAAAAATAGAAGCAAAGATCCAATTTGGCATTCCTGTCAATTAAAAGCAGAATTTTAATTGCCTACGGCAATTACTCATGACAATTGGGGAAAATGAAAAAAGTTCTTCCAAATTGTTTGAACAACTTTTATAAGGATTAAATTAATATTTATTAATTAAAAACCCTAAAATTTAATACAACTAATTTTATTAAATAAAAAGGTAAAATATTAATTAATTAATTAAAACACGGTTTGTGACATAGCGGGAGAAGCACTTATCCGAAATGGAAGAAACGAAGGAAAAAATGACCAGGAGAATAAAACAATCAGGATGAAGGTGATAAATCATGAGAAATGACACTTCCAAAAAAATATTTAAATTTTCAGGTTATAAGTTTGTGAATTCAAAATTAGCTGATAATAGGACACAACAAAAGGAAATCCCAACCTCGAAGCCTGCCATGAAGTTTGGACATATGTTTTAGCTTTGTAAAGGAGATATGAACATCTAAAAGTACTTTATTGACATGAGGAAGAGGAAAGAGATTTTTTCCCATGGAGGAAGACCCCGAGGATTATTCATACCACAGGGTATTCTTCCCCAAAAAAAATTGAACATTTTTGAAGAAGATCTTATCTTGAAGCCTTGCATTGAGAATCAAACCATTCTTATAGAATATTATGAAAGACAAGGTGGTGTAGAATCCACTGAAGAAGAATTATGCAACCTCACATATCTCACTAAAAAATTGAGAGCATTATCTTTTTTCTACTTCTCTACAGATGCATTCCATGTAAATGGCAATGAAGAAATGAACTTCTTGAAAAGAGAATATGTGGAAAGGCTTCAAAGCATAATAGAGGGAAATTCTTATCATGAATCCTATTAAGAGATTTGGAGGTACGCTTTCACTTTACAAAGAAGGAACAAATACCTCAAATAACTTCATGTTGTCCACAATGAAGAATATCAAGAGGATCTTAATTATTATCCGCACTATGAGGTGTTCATCCCCAGGAGAATCTTGAATGGTCTTGAAGAAGATCTCCTTGAACCTTCCAACGAGTACCAAAGAAACATCATGGAAAATGATGATGAAAGAGAGATGAAGGTGGAGCCACCATTTATCAATTATTTTTTGTTCGAGGCACATCCCATCGGAGGAGAAATGGATTCAAAGGGATAATCTTGTTGCATGACGGATAATTTAGTGCTTTCTGAAGACTCCATCAACAATGAGGAAATACAAGATGACCAATTAAAAGTATGAATAATCACCTTTTAAATTTTGATCTTTCAATTAATAATGGAATGGAGATATGTGAAGAAGTACAATACATCCACCTAGTACCATGGACTGAAAATGATGAATTCAATATGGTTATGGATGATTTTCCCTCCCATTTTGATTCCTTATGTGATGTAGAAATTTTACATGAAGAAATGGAGATGGTCAAAGAATCAAATTCCCTTCCTGATTCGATCATGGATGACCAAATGAGAGAGGCTACTCTCATTTTTGGATTCAAGGAGAACAAAAAAATTGAACATAACCTCCTCAAGGAATCAACTCCATTATTCCTGCCTAAAGAGCGTTGTGTTGATCATCATGGTAAATATGAAATACTTCATTTTCCGTATGAACATGAGGATTCAATAATGGATGATCATGATAATTTTTAAATTTCTTCCCACATAGTTGCTTCAACATGGTCCCATCAAGAAGATGATATGGATTTTGAACTCGAAGGATTGCCATTCCCATAAAGCATGGACCTCTTCTCCTTGTCAGAAAGTGTCGTGAATAAATTGGTCCCATGCTTGTAAGGAAGTGAATATTGGGAAACACAAAGCATGAAAGCGATGAACGGGGATATTTCAAATGAATCATGGACAGGTACAGATCATATTTTCAACCATCTCTTGGAAGCACAATGTAGATACTCTCTCAATAAAAATGAAGATGAGCCTATGGTGAACTTGGAAGAGTCATCTGTGTAAGACATATTGAAGGTTATAGAAGAAACTAAAGATCCTCAACTCATTCTTGAACTCTTGACCCAGGATATGCAGATGTAAGACATGTATGAATCAATTTGTGCTTCTCATTTTGACTCACCAATGTTTGATATCGAGACATAAAAAATGGATAAGTTTGATGACCTCCCAGATGCCTTGGTTGATGAGAGGGAATGTGAAGGTATGTATTTTTCTTCCACACCATGCGAAGAGGTTCATGAGTGCAAAATAAGGAAGGTTATTAAATATCCTTTGGAATTCCTCAATCTTGAGGAAAACATCTCCACTTTGAAGGACAAAAATGAGGAAAATGTTCACCTAATTTGCATTAAAGAGAACTATTTTAAACAAAATAAAAAATTGTAAAACTTTTGGGAGTATGTTCAAGGTCAACTTGTTTCCGCTACTTCAGAATGCTCTGCCAGTACAGAACAAGATCTCATATGGAAAAATACACTCGAAGGTAAAAAAAATGCCTACATGAAGAATTTGAGGGTTATAATTCAGAAAATTATACCAAGATGAACTTCAGGTAGATGGATGATGATAAAAAATACTCCAAACAACAAGGTGAAAGTACACTATACTCTTATCAATAAATTCAAAATCAAAATATGCTCACTATTCTTCAAGCTCCAATATGCCTTGAACATGTTCCCATGTTGCAACATTTCACAAAGATTGATGGGGGCCTCTATCTCAATGATACAACCTCTATTTTAGGAAGTAATCACTTTGGGCAGCAAAGCGAGATATCAAGAGAATTTCTTGAATGGGAAGAAAATTAGTTTGTCCTCACTCCTTCTGAGTACCTTGCTAATATAGGATATTATTTCAATCTGCAATCCAAGGACAAATAATGTATCCATACTAAGGTTGACATCTCCAATCTTGAAATTACAGAGGAATGGTGTCTCATGGTCGCGGGACATCAAGAGCAATCTTCAAAATACAAAAGTTTCAAGAAGGTGAAAAAAAATATAATGGATGAAAGAACGTTCTTAGTGGAGTGTGAGTATGAGGATGGAATCATGATTATTCTTCTTCTTCTCAAGCCATGCAAGGCCATCACAAAATCATGGTTTAATTAAATAACAATTTTTGTACTTCAAAGGTCGGACTTCAATATGTTATTTCACAATGGCATGCACTTTACTTAACCCATCATCAGGTATGTATATATTATTTTCCAGCCTCTATAAATACCCCTCCCCTGTATATAATTTTCTTTTTCTATTGTGTGTTGTTTTTTCCTTCTTGTGTGTTTCCCTTCCATTTGTTCGTGTGTGTTTGTGTGTGTGTTCTTCCTTTCAAGATATCTCTCATAAGTTGTAAATGACTCCTATAAAGCCCAATGGATAAGGAATTGGTAAACATATTGTAAATTGAGACTTTAGGAGTTCTCATGCCATGTCTTCATTTCACTTAGTCCATAACATGTCCCCAAGCTAGAGCCTGTTGTTCTCATGAAAATGTGCAACATGAAAATTTCTAATTTTCGAGCATGACAACGAACCACAGTGCCAAAAGTTTTAAAATTCATACCACCCCAAAACACCCCCAAGTTAGTTTATCACAATTACTAGTCCTATCCTTTGAGCATGATGATCTCTATATGAATGTCGAGTGTCCCCCTATGTGATTTAGGAAAGTAGAATCAATCCTCCTAGGTGATTTAAGAACTTTTGGAGCATTCAAGCATTCGAGTAGTTTTGGGAATTGCTATCATTATCCTTCCTAAGAATAGTGCACCATCCCAAGAGTGGATCATAAGAGTAAGACTCATTGTGTAGGAACATCAAGGATATTATTTTGAAAGATTTAGGGAAGATTCAGAGGTGTTGGAAACAATTCAACGAAAGCGGGTTTCTAGACCTGAATGAGCATGCACCGTGAACAAGGACCTGAGATTTAAAGAAATACTATGGGATCAATGTGATGATTTGAAATCCAAAAAAGGTTTCAATGTAAGTAATTTTCAATTCCCTAAATGGTGGGAAAAATGAGACATTATGAAACATCATGCACTTCCCTAGATAACTCATTCTTCTAGCACACAACAGGTAGTCTCGAGAAATAACGGACCATTTGAGAGAGTTTCAATCAAATTTGGATCTTGTGACCATCACCATTAGATTAATTGATGTTTTTCAGGTGGAATCATATAAAATTTCACCCTGAAATTCATCTGGGAGCCCAAGATATCACCTTCACAAGTTGGTCCCAAGGTAAGAGTTTTTATACTTAGCCATTTTTTTATAAGGACACGTATCGGCACCAGGAGCCTGATGGGATTTCATGTCCCTTACAAAAAAGAACATAGGGGAAAAAATAATGTGCCCAACCCATTTTAACCCCCAAAACACCAATGTGACCTCTCATTTTCCAGTTAAGCCCCCGAGAGCTAAGTTGGAGCCTTCCCTCTCCCTATATGGATGATTGCCAAGTGTTGCGATGAGGCACAAAGTGGAAATTGATGTCCCTTTTTTCCATTTGGAAAAGGGACATAAGAGACACTAAAATGCACCCTCCCCTCTTATTTCCATGTGGTTTCTCATATGACCCAGTCTCAGCCCCTGTGAGGAGAAGGTACTCAAAATAGGTACCTAATCTTCGTCAAACGATAACGGGAGCTCCGTAATGAGTTAGAAGGAAAAAAAATACTCGTCAGAAATATGAGAAGATAATATACATTATGGAGAATTCATATTTTTCAGAAAACCCTATGTGCTTCCTAGGTGAGTTTTTTTTAGCAGGCACACTCGGTGATTCCAAGGAATGATGTCATTTTTGGAAGAGTTTCAATAAGAATCGGAAGATTAGTCCCATTGCTACCATTTTTCCATGATTAGATGAGGATAAAACATGGATTTTTTAAGGCTCCAGGCTTGTTCTTCACCAAAATGACTTTGTTTCCCCCAAAGTGAAAAATCTTCGTAATTTGAGGAACGGTGCACGGATTGAAATGGGATTTTTTTCTATCATCCACATATTCAAAGGCTGTTAGAATCCAAGTGGAAGATTTTGTGAACATGCCCTAGATTATTTGCAGCAAAGAAACTCCAATTTCCTATAGAGAAAATTTAAAATTTTAAAATCTCCATTTCCAGAGCTCGGGTTGATGTGAAATTTCAAAGGAGCACTGTAGAGAAAAAACCCATATCAAAAAAATTTGTTTCATCACAAAATAATGCCCAAAAACCCACTTTCAAAAAATATTAAGCCTTCCAACTCGAGTACTGACTATTGTTGATAAGCCATATTTAGAAGTAGTTACGGCGAAGACGGCGTGCACCAGAGATAATCAAAAGATCAAAATGCTCGAGCAGTGCCAAAAATGGTGAAAACGACCACTTACTAAAAATAATAAGTTCCCTATATGGGGACCTACTAAAAATAGCAATTCATTCCAATAAGTGGTCAAGGTGAAGGTGGATTTCAAAAAATAAGCATACAAAGCAATAAACATTCAGTTAGCAACATCGGTTGGATTTCAAAGAGATTGATTCTGACACTTACTAAATATAGTAAGTTATCTCTTACGCACTTCAAAACAGGTACCTGATATTTGATGGATGATTCTAGAAGTTTTGTAAGGATTCAAGAGGAAAAAAAAAACTCATTGGAAATATAAGATAATCCTCTACAAGGTGGAATCATCATATTTAAAAAAAAAAATTGTCGCTTTTCATTGGAGCTCATTCTTTGCAAGGACAGTTGACAATCTTGATTAAAAAAGGGGCCATTTCAAGGATTTTTAGGTAGAATTAAAAGATGAAACCAATCCCATTAATATTTGAAGTATTTTTAGAGTCAAAATAATGTAAAATTTCATTCAAAAAGACCTTTTGGATCTTTGGCAATCTCAATTTCAAGTTCGCTATCCCGGCGGGTTGAAATCTTATGTTTTTCCTCTCAAAAGTGCAAGGTGCAATTTTTTTCAACTAATGTCCCTTTACAAAGGTGCAATGGGGATAGTAAAATGTGCCCATTCATAAATTTTTCTCTATTTCTCCATTTGATCCCAAAAATTTTGCATCGCGTGCGCATTCGCAATCCCCAGCTCTCCCCTAGTTTTAGGTCTTAAAGTGCAAAATCACGCCTCTAGGAACAAAGTGGGTTTTTATATCCCTATTGTCCCCTTGGTGTTATAGGGATAGAAAAATGTGTCTATGCATAATTTTTTTCTTATTGATCTATTCTTCATGAAAAATTTTGCATTACGTGTGTCTTGCCTTACTCTATCATGCCCCGCAGTTCTTGGATCAAAATATTCCACCTCGGTGCACTTACTAAAAATAGCATATGTCCATGGTGGTGCATACTAAAAATAGAAAGTTGATAAAAACATAAATGTAACATCAACAAAGGAGGATTGAAATTTTCTAAAGGGTTCGAAGGCATCAGGATCAGTTCGACAGAGTCTTTTAGGAGTCAACAAGAGTGTATTCTGCATAAGCATAATGTTCTCTCTTCTTTCTCTCTCTTCTCTCCCCCGTAATTTCTCTCTCCTCCATGTTATACTTCTTTGTCGGGGGTACACTTTTTATATGTCCTTAATGAAATTAAAATTCAACTTTATTTTTTTAATGTAAAAGTCACATGTTTGTTATAAAAAGGGAATTAATATTCTCCTAGGAAGTTGAAAAGTTTTAAGTTGTGTGAGGACATATGAAAATTCATTGGGGGGTATATGAAGAGTCATTTCTCTTCCTATAAATTTTAAATCCATTCCCATTTCAAAGGGTTGGGGATCAATTTTGTAAACTCAAGAGTACATTTTGCTTAGAGAGAACAAATGAGATAGCCATTTTCTTCTATTTTATGCTCATTACTTTTCCTCAATTCTCCTACTATGTACAACTCTAATTAAAATGCTAACAAAGGAAGAATTTTTTGTTTTCCAATTCATATGAATGTGTGAATCTTTGTATGCATGGTTTCCTCTAGCTGCTAGCATGGTAGTTTTGGTTGTTTCTTCTCATACATTCATGTCCACCACATAAAAGACAAAAACATAGCAGACATGACCATAAAAGACAAAAAATAGACAATTCATTCTATAAACACCATTAAACTACAAGATTATATTTTAAATATGATAAATTACATATATGAATTCTATTCTATACAAACTCTTCATTAAAATAAGAACGTACACATCTGAAATTACGTATTTAATTAATTTGTTCCTGTATTTCATTGTTTATGTTAACAAAAGCATGTATTTTCAATATATACATAGAAAATTAAACAAAATACATTCATTTAGTCTTTTATCATAATAAATAGAAGAATTAACTTCTTTCCATTAGCTTTTTCAATAGAATTTACATAGATTTACATATTTCATACAGAGAGAACTTATCTAAGTCAAATTATCTGGAATTCTAACACAAAATTCCAATGCATCCCCATGTTAACAAACACTAGAATATGGCCGCACTATGAGAGGAAATGTTATACACCTAGTGTATTTTCACCTTTCCCTTGCTATGAACCATTTGAGGTTGTACATCGTATGCCCAGTTAAAACACTGTTGGTACCCCTCTCTCTTTCCCACCACCTTCCTGTAACCTGGGTCAACCTTGGAATTACTTCCATAGACTAAATTCACAAATTCCTTAAGACACTTTTTCAATTATTTATCTCTCTCATAATCACATGCACAATTCCTTTTTCTGTACTCTTTGTTCTCATTTACATTTCTTTTATAATACATCATAAGTGGTTATGAACCAACATAATGGTTTCCACACCCTTTCACTTTAATTAAGCATCTTTAATCAAATGCTCAGGATTCATTCCCTCATTAAGCCATTTGTTTAATATAGTCACTTAAATGGCACAAGTATTAAACTCAATATGAAACTATGGTCTATTAGGACCTAGTCTCAAACTAAAGGACTTTTCATTACATGATCTAGTCAAGTCATTTATGAGCTCACGGATATAAATGATCTTTATTGATACTTCAGTCACATAACTACATCATGTTTGGCACTAATATTTACCACAAATTCTTTGCCAACTGGGGGTATCCATTTTAGTACTTGTGCAATGTACACTTAGCTCTCTCCATCATTCCACCTCTTCTTGTCATACATTTTAATGACTCTTACCTCATGTGTAGACACCTAAATATCTGCTTTTGCATACTCTTTATTACTACAAACATGCTACATGCAAATCACTTGCATTCTTGCCAATTTCTATTATAATTAGTGATCTTTGCTAATTAACTAACGTTTCTTACCACTTTAGCCAATTAACAACACTTTGTCAATTGTGTAACCCCTTTCGCATTCAGGATGCCACTTTACGGCAAATCGTAAGCCAAAACCCTCCTCAAAATAAACAATTAGTGTTTATTAGCTAATTAAGCCTATTTTTCCCTTGATTTGGTCAATATACCCTAGTATTGACTCAAACCCCTCTTCCAACCACTCAAAATTGCCCCATTCACCTCCACAATGTCTCAGCAAGCTTCAAAATCTTATTATAGCCTTCTGAGTTGACCCTAAGCGGCCGATTAAGGCTCCATCACCTCTTAATCACTGGTTAATTCACTAATTGTGATTAGCAGAGGCCTAATCATGATTATAAATTCTTAATCTAATTTTTGGATTTTAGTCCCGCATGCACCAAAATACAAGTTTCTAATCAAAGAGGAAAACTATAAAAAGAGTGACTACCTCTCTACACTTAATATTTTACACCATGCTTTGATTTGCATCTCATATAATAAATATGATTTATAGTCAAGCTCAATCCTTGCCTAAAGCCTTCAATGGGGTTAGTAGATGAATATCCAAAATGACCAAGCAGTCATTTGGAGAGGTCATTTCACCTTGTTTGGAGTAGCAAACCATACCAATTTGATTGCCCTCTTAGGTCTATTTAGGGCCCATTTGTTATTTTAGCAGAATTGAACATATTAGTAGGCATGTTTAGTTAGAGTTTTGAATTGTATTCATATTAAGTTAAGCATTACTTTAAGCTTTTATCTTAAGTGTTACATTCCTAGACTTAGAATCCTTAGCTATTATGATGGAAATGGTGTTATCCTTCCTTGATTAGCTTCATCTTATTTACTTTGTAGAAGTTTAGGGTGCTTTCATTTGGCACGCCCTGTGGGACAATACCCCATTGCATTTGTTTTTAAAGCTTTTTAACTTAGTTTCAATTTTTTTCATTTCAAGTTTTTAGATTAGTTCCAAGTTTTCTAGTTTAAATTTCAAGTTCTCTATTTTAATTTAAAGCTTTCTAAATTACTTTCAAGATTTTCATATTAGTTTCTCAAAAAATTTAGATTAATTTCAAATTTTTAAAGTAATTTTCAAAGTTTTGTAGATCAATTTTCAAACTATTTATAGTTGTTTCAACTAGATTAGTGGTAGAAGTTATGTTTTGATGTTCCTTGCCGGATATAAGGAGGCAAAGCCCTATCAGAATTCCCTCAAAATACCAAATATTGGACCTTTTTCAAGAAATCTTCTCAAAACAACATTCATTAAAGCATTTGGATATGTTAGAAAAGACTAGTTTTATAAAAATGAATACCCTAAATTCTTGGTAAATCTAAAACCCAATTTTTTGTTACCATTTCATAGTTCACTTCAATACCTTTCCAATGCAAAACAAACAAAGTCATTTTGAGGTCAAGAGCAAAAGTTATGGCCTTCGGAAGATAGTTGTGAGCACCTACAGGAAAGAGGAGCGCCAATAGCATCCAGAGGAGCACCTGTGCATCTAGAGGAGCACCTATGCATCCAGAGGAGCACCCTGTACAACACTGGATTTTTGGTCTCTGAGTGAAAAATGTGCATGTGCATGTCAGAAGGGTGCTCACATGCCTCACTGGAAGTGTTTCATGTACATACATTGACTGTGTAAAAAGTGACAAAGGGGCGCATATATGCAGTATTGTGAGTGTATGTGCACTACTGTGAGCGCCTATGAATCCAAGGATTATTCCCATTCACTAAGGAAGGTGCGCCCATACACCAAGGTAAAAGTTTCTTTAAACTTCTAAAATTTAAACTTCTGGTTGTTAAAGGATTGTCAATCATTTTTTAAAGGTTTTTAGTTGTTTTTTTTGTCAATTTTCTGATTTCAGAGCAATATTCCTAAGAAAATGGCCTTAGGGTTTGATAAATGATTTTTTTTAAAATTGGCTTAGGGTTTGATGAGTGATTTCATTTCATGTTTTGTATGGGTTTGGAATAGGGTTGTGTATGTTCATCTCTTGCACTTTCTGTGATCTTGAGAAAAAAAATCACCCCTAAACCTCCATTTTTCTAATTTGGAGTAAGTAGAAAAAAATCATCATTCATTACTGTGCCTAAGAGAATAAACCTTTATTTTTGGCATGTGTTTGATCTTTTAGTTTAAGATGATTTTTCACTTGATAAATAATCAAGGCTAAGATTTGTGTATGCTCTTCTCTTGCACCTAGTGTGATCTTGGGAATCAAAATCAAATTTTAGTCTTTCATTGAGAAGCACTTGGATTAATTGGTAATAAACCTTACCTTGCATGTTTTTATGGTAGTTAGTTGATTTACAAGCTTTGAATTTCTATTTAGTTGAATTACTTTGTTGTATATGCTGCTTCTCTTGCACCTAGTGTGATCTTGAGAAACAAAAACAACACTTAATCCTCTTTCTATGATATTGTGAACCTTTTTAAACTACTAATCATTTTTTTGAAGGACCTAACGCTTAGTCAAAGAAAGGAGAACTCTCTTCAAACCAAATTTCTAACATACATGTGTGATTGTAGGTTGCCAAAAGTGAGTGTGATACCAAACCTCATTAAGTCTAAGAGATAAAAAAATACACCAACACCATTCATCACATTGTATTACGCAGGTTTCGGTAAAGAGTTACAGGCTCATCCTCTTTAAACTAGGAAATAACCCCTTTGGCATAAGCCTTAAGATACAAACAATGATGGGTGGTCCTAGGAACCTTAAAGTAGTTCACGCAAGAGGGAACCTTGTGAACGAAACAGGAAAGTTCTCCACATTACCGACTTGATCTAGTACGCCTTAGTGAGATTAAAGTCAAAGTTACTTCCATTGCGACCCCAGTTATAAGTATTACTAAACGCACTTCGGTGCTCATTATACTAAGAAGGGGGTGAAGTGAAAACCGAGATACTCCTTGGGAAAACTTGATAAACCGAGCTCTCAGAAGTAAACTTATTACACATAGAGAGAGAACCGCTAGGAAAGCTTGTCGGCTAGGAGCCAATTTTATCTTAGTTGTTATACCTCAGTGCTCTCACAAAGTGAAAACTTTGTCGGATTCAATTTCTTGTTTTTCAAACAAGGGAAAGAATCTCTTAAATTTTAAACCATGTGAAATTTCATCACAAAATCTATTTAGTGTTACTTTTTCCTAGTTTTTCACTTGTCCTAAGACAAGGAAAAACTCTATCAAAGTTACACCAAGTATTTTTCATCACCACTTGGTCTACTCCTTTGTTTTCTTATTTCTCATTTAGATACAAAAGAAGAAAAAACATATAGCGATACCTACTAGAAATAATCATTTCCACCACTTTTTTATTCTTCTTGTATGACCAGGTTGCAATGTGAAAATACAAGAGTTGAAAGTGTGAATGGTATGTCATTACGTTCTAGTAGTTGCTCTTGTCTCAAAACCCATATCGATACTTTCTATCATTTATAGTTAGGTGGTTTTATCATTGAATTCTTTTTAGTTGTTACGTTGCCCGCATCATAGCCATACAATTTTGACATTTACGTCTTGTTTCCATTGTGAAACTTGGCCAAAGTCTCTACATTGTATTGTTACGTTGCTCACATGCATAATAATTTCCTGATATACTTAGGCATAGTTTTTTACATCCTAGCCTTGTCTTGAGTTTATTGAGTGTTGAGGTTACTTTTTTGGGATCACTATAACGCCATTTTGATACTAAAATATTGATTTCTTGCAAATTTGGATTAACGTGTCCAAATAGCATTGTTATACTGCTCACATTTGTATCTTCGATTTTACAAGAATTAGACTTTGTTAGTTTCTAGAAATTGGTTTTTAGTATACCTGGTTGGAGGATCACGTCAACACTCTCTTAACATTAAGGTCTTGTTTGTTTTAAAATTGAACTAACTGGTGATATTTTGTTGTCACTATTTTGTTTTAAACCTATCTCAAAAAATCATAGGGAGTAAACTTTTGTTGTGACTAGCTTTGAGTCTTAAACATCATTGTATTGTCCTAGAAAAAATTGTTTCATATATTACCTTGCTAGGGTAGGTCATTCTTTATTCTTTGGTGTCCTTAGGCTCATATTGATCCTTCATATTTGTGACCATTTATTGTTTGTTATTCTTTGTAATGATTTGACATTGTTACACCATTTGGTTTGTCCTAGAGCCCATGTTTTCCAAATGTCTAGTTTGTTTTTGTTATGCTACCCAAATTGTCACATGACTTCATTCCAATTTAAGGAGTTCAACCACAATATCTAGGCCTAGACATTTTTATCCCACAAATTCCAATAATTACCAACTATCATGAGGTTCCTTATACATACGACATTAAGGAATTAAAGTTTTAGTGTTCCCATCATGGCTAAGCCTTGTTTGGTTCTTCACGCTAGAGAACTCATTTAGGTACCCTGTTCCCCACCTTCATCTGATAGTCGGTGGTATGGTTTGGACGCTTCTGATCCAAATTATTATTCGGGTTTCCCCCACTCTTCTTCTAATTCCAATCAGAACTATTCTTATGATTCTTCATATTCACCTTGGTCTTTTGAACATTCTCATTAGAGTTATTCACCTCATTCAAATCTTAAGTCACACTTCTCCCTCTCTTCATAAGACTCCCCTTATCATTTTCCTAAACAAAATATTCCTTTAAATATTCATGTGGCTCTAATATCCATCAATCAAACATATAATTTGGTTCTTAATCCATAGTCCTCCCTTGCTTTGCAAGACCTCCCTTATTCATCGCCTCAACAACCTCTTCCTCCATTGAAGATCTCTGGGAATCCAAATTCTTCTAAGTCGACATCCACGTCGCATTCATCTAAGTGAACTCCCATTTTGTAATCATCTAATTTTATTCCCATGTCATAATATTCTAAGTTGAATCCTATAGCGTAGTCATCTAAGTCGATGTATACGTTGCAAACACCTCAAATGACTCTTATGTCACAATCATATGTTGATTTTATACGCAATCCTTGTTGTTTCCCAGTAATATGTCTTCTTCTAGGAACACGAATTCCAATCATTTCCACATCTACATATTATTCTACTCATGAGACATCTAGATCCAAATCTACTTCATCTTTTGAGTCATCATCTTCTCAATCTTCCATAGTAGTTGGACCCATTTCTTCTGGTCAACCTCCCATGGTCAAAGAACAAATACCCATGTTGATCGATTCATTTCAAAAAGAACAAACAATCATAGAAATCATGGTGTCACATGCTAACATTCCCCTAGAGGATCATAATCAAGGATTCTCCTGATACACTCGTGTATTACGGGGAAGAAGTTGATTCTGTTTGTCAAACCATAGAGGAAGACCCTAAGATCATCAAACTTTATCCTCCTCTTATTCTTCCATCTTCTTATTCTTCCTTATGTAATGAAATTATTAGGCCTGACATTGATCCACGACCTATCTTATCATTACCCAATATTTCTTTATCTATCAATATTCCTCCATCATAATCTCACTTTGGGTTGTCACCTGGTAGCCCATCATTTGCTTCTATATGTGGGACACCTCTGAGTAGTCTTTCATCATCTATTTATGGCTCACCTTCTGATAACCCATTTTCTTCTATCTCGGGGCCATGTTCTATTAGTCCCTCATCTTCTATGTTAGGGAAAAATCCTAAAACTCCCTCATCTTCAATTCTTGGGCCATGTCCTAATAACCCATCATCTTCCATATATGGGACACCTCTGGGTATCCCTTCACCTTTAATCTATTGGACACCTCCTAGTAGTCCTTCATCTTCTTCTATACTTAGGGCATATCCTAAAACCCCCTTATCTTTGATTATTGGGTCACGTCCTAGTAGCCCATCATATTCTGGGACACCTCTAGGAAGTCCCTCATCTTCTATCTATGGGACACCTCCACACAGTCCCTCATCTTAAATCTTAGGGCCACATCCTGATAGTCCTTTATCTTCACTCTATGGGACACCTCTTGGTATCCCATCCTCTTCAATTCTTGTACCGTACCCTTTGCATCCATCACATTGTCATTATATCAATTATTGTAGCAAGCCCACCATCATTTCACACATCAAGTCTAAATGTCCACTTTATTCTCCTACTTCTTGGGATCAGACAAATCATGCAGTAGCTTATAAGAAACCCAAATGGTTTCTTCATCAGACTAAGATCAAAAATTCCAAGAGCTCCAAAGCTCACAATAATTCTAACGATCTTAAACTTCAAAATCAAAATCAATTTAAAAATTCACATCAACATAACCATCAAGTATGGCATAAAGTGCATAAACCTCTGGATAGGGAACTCAAGCTCTCTTGCCTACAAAATCCATGTTTCAAGATAAATCATAGTCATTTGTAGAGTATGAGCTCACTACAATCATGGAAATTAGAGATAATATGACTCTTTATAAGCAAACACACTTAATCTCCCTTATCAAGGAAATCATGAACATTGTTGTTGGATCTTATCACGCAAATTTATGTTGATGGTCCAAAATTCCCAAAACCTAAAAAATAAATAAAAATCAAAAATACAAAAAATGAGAAAACATTACCAAAAAAATCAAAGGTACATAAGACCAAACATTACAATCAGGTATTGCATACAAATGGATGTTCTTTCTTCCCTTTCTTTCTCATTCCTCTACAAGTCACCCTACCATTTTTCATCCCTTCGGTGATCTTTTAGTCAGTCTATTTGCACTGCATTATAGTGAAATTTATCTCTATAGTATCCATTTGACGTTGGACTTTTATCAACTTGGTAAATTAAAGAATGGTTGACCTCTTAGAGATTATATCACTATTTAACATCTAATAAACTTGTTGTGAAGAACTTCTAGATGTATTTTTTGACACTATCCAATGTCATCATCGCAATCACTTTTGCACATCCTTCCATTAATCCATCAATGGTTCTTAACCCCTTATCAAAAAAAATCGAGAGAGCTGAAATAAGTTTTCACCTAGCAATAGCATCAATTAAATCAAAAATCCAAAGCTAAAAGCAAAAGGAAATTGAAAATATAACTCTCTCTTGGGGCATTTCCAATAATCTCTATCGGGGCTATGGATGTTTGGACTGGCAAGTAGAGAAATGTTGCGACTAGAATCAAAAGCATCTCCGTCGAGGAATATCGAATGCCTGAGCTGGTCAGCAAAGACTAATGTATGGCTCTCTTTCCACCCTCCATTCACAAATAAAATCAACTATTGAAAAATAAATCATTCCTACACATTGGCTCATTTTGTCCTCCCTTGTCTGCCTACCAAATCTTCACTCTCAATAATTAATTCATTGCCACATGCACACACTAGATCTTGATGATCAAACATGATTATTATGTTATCGGGTTTCTATTTTCAGACCTTGTTCAGACTCTTGCTTTAGTCTATGTCTTATCTCACAATTTTTTCCTTAGGCTAGTCACCTCTTTCATCACCAGGATCTTCTAAGCTACATTTTTCATATCCTTCCATAGCATTCATTGTTCTTCTGCTTCGTTAAGAACATCCATGTGTACAAGATTACATTTTTACCATGTTTGAGAGAGCACCTATGTCCCCTTGTCTTAATAAACAATCTTCCACTTCTATCTATCATATATTTATTGGCAAGATTATGCTGGGAGACGTTCTTTCTCCTTCCTAGCACTGTCATTAGTTTAGGTGTTCATCATCATGTTGAACATATCTATCTTGGCCTTGAGCTTACCTATCTTCTTTTTGTTATGTATGTGCGAGATTTTCCTTTGTAAATTCTCACCATCTAATGCTGGGGGTAATCTTTTCATCTTCACTTTATCATGCATACACATAGCATTCTGGGAAACTTGTCAAAAAACCCTAAAAATGTCGCTAGGGGCATCCACGTTTCTTCAAAAATCCAAAAACATAGGTAATTTTTTTCCAAAAAACTTCAAAAAAAATACGCAAAAACCGTTAAAATATGTTTCAAAACATTGGTACAAACACTCAAATATGTTTCAAAAAATTAATAAAATCATTCAAAAATGTTTCAAAAATAAGTAAAATCATCACAAAATCCAAATTTTTTATTTGTAAAGTTCATTTTTTTTCCAAATATGTGGTCAACAAGCATGCACACAGCTGAAGCCTGTGTCAAATGCATCATACTCAAACATCAAAAAACTTTCCTACAAAACATCTTTCTTTGATTCTCATATTTTCTTGAGCACAACACATGGATCATTTGGATCATACCCTCCATCCAACAAAAGTATAAAAATTCAAAATTTGTTATATCATTCTTCCCTTGCACGAACGTTGTTATCTTGGGGTAGTTTCATAGTGCATTGATTACTTTTTCATGGGACTTATACGTCCTTTGTTTACATCACCTCGCATGTATCCTTGCTTGGGGTGTCATTATCTCAACCGACTTGTGGTTCATTCGCATCAGGTCGTGAATCTGAACCTTGATAATAAAAACATTGGTATAGTTGTCTTGAATGTTTTTTGTTTGAGTATGTGAGTTTGCATTTGTTTCCCGTGTTAGGTTAGCTTGTATACTTTCTAGATATTGCATTACATTTTGTATGTTGCATTGAGTTAGTGTTAGCGCAAATGAGACTTCTTGTAAGTCCTCTATATATTTTCATTGTTATGGTACTCTTTTTTTGTATGTGTACCATTTTAATAAGGATTGATGATATAGATCACCAAGCAAAGTGATGACATTAAATTGTTTTCCATCATCTTGATGCAAGTTATTTCCATGCCCTTTCATATTCATTCTTCTTCATCATCCTTTTCTTCTATCGACATTATTCTTCCCAATTTCTTGGGGCAATAGGGATCACCTTTTATCCCCTTCCTCCCTCACATTTCTTAGGTTATATTTTTCCTTCATCTTTTTTGTATTACTTTGATCGACCTCTTCCATCACCCCATCGACACTCGAGGGGGCATCCTTCATTCTATTAATTTTGTCTTCTATCCCTTACAAAATTTATGTTGTCTATGGATTTTCTACTATCTTTGAAGTGGCATTGCATACGCCACCCCAAATATGGGAAAATGTGAACACCTAAAATTTGCTTAGCGGTATTTAGTACTTAAATTGCACCAACTATCTTTTTTCCCATACAAGGTTGATAATGTACTATCGTCAGGGGAAACCACCATTTTCCCTCTAAGTTCACATTAATTAATTAAGATTTCGCTGCAATTAGATTATCCTTTCTATCACTTAAGATTCCAATTACCCACCTTCTCATTAATTAGTGTTTGCATTATACTTTGGTTAATTAATTATTATTAATTAATTACACTCGCTCCTCTAAATCACATAAATGGCATCATTTATTGGATCAAATTCATCTCTTAATCCCCCGTATCAGGGTAATTTTCCTTCTAAATACCCCCTAAATAGGCTTATATAAGCTTACATTCTATCCTATTAATTCTATCACACTTCAATTATATTAAAACACCCCTCAACTCCCATTGACTTCACTAATGATAAATTAAACTCTTCGAAACTCAAGGGGGCATCCTTCATTCTAAAGCTAATATTATCCATTCCTAATCTTACTTTACCCTTATCCCACATGCACTAAGATGTTAAGCACTCTCAAACAAGAGGGTTATACAAGTGAACCCTCACTCCTACCCTTGCTTCTTACAACTTCATTCGCATTAGTATATGTAGACACCTATATTCCGCTTTCGCAATCTTATTGCCAAACGCACACAAATCACTCTCATTCTTGCCAATTCCGTTATAATTAGTGATTTTTACTAATTAACTAATGTTTCTTACCACTTTTTCCAATTAAAAACACATTGTTGATTACCTAACCTCTTTCACATTCGGGATGCCACGTTACGAATGAATCATAAGTCAAAATACTCTTCAAAATAGGCAATTAGCATTTATTAGCTAATTAAGCCTATTTTTCTCATGTTTTGATCAATATACCCTATTATTGACTCAAACCCCTCTTCCAACCACTCAAAATCACCCTAATTCTCTCCACATCGTCTCAACAAGCTTCAAAATCTTATCCTAGCCTCTTAGTTGACCCTAAGTAGTTGTATTAAGGCTCCTCACATCTTAATCACTTGATAATTAACTAATTGAGATTAAAACAATCTTAATCATGATTAGCAATTCTAAATATTATTTGTACTTTTAGTCCCACATGCACCAAGATGCAAGTTTTCCCCAAATGAGAAAACTATAAATAATACTAAGTATCTACCCTCCAACTTTACACCATGTTTTGATTTGCATCTCATATAAGAAATATGATTTATAGCCAAGCTCAATCGTTCCCTAAAGTATTCAATGGGGTTAGTAGATGGATATCCAAAATGACCATGTAGTCATTTGGAGAGGCCATTTCACCTTGTTTCGAGTACCAACCATACCAATTTGATTTCCCTCTTAGATCTATTTAGGTCTTTGTTAGTTTAGGAAATTCAATATATTAGTAGGCATGATTAGCTATATTTTGAATTATATTCATGTTAGTTAACATTCTATTAAGCTTTTATCTTTAGTGTTACATTCATATACTTAAATCCTTGGCTATAGATGGAAATTGTGTTATCCTCCCTTAATTAGTCATGTTATTTGCTTTGTAATTTAGTTTAGGGTACTTTCAGCAGGTCACTTCCAAACCAAGATCATTTTCATTTATAGCTTGTCTCTCATTTTACATGCTTAATCTATGCTTTCACTTATTTGCAGGAAAACTTGTCGGTTATTATCCTTGAGTGCCTTTATTGTTTTGCAACATCTTGAGTGGTGTCCCATATGTGTGGCATATTGTTTTCCATTATTATTCTACATGTGTTTTCTTATATCTACTGCATTTTTTTTCTATTACATTTTCTTACACATAGGTGTTATCATTCCAATATTTATTAATTTAATTCCTCTTACCTCATTTAATCAATACATATAACATATCATACTATTTATTACTATAACATGCTAATGGGTGCTTCATGTGTAGTATCTATTTTGTAGGTCACTTCCAAACCAAGATCATTTTCATTTATAGTTTGTCTCTTTTTTTACATGTTTAATCTATCATTTCACTTGTTTGTAGGAAAATCCCTATGTTACTTACTTGTCGCTTATTTTCCTTTAGTTCCTTGACTATTTTTCAACATCTTGAGTGGTGTCCCATATATGCGGCATATTATTTTCCATGATTATTCTACTTGTTTTTCTTTACATTCTTTTGATTACATCTACTATGTTGTTTTTCTATTTCTTTTCACTAACACTTTGCTAGATTTTCTATTATACTATTGTGTATGTGCCATACTATAAAACATGTGCACATTAGCTACATGTTATCTTGTTTGGGATACATTCACATTTATCTATATCACACACCTCAAACAAGGGGGAAACCATCGAATGATATTTCATCCTCATAGTAACCTAGAACCAGGGAACATAATAACATGTACAAATTAGATATTATATAGGTTTGAAAACTGGCATAGAAATATACTTGGGTCAAGAAATACATAGGATCAAACCATACAGGAGGGACCATAATGTATAAACGTTATGGCCCATTCCATACACTTCCATCCTAGGGGTAAACTCTATAAAATTCTCAATTAGTATAGTTTCTTAGTAACATCTATAGGATTTTTACTCAAGTTCAATCACAAAATTCATGGTACAGGTCATATTATGGTGACACCAAGGGTACATGCAATATAGCATTTCCCTAGTACATTTTTTCATCATTTACAAATCAATTAGGTTTATGTTCATCTGTAGTGGCACTTATCTATGGTTCTTGGGAAGTTTTGAGGTGACTATTATCCTCGTAGGCTTGACTTCCTATTACTCATATTTTTGTGAAGGGATGCAGAGAAACTATAACACTCCCCATATAATTATCTTCACCATATGGGGTGCAATTATATTTATTTTGTTCTCTTTGTCACAATCCACTTAGGTATTGATAACCCCCAAGTCCTTCCAACCATCTCCAATATAAATTTTAACACATCTCCTTGAAAATGATATTAGGAGTAGTCTATACCCCTCTCTCAAAAACCAACCAATTCTATACTTTCCTTTTTTTACTTTTCAATTCACATATTTCTAGTTTCACATTAGGTTCAAAAGTTTTAAAATAAAATTTGATTTCATATACTATGGACATTTAATACACTTTTCTCTATAGATAATCGTCTTTTCCAAACAAACACAACTAGAATAAATAAGAATTCTTAGCACAAGCAAAAGGCATTCTGAGAAAAGAAAAAGTGTGTCTACATAATCAAGCGACCTTTCCTTTAAGTACAAAATTATAAATTTCATTCCTAAATGGAGACAAATGTAGACACTCATTTTATTAATTCATGTCTTACAGTAAAAAAATTGGTCAATGCCTTTACACTAGAACACACTTGTTCAACTTGGTCTATTATGATATCCCTAGTTATATCCTATTCATTCTTGATTGCGTGCACAACTCATTTGTTCAAATAATAGGAATATTAGTCCATACAATTAGGATAAACCCTTGCACATTATAATCCAAGTTTTAAAATTACTCACACATAGATCTCAAAATAAAGTTTACAAAAAGGTCTTGTTGTCATGCTGAATGTCTAGCATGCAAAATTTTAAATTTTGGTCATGACAACCAAACTCACATTTGACACCCCCTTTCCTAGTCAATGTAAACATTTCAACTATGCCAACCTCATTCTAACTGATAGGAATGTGCTAACATGATTTTAAATTGTGTTTCATGTGAAGTGAATTGTCCCTAGTTTGATTCATGAGGGATCTGGTATCTAAGAAATAATAGTGCTCTCAAAGGCTTCAAATGGGATCTTTTTGGTTTTCTTTTCATAGGAGGACATCCTATGAAAGATAATTGTACGGAAAAACCCATATAGAGGTTTTTTACAAGAGTAATATTATGACCCAAATAAGTTTAGGAACAAAAATTAGAGCCATGAAAGGTCAGGAAACTTTCAAGCAAAATCAGTTCTTTTTTAACAAGGCACTGGGAAAAGCATGTTTCAAAGGAACTATTCACCTTGTTTGAAATGTTTTAGAAGCCTTAGGAGTTCTTGGGAAGCTATATCATATGAATTGGAAGTATGATATATTCTACTTCATGGTTTGCTAATCAAAATAGAATTTTAAGAGTATAAAAATGTGGAAACTTGTCTATCATTGCAACACGAGATTCTTTCTATAAGGTGGAACTTACTCAAAAGGTTTCGAACACCCTGGGAATATTTAAGATCCTAACCAAATGTAATAATGGAGCACATTAGTACCTCCTCATTTTACATTTATTTATTTATTCATACTCGTTCTTCAATCTAATGCCAACTTCGCTTACTAACGCATACATGTAGGTAAAAGAGGGAAAGTGGAATGAAATGGAAAATTTTCAGTTGAATCAGGTCTTGGAAATAGTGGTAATGGATGTAGTGGTTCATTTGGAGTAAAATTAATATATGGTTTGCCCTCAAAACTCCACGTCTTGTTGTCAGACTTGAAAAACACTCGTTAGTCTATTTTAATGTTGAGTTTAATGGCATCAGCACAACCAATCATCTTTGAGAAGAGTCTTGGAGCTTGGATGTCCCTTTCCCTTTTTAGCTTAGTACAAGTGGACATGGAGGACACCAATATGTGATCCCATATGGAGGAGTTGGTTGTGTCACTTAAAGTTACACTTAAGTCGTTAGAAGATGTTAAAAACTCAACTAACTTGATGTTTGACCACTTTTTCATGACATCTAGACCCATGGAGGAATTTTAGATGATTGATGTACCTTTTCATTTTTTTTCAAAACATAAGAGGACATGGGGGACACAAAAATGTGCTCCCCCTATGGTGGAAAGTTTTTTTCACTCAAAATGATGACTTAGGGTATAAAAAAAGTGTTACCAACTCACCATTTTCACAAAATATGACCCCTCCTCATGAGAGCCTCGCCCATGGAAAAATTTGGAAAGGTTGATGTCCCTTTGTGTCATTTTACCCTATTTTTAGGGTCCAACGACACCTCTAACCTCCACCAGACCTGGGTTAGATATTTTGAGTTTAAGGTGAGTTAAATGGAGCTAGTGAGAGCGAAAATAAATTTGAAAGAGGTATAACTTCATACTTATCCATTTTTATGTGTTTCATTTTGATTTAATCTCCCCCCATTTCTATTATAGTGTTTCTGCCAAAATTTCTTCAAACATCCTCCATGCCAAAAACCTTTTTGATCATATCTTATAAACCTTGTGTCTGTTTTCCATGAGATTTTGATTGTAGATTCCTTGCAAAAATGCATTTAAGAAGAGTATTTACATAACTCCATTGATGATCTATATCATTTTCTACAACCATTTGAAATATTCATCCAAAAAATATGTTTTCTCATATCTACAAAAACCTGGTGATTGAAATCTTCCAAATAATGGATTAAAGCCTCCTTGTGAAATAATAAAACTTTTGAGACCACTTTCATTTTATTCTGACACCAGGAAGACCCATTTCTAAAATAGTAAGCCTTCCTAAGCCCGCTACCTAAAAAATAGTAAGTGTTCAGATTGAGCTCAAATTGGTCACACATGTTCATCTCCTTCACATCTCACTAGTCCCAGTCATGGTAAAGACCAAATACTAAGTTTACAAGACAATTCACACATTTCCAGATGTAGGGAACATGATGTGTACACATATGAATCTGGAAAATTTGAGAACATGGGTATGGATTAAACCTCATGGACATATAAATGGAAGGATTCTTCTTAAGTATACTATTTAGAGAAAATGGTCACTTGTTTTAAAACACAAAGCTAGTTCTAGCTTGTGCATCACATTGTGACCCAGTTCTAAAACATCTCTGGTGAACGGAAGTCCAATTCTAGAAATCCTCATTCCAAATGGTCTTTATCAATACTTACAAATACCCACTTGTAACAATGTGGTGATCACCTCTCAGGAGCTTTCCTCATAGGAATGGACATGGAAAAAAACTTACTTATAAAGGATCAATAATTGAATTATGGATTAGGTGGAAGGGAAACCCTATTGGCTCCCTAAAACTGGTCTTTGAGTGATTCCCATCTCATTATATGGATTGATCAAAATTTGGAACCATTATTCATTTAGTCTCTATCCTTCACCCATCTCAGATCAAAGGATTTAGTCTTGTAATTTATTGTGTCTTATATGTCACCATCGTCATTTGGTGACTAGATCATCCCGTGCGAACAAGTTGTCTCATTTTGCACACCAGGTGAATCAAATGTAAGATTGATTAGAGAGACATGGAATTGTTTCAAATATTTGAATGTTGGTTTAAGTGAAAGAAGGGTTTTCTCTTTGTTTCATTAATCTACTAATCATGGGATTCTCACTCCTCTTAGGGTACCTGATCGAGCTCTAGAAGTTGATCATTTAGAGCATTCCCTAAAGAGGAGGTTTATGAAATACTGAGTGAACTATGAGGCTTCATCAAATTCAGGAAGTGGTCAAAGGATCAAGAATTAACTAGAGTGCATCTTTACAAAGTAACTCAGAGCTTCTTAATATTTCTTTATTCTGCATCTCTTCTCTCTCTACATTCTAATTCTCCATTGTAAATTTTACTTTATGGCTCTTTCATCCTATTCACTTAAGTGACCATTGTAATTGTTCATTGTAAAATTCCCCTTTACATTATTAAGAAAGGAACTTATTTTTCTTTCCTAGAGGAATGTGAGAGGTTACAAGTGATGGGACTATGAAAGGTTATGTGGGGGTAGATGAAGAGAATAATTATAAAGCTATCAATTTGAATGGCTTATCCATTCCAAAATATAGTTTTTCTTGGTTAATATTTCCTATTGTCTTACTACAAGACAGTAACTACAAGTCTTTTATCTCCATATCGTATGTTTTCCTCTCCATCTCAACTTTACTCTATGAGCATGGTTACTTATGTAATATTATGAAAATAAAATTGGATTTACTTGTGTTTAGTTCCTCTTTCCTTAACATGGTATCTTCTCATTGTTAACTTGGAAATATTTTGTCTTTATGTCAATAAACTTATCTTACTATTTATTGATTAAAACCCCCTTCTCACTTTCTTCCCTATCTCCATACACACACCTTTCCTCTACCTTGGCACATGGGTTTAGTGGAGTATTTGTATGTTCCTTAGTTGAAAAGCCACCCAAAATGGCTAGAGTAGTGTATATATTTCCTTTTTTTAATAAATGGAGATTCCCCATTCCTAGTTAGTGGGACCTAGTCCCAGAGCATTGGTGAAAACCCCTAATTTTTCCTTTTGAAATATTATTTCACCAATAGTTTTTGGTGCCCACTTAGGGTTTTTTTTTTTTCCTTCGCCCTAGAATGATCAAAAATATCCTAAAAATAAGATATTCCAAAAATCCATAAAAATTAAAAAATCAAATAAATCTCAAAAAACATGAAACTTGATGCTTGAAAGCCACTGTTGTTTTCAAATTTCCTTTCACATTCTTTTTACAGGTTTTCTCACAAGGTGGTTGAAAAGAGATACACTAGATTGGAAGTATTGATAGGTATTACTGATCCAAAGTTTGAAACACTTCAAAGAGAAAAATATTATCCAAGACAATCCATATGACTTCTCTCAAGCATCATCTCCATCTGGTACATTGAGTGATACAACAGGGAATCCAATTGAGACTCCTCCTGAATCTCCAATCACACCACCGCTAGTTATTCTTCCTCAAAAAAAGTAGAAGAATAAGTTGAAGAAGAAATGGAATAACCTCAACCACTTGTTCCATGGGGAAGGAATAAGGGTTTGATTTCTCTTACACCACATCCACATGAATTACCAAATGGATCCCGTAATAATTTTCTTAAATTCAAAGGTGGTGGAACTCAAGTTACTGAAGAATATATTACATCTTTCATCACTGCATGTAGAATTCTTGGAGTTGAACATGAAGATGTTTTAGTAAGGTTATTCATGCATTAATTTCAAGAGAAAGCAGCTAAATGGTTTTACCTCTTGCCCTCTTGATCCATCAAAAATTGGAATGATATCAAAAACATGTTTGAAGAAAGATTTAAATCAATTGAAGAATCTCAAGATCTTGTTAAATTTATCCAAATGAAGAAAGAAACGAATAAACTCATGAGAGATTTTGTGGCCCAATTCAACATATTGTTGAAAATAATACATGTGGAAGCTTCACCATCCGATGATAACAAAAAGAGATTTTACATAAATGCATAATTTCCCTAGGTCATATTTATCCTACGTAGAGCTCAACCTCAAACTCTTGAAAATGCCCGAGGATATTCCATCGAAGTAGAAGATAATCTGATTTTGTATAGGAAAGTGATGAATCCAAATGGTAAGAAAAAGTGTCAAACCTCCAAAGAAGGTGTCATTGATTCTCTTGTTCAAAAACTAGCTAATGATGTGATTTCATTAAAGAAACAACTTGCAAAAGTCACCTTTCTAATGGGAGGTTGTCCAAACCAAGATTGAAATCAGAATAGAAACAAAGTAGGTAGATGAGAAAGAAGATTATCTCTTAAAGAACCTCTTTTTCATTCCACATGTGAAGCAATGGCCAAAGAAGAGTATGATGGAGCTTAAATTGCATCTAAAAATGTTGAGAGAATTTTGGTCATTGATGAGATCGAATCTACTCAAAACATTAGTTTTTAATATACCCCTTCTTCAAATGATGAAGATGACGAAAACATTGCTGATATGAATATTCATTCTTATGCGGTGCTCACCCATTTGAAGGCTCATGAGAGGGATAATTATTAAAAAATTAAATATCCTCAAGTGACGAATCCATAAAAAACAATAACAAAAAGAGAATTTTTTTCGTCTACATCTCCCAATGCGAGTAAGTATTCCTCTCCTTTTCAAATTTATCCCCCCATTTCTACATTCAAATGTAATGATATGTATAAAAATAGTATCAATTCCATACCAAGAAATAGTTATCCTCTCCCTATTGAATCTATACCTTCACCCTCCTCTGAGTCTCATTTTGACATAGTTGAACATGTTAAGAAGTTAAACATATAAATTTTTGAATTTGAGTATTTGAGAACCCGTCCCAATAAATTTTATAAACTTTTCCATTTTATGAAAGGAAGTAATTCAATCTCATGTCCCACAGACCTCACTATAAAAGAGTCACTTCCCACTCTTAGGAATGTTACATCTATAAACCTTCTTTCCTCCAAGTCTTCCTCTTCTAGAAAAATTGAACCCTTCTACCTCTCCTTACTGACCAGTAGATACAAATTAAATAAATGTATAGTTTAATTTGGTGCCTCATAAAACACCATGCCTACAAACATTACACATGTAGTTAGTCTCACCCTCTTCCTTGTTTTCAATCATTATTATTCCATGGAAATCAAATAAGTACCTCTCATTAGTCAAGTTAACAATGCTCAGGTAGAACTTGTGGAATTTTTGAATAAGAAGATCAATGTCAAAATACTAGTGGAAAATATTCTAGCTACATACGTGATATTATTGAGCCAAATATTCCACAAAGACATTGGTGGAGAGATAAGGATGGATTGGTCATATGACACCATATGATTCAAAGGTACCATGAAGAATTTCCTTCCAATAAAAAAGATGAAATATACTATTCAAATGGAAAATGACCCGAGAGCAGACAAGAATCAAGAGGTTATAACTATTTCATAAATTCAAATGGAAGAGTTCTCAAAGTTGATGGAACTAGTCAAGGAACACGAGGATGATTTGGTAGATCTTGAACTGAAAGATGTTCCCTCCCCATCCAAAATGGATATTATTTCTCTATTTGAAAATGATGAAGATTAGGTATGCCTTGACTTGTAAGAAAGTAACCCCCAGGTGATAAGAAATGTGAATCATGAGAAAGAATATATTTCAAATGAGTTCTGGCCATATGATTTCCAAGTTTCCAATTAACTCCCTAAGACCTAGTGAGAAGGTTTTTAAAACAAATGTGAAGGTAGGTATGGGGAAAATTTTGAGAAGGAATCTATGTAAGATATTTTAAGGGTTGTAGAAGGAACTGAAGATCCTCAACTCAATCTTGAAATCCTGACCTATGTTATGACTATGCAAGATGATTATGAGTTCTATTTTGATTCTTAATTTGATGCATGAATGTTCAATAATGAAATTAAAAAATGGAAGATATTAGTGTACATCTTGAAAAAAATGTTTATCAATATGAATGTGAAGTCTCTTTTCTCATTTTGTGAAGAATATCGTATTCATGTTAAATGGAATTAAAGAAAAATGATCCAATCTCTTGTGGATGTCTTCATTCATGAGGATAGTACCTCCATCATAGATATTGATATAAAGATCAATAATGAATTGGTGTGTGGGAAAGATAAACATGTGGAGTAGATATTGAACATAAATCAACAAGAGGTATATGGTGATTTTGAAATTTTCAAAATATCTACCAAGAACAATTCTACATAAACAATGGTCATGAGGAACATGAAAGGTAAATAACAATCGTTTGTCAAAGATCTCAAGGCTAGTTTTGAACATGGCGATCCTGGTATGATCAAGAATAAGTCTTGTGGTAATGTTAAAATGAGTAATTTTAAATCAAAAACATGAGTTAATGTAACAATGGATTGGCAACTTGAAATGGAATTTTAGGGTAGTGAGAAAAGTGATCTATTCATATCGATCTTCAGTTGTAATAGGATCCATTCCGACTTTATAAAGAGAAGACATGAAATATTCTTATTTTAAGGTATCTGGAGACCTCCTACTGCATCTGTCTTTGTCAAGAATTTAAGAAAGGGGCCATACTTCATTGAACCAGTCAATGTTGTAGAACAAAATCATTTGGTGCTACTTATACACAAGTAACATCCAGAGAAGAAATAGTAATATAGTGAAAGTGGGATGCCCCCCACATGTACAATAAGTGATTTAGGTTGTGTTTCCCTTTAATTTTTTTTTTTTCATGTTGTGTGGTGTGTTTCCCTTTTTTTGTGTTTCCCTATCCATCATGTGTTTTTTGGTTATTTTTATTTTTGTGTTATTTGAATCCATTTTTGCAATGGATAAGGCACTGGTAAACTCCCCCATGAGATAAATGAGCTTCATTATTTCTCTATTTGTCCTTTTTTCAATCCAAAATAATTCTGTGAGTAAGATTGATCTATTGTCATGTTAAATATCTAGCATGCAAAATTTACAATTTCATTCATAACAACTAATGCAGGTGCATCATATAAATGCTTGGAAGAACAAGAACAAGTTCACAATAATCCATGAGCATCATCTTGACAAACTTCTCTCCATTTCTTGTAGTTTGAATTCTTGAATTGTAATGTAAAAGGTAATTAGTGAAAAAGTTAGAATTAGGTGTTTTAGAGGATAAATTAAAATTTCTTGTGATTTTGCTATGTGAATAGGAGGTTTCCTTGATTCTAGGAGGTTAACATGATCTTGTTAGGATTTGCTCTAAGTTGAATAAACTCTGCTAGTTTTTTTCAAACAAGACATGTCTATTCGTGAGGTAAGTTGAGATGATATCTCAACCAAAATGAGAAATATATTATCCTATTATGCATAGAAGGGTCAAGTTCCCATCAGTAGAGGTGGTGCAGAGGTGGAGAAGAAAATAATTCTTAGTCTAGAGTTGATATTTGGACTTGGAGTAAAGAATCATGTTGAAGTAGTATTGTATGATATTTCAAAGAGGAGGAATAAATTTGATTTTTTCTTTAGTGATTAAAATTAATCCTTAATGGTATGTGTCTCAATATGTTATAATTTAATCAATCTTGATCAATAAGTTTTAAGCTCCAATTCTGTGTTTGCAATTGGACTATGCATAAGAGTATTGAGAAGACAACGAGCTACAAACCTTACCCATGTTAAATATGCACTAGAATCCTTGACTGTTAAAAGGAATAGGGAGAGGATTCAATTTCCAATCTAATGAAATTTTTTAGGGTTCTTGACTTTGGGTTTTATGTGATTTATAAACAATACTATGCTCTTAGCCCTGAACAAGGACAACCCATAACTTGAATTTTCACAGACTAAATTAGCTAAAATTTTGTATAAATATCTTCCATACCATCACAAAGGAGTCCAAAAAATTTTAGGATAAATGGGCAGGTGTGCAAGAAGATATATCTGACAGAAATTTATGAATACATGGGAATTATGAAAGTCCACAGAATAAAGAGGTAAGAGATGGAAATTTTAGAAATTCCTCATGTTTCAAGATCAAGAATGGGATGAATTATTAATTTCAAATTTTACAAGGTGTTAATGATGCTTTACATTTGTTGTCATGCAAATGTGCAACAAGGAAATTGACAATTTCCAAGCATCACAACTATACCCTTATGTCAAAAATCATAAGTTTTAGCCTTCCAATACACACTAGGTCTAACCAATCAGTCCAGTGACCTCCAAATTAATGTTAACTCAGTCCCCTATGTGATTTAGGAATTTCAATTCAAAATCCCTAGGTGATTTTTGGAGTTCATTAAAATATGCAAACTTCAAGAAATTGTGGGAAGGGCTATCACTAGCCTTCCTAGGACTAAAGCAACCCCATGGAGTGGAGAAGAGAATCCCAACAAGAAACAGAGGTGAATAAAAGTCCTAGGAACATCGTGTAAGTTATTTAGGAAGATTCAGGAGGGATTCAAAGAAGACATGGTAGTTTCACATAAATTAGGGTTCACGGGCCTAGGTAGTGCACATGATCAAAAGAGCCACTGAGCTTCGGGAGGTGATTCCAAGACCTCTAGATAGATTTAGAATCCAAAAAAAATATCTTTAAAATTTAAATTACAAGCCCTACAATATAATGAAATCATATTTTTCACAACCCCTTAGCAAAATAGGTTTATAATTGGTTTTTTCCATGCAGAGCTAGCGATCCAGATAAAAATTCCAATTTTTTAGGGATCAAATGGAGTAATAAATACCTGATAACCCCACCATTGGATTTATAAGGACATTTTAAGTCAATATCATATAAAATTTCATCAAATAAGTCAATCGAGAGCTCAATTTATCACCGTTTCAAGTTGCCCTCTAAGAGCGAGTTCGGGAGTTAGCCAAATTTTGAACAAGACACGTGTCAGCTCCATGATCTTGGCACAATTTCATGTCCCTTAAATCCCTCAAGAAAAGGTACATGAGAGATATAAAAAATTTCTTGGCCCCTAAAATCCCTCTAGATCGTCATACGACCTCTCGAACCACTAGTTCAGCTATCATGTGCTTTCCAAGCTCATTTCCTCGCTCGCTCAGATCTTGAAAAGTGGTGGCTTTTGGTGCACCGTGAAATTTTATTTCCCTCATGTCCCTATGTGATGGGGTAAATTAGGGATAATAAAATGCACCCAAACCTAAAGGAGACTCTCGGTCACCCATGTGACCCCTTCAAGAGCAGTTTTCTAGCCCCCGGGAGCTAGTGGAGTTTAAATCCTCAACTGTCATATCGTTTCCGTATGTCACAACCAAGTGGGTCATGTAATTTTATGTCCCTCATGTCCCTTTGTGCTTGGGGACATCAGGGACAAGAAAATTTTCCCAACCCCCAAGAATCATCGTAGACTCACAGCACCCCTGGATGCATATCAGGCTTCTAGGTTGATCACTCTAGCATCCAGTGTGATTGCACAACATGGAAACATCTCTCCAAGTGTGGGGACTTGTGAAACTGAGAGAGGAATCTCCAGATTAGAGGTTGGTTCCTCAAACTCCTCTGATTTAGATCTATATTTTGCAAAACTACAGAGGTTCAGATCCTAATCCTACTCTAAACTGCAAGGAGACAGGGATAGAAATGCAAAAAATATGAAACTAACTAAAGGTGGTGATGCACCAAAAGGAGTGGTGAAACATTTCTGTCAAGAAAATAGACACAGACCAAAGTTTACAACATAAAACATACACAGACTGATAAGATATAATTTAGGATTTGAAATGAAGCAAATAATACAAACAGAGGACTGAAAACCATTCACAGAGCTTGCATTATCATTTCCAGTGTCAAAATCACTGCATTACAACCTCAGAGAGGTAAAAACTATTACAATCCTTTGGAGAGGTCTGATTCTTGCTATCAATCACTTGCTGGAGGTGAAAGAAGAAGTCTGCTATGTCAAAAATTGTTCCCCCCTTCAGAAATGAGCCAAATCTGGCTTTTACATTGCATGGGTCGAAGCCCAGGGGACAGAAAACGTACAAAAAATGAGAGCCCATCCCTTCTTGACTGTAGGTGCATTAAAATGGCATGGGGGACCTTACAAACCCATACCCTGTCATTTTGACCGGATTACAGGAGAATGCGACCCATTCTGCATTAAATCTGGTCGCTGGAATGTCACTTCTGGCCATGAACACACGTCAGAGCCGTTTCTCAATTTTCTCTCTCTAGACTACACCAAAACTCAAGATTAACCCTAAAATCATGTAGATAATTTCACAAGCTTTCCGTTGATATAAAGAACGTGCAAATCTGAGCTCTGGATCGAAAGATATGTCGATCTGAAGATTTAGGGCACAAAACAGGTGAAAATGCGTTTTGAAAATTTTCCCGCGCTCTGCCACCTGGATGACACGTGGCACGCGCTGATTGGATATGTAATTCTCTCTCCTCTCTATCCCACGGGTTTTCCTACTTCATTGGACACGTGTCCTCTTTTGATTGGCTCGGGTCAGTGCTTGAAACCTCACCCTTTGACTTTTGGACTTTCTCCCTTGTGACACGTGTCGCGATTTGATTGGTCCGCGGGTCTGCCGGCTTTTCGCGCCCTTCACGTCTTTTTGTCCCGGATGTCCCAGTGCTATTTGGGACAGAATCCTCTGATCCACCCGAAATGGGCTTCCTTGTCCCTTATCTGCCGATGACACGTGGCGCAATCTGATTGGCTCTCGGCTTTTTCGGCTATCCGCGTCCCACGCGTCCCTTTGTCCCAACTGTCCCAATACGAAATTTCTCTGTTTCGGGTGAACCGGCCGGTTCGCGTCCTCCGCGCACTCACGGCCCAGATGTCCCAGTGTGAAAGTTCCCCATTCCGGCCGAACCGGCCGGTTCGCGTCCTTCGCGTACCTTTGTCCCACTTGCTCCCGGACTGTCTAGGACAAATTCTTCCGATTCACCCGGTTCAGCCGGTTCGCGTCCGCCGCATACTTCTGGCCCGACTGTCCCGGTGCTAAAGTTCTCTGTTTCGGCCGATCCGGGTGGTTCGTGTCCTCACGGCCCGAATGTCCCAAACTATTTTGCTCAGCAGTTAGTCAATTTTGCTTCCTCCTTCGGTCGGATCGGCTTCTCGCGCCCTGCGCGTCCTTCTATCCCAGATGTCCCTTTGCTTCGTGGGCCACCTGGAGGCTTTTTGGCCGATCCGCGTCTCGATGTCCCTCACGTCCCTACTATTGCGAGGACTAGGACTTAGCCAATTTTCACAATTCTTTCTGGCCCAAGCTTGTTTTTGCAGCTTTTTCACCTTTTCTCAGAACTTGCTCTTTTCAACCTAGACAGGAGAGTTAGGAAAAATATGAGGGGACCTTGGAAACATGATTTTTTGCCCTGGATCAATCAATTTGCCTGGGACTTGAGAATTCTGATGTATGTTATCAATTCAACCCTAGGGGTGAATTTGGATAATAATTTGGTGACTCAGCGGGGATACCTGCCTGCTAGGTAGAAGATACCAGTTGCCTGAAGCAGTCCATTGGGCATGGAGTCATCAAATATTCTGTTTAGAACCCTAACTGACTCAGAATGTGCAAGGAGGAAGATGGAATGTTACCTGATGAAAGCAAGGATTGCTAAACATCTCCATGGACAGCAAGCTGTGCCAAAGCACTTAGGGAAAACAAAACTAACCTACAGCAAAACAATGTGCACAAGCACTTGGAGGAAAGAAAATCTAATCTAATATTTACAAAGGTAGTGAACTTCCCTCTAGAAGCAACGCTTGAGATAGATTCCATTGACTGGAATCTGCAGTTCTTCACCATCCAATGAGGCCAATTGGAAAGCATTGTTGTTCTTGCACTTTGTGACCATGTATGGGCCACTCCAAATGGCATCAAATTTTGAATGCCTTCCCGGTTTTGCTCTATCCACATCCCATTTCAACACTAGATCTCCAACTTGAAAAGATCTATCTTTGGCCTTCCTATCAAAGGTCTTCTTGATCAAAGCTTGATCCTTTTCCATTGCTTGGGATGCCTGATTTCTGATCTCTTGCAGCTCCATCAACTCTGCATACCTCACCTCCATGGGCTCAAATTCAAGCAACTCCAGCTGCTTCATGAGTTCCAATGTTGGCAACTCAAGTGACATGGGCAAGATTGCCTCTCTTCCATAGACAAGCCTAAATGGAGAGTTACCTGTGGATCTTTTGGGAGTGATCCTATCAGCCCATAAGGCTGATTTCAGCTTGGTATGCCAAGACCTCTGATTCTCATCAAGAGTCCTCCTAATGATCCTCAACAAGTTCTTGTTTGTAGACTCGGCCTGGCCATTACCCTGAGGGTAATAGTTCGATGAAGTGCTTAGGTAAATACCATTCTTGACAGCCCACTCAGTCACCTTAGATCCAATGAATGCCAATGCATTATCAGAGATTATTGTAGCAGGTACACCAAATCTGGTTGTTATCCCCTCATAAAAGTCTAAGATGCTAGACTCATTCACCTCTTTGAGTGCTACTGCTTCTGTCCATTTGGTGAAGTAGTCTGTGGCTGTCAAAATCCATTTGTGCCCTTGGCTTGAATTGGGATTAATGACTCCAATGAAGTCCAAACCCCATTGCATGAATGGCTGGTCAACTGAGATTGGATGCAATGGAAGGGCAGCAAGTCTCTCTTTTCCTGTGAAGAATGCACAATTCTTACACCTCTTGATCCATGCATAGCAATCACTGAAGATTTTAGGCCAATAATAACCAGCCTTCATGATTTTTAGAGCTGTCACTCTTGGTGCAAAATGGCCACCAGCTGGTCCACCATGAAACTCTTCCAACACCCTTTGAATCTGACCTGTGCTAATGCATCTCAGCAGCACTCCATTCACATCTTTCTTGAACAAAACTCCATCAACAATGGCATACGGGACAGCCTGCAATCTGAAGTGTCTCCTTTGGGTCTTGCTCATCTCCGGAGGGCATAGGCCTGTGCTTAGGAAGTGCATAATACCTTGGGTCCAGCAAGGAGTCGGGGCAGCATTGTCTTCTTCTTGTTTGCCACTTGGCTCATGACTGTCCTGGACTGTCAAAACAGCCTCTTCTTCATTGCATACTTCTTTTTGTTTCCCCAAAACCAGCTGCTCACACAATCCTTTCCCTCTTACCAGCTTGGTGATCTTGATCTCAATGTCATACTCCATGACACGGGTGATCCAACCTGCCCTTTTCTCATTCAAATCCTTGTTGAGGAGGAAGTCCTTAACCCCAGCATGTGAGACCAGCAGTTGAATCTTATTGTTTGAGACCAAATGTCTGAACTTCTTCAAGCTCCTGATGACAGCAAGGACATGCTTTTCGATGAAAGAATACTTTATTTCGTAATCTTCCAAGGTTTGGCTGAAGAATGCTATGGGCTGTTCTGAACCTTCTCTATTCAGCTGTGTTAAGATAGCTGAGATTGTGTCTGATCCTCCAAACGCATACAACATGAAGTCCTTTGAAAAGTCTGGGTTGATAAGAGTTGGAGCTTGTGATATTGCATGCTTGATGCTTTCAAAACTCTCTTTGCCTTCTGCTGTCCATTTGAATGCCAGACTCTTCTTCAACATCATTGTTAGAGGCTTCACAAGAGTGGAAAAATTAGGCACAAATCTGCGGACAAAGTTTATCCTTCCTAAGAAGCTTTGAAGAGATTTCTTGTGGTGTGGCAATGGGAGCGTTCGGATGGCTTCAACCCTTTCAGGATCAATTGTTAGCCCTTCCCTAGAGACAATGTGGCCCAACAATTTTCCCTCGTGTGCCAAGAATATACACTTCTTTGGATTCAACGACACTCCGAACCTTCTACACCTCTGAAACACTTGTCTGAGGTGAAAGAGATGGTCTGCTGCATTCTTTGAGAAGACAGTGATATCATCTAGGTATACCAGCACTATATTGTTGATTAAGCCTTTGAATGCCATATCCATAGCTCGCTGAAATGTTGCTCCGGCATTTGATAGGCCAAATGGCATCTTCTTGTAGGCATAGGTGCCCCATTTGGTGGTGAAAGCCATCTTGAATTGATCTTCTTCCTTCACCATTATCTGATTATAGCCTGAGTATCCATCAAGTAGTGAGAACCTTTCTGAACCAGCTACAACTTGCAATATTTGCTCCATGGAAGGGAGTGGGTAATGGTCCTTGAGGGAGGCTCTGTTCAAGTCTCTGAAGTCAACACACAGTCTGATTTCTCCATTTCTTTTTCTCACTGGCACCAAGTTTGCAACCCAACTTGAGTGTTTGATGGGGAAGATGATACTGGCCTCAATAAGCTTGCTTAACTCTTTTCTCATGAGAGGTTCAATATGGGGATTCACTGGCCTTTGCTTTTGCCTAACAGGCTTGGATTCCGGATCCAGCTCAATAGTATGTTGTGCCAGCTTTGGGTTGAAACCTCTTAGATCTTTGTAAGTCCAAGCAAAGATATCTGGGAACTCTTGACAAAGCTGAACAAAATCAGATTTCTCTTGTGAGGTACTTACTTTGCCAATCTGCAATGTTTTGCCTTCTTCCACTAAAATAGGCTCTGAATCTTCACCCTTCACTTGAATGTTTGCTTTCTCCTTCCGGAACTGATCATTCGGGTTGAAGATTGACTCCAAGGTTATGAGGCCTTTTGGTAATTTGTTAGTTCTCAGCTGTACTACCTGATCACCATATTGCTGCTCCAGCTTGTCTTGATTTCTGGCGGAGAACTCAGCTTCTTCTTGTAGGAAATTAACAATTTGCTGATCATTCTCGAAGACTTGCCAACTTGTGTTGTTATCTGGAACAGCTGGTCTCACAACCAATTTGATATGAGGCTGAGATTTCTCACTTTTGATACTCTCTGCAACATCAAACGCAGCCCCAATTGCTGCAAGTCTGTCAGCGGCTTCATTCTTTTTTCTTGGGATGGAATTGATGCTAAAAGCTTCAAAATCTTCAATAAGATCCCATACCCGATTTTTGTAGCACTTAAGCAGATCATTTTTGGCAGCATTTTTTCCTTTGACTTGGTTTACGACCAGCTCACTATCACCAAATACTTGTAAATTCCTGATGCCTTTCTTCATTGCCCAGTGCAGTCCATGAATTAAGGCTTCATACTCAGCTGTGTTGTTTGAACAGGAAAACTGGAAACGGAAGGCTGAGTAATACCTTATACCTTGCGGTGAAATGAGCATAGCTCCTCCTCCTGCACCTTGTCTACTCCTTGATCCATCAAAGAACAATTGCCATACTTCATTCTTGTCCTTATGATCTGGCTTGGTGATGCTGGGGAGAGGTTGATCCTCTTCATGTAAACAATAAACCCCTAGCTCAGATTCTTCTATTTCTTGATAAGGATCAAAGGCATGCACTTTGCTTGCCCATTCATCAAGAGTCAAATCTGGGATGCTTCCAACCTTGGTGTCAGCTTCATCAGTGCTAGGGTGATCTTCTTGATCAAATGCTGAGCAATTGGCATTAATCTGACTTGGAGTGTAAGGCTCAATATGGAAGTTTGCAATAGGTTCAGATCTGATTGTGGCCTTAGTTCCATATCTTGTTCTGAATAGCATGTGTGACCAATCAGCAGAAAATACCCTCCAATCTTGGCTGTGAAGTCCCTTGACAAACATAGGGCAAAGAGTGGTGGCAGGTCTATGACTGACACATCTTGTAACACTATTACGTTGGGACATGCGTGCAGTGTGAGGCTCAAACCTTTGATTACTCCAACCGTTGTCACTGCTGTCCCATCTAATTGCACTACACCCTTGGAGATGACTTCATATTGAAGCCCTAGCTGATCAGCTATTTGCTTGGGCATTACTGAACTACTTGCCCCAGAGTCAATCATGCAATTATGTACCAACTTATCTCCTATGATCAATGAAACATAAAATGGAGGGGGCTTCAACATTTTACCTTGTTGTCCTCCATGATTTCCTTCAGGCTGGGCAGCATTTGTGAGTACCTTCTCTTGCATTTGGACCTGTTGGTTTGAAGTTGACCAGTCCTTCATGGCAGCTTGTAGCAAATCTCTTTGGCCTGGGATGGATAGTGATTCCCACATTGATATGTTTACATTTGTCTTCTTCATCTGATCAATGATGTTGAATGGGGATGAAGCATCCCTCTACTGTCCCCTAGCTTGCACATTCATTCCTTGCACATGGGCAGCAACAACTGGCATCTGAGTTGGTTTAGGGGCTGGTTTGGGTGCTCCTTGCATGTTTGGAACTGCATTTTGTTTGCCAACACCTTGTGGAGTGACAGAAGGTTGTGAACTACTTGGGGCCAATGGCTGTTCTTCACCCAAATTTCTCCTCTTTGACCTTGTGTTGGCTGCAACACTTTGAGAGGGTATTTGATTCATACCACAGAAATCTTCAGCCTGCCAATTGACAAGAGTAGTTTCATTTGGAGATGTTCCTTGTTGAGGTGCTTCTTGTTGTTGCTGATCTCCTTCGTGGCTGGACTCTTGCACCCACTGAGGTTTGCACCATCAGATGCTTGATTTAATGCACCATTGAAAGCACATTGATTGGTTATGTGGCTGACTACATGGAAACACCAATCATATTCTTGGGCCATGTTATTTTGGACTGGCACTAATGCTTTAGAAGCAGATACAACATTGGGGTTATAGGGCTGAAATGGTCTATTAGCGGGAGGCCTTACTTGGCTTTGATTTTGATTTGCAGCCTGATTTGGTGACCTATTTTGTTGGTATGGGGGCCTAGCCTGGTACTGTGCTTGAGGCTGATACGGTCTAGCACTTTGAGCTTGCTGTCTTTTGATAGTAACCAGCTCATTTCCCAAATTTTGCAACTGTTTCATGACCTCTTGGAGTTCATTTGAAGCACTAGAGGATGAAGTAGAAGTTTCACTTGAACTTTGATTTCTAGGGGTGGGAATAGGAGCCAAAGTGGGTGCTTGACTAGTGCTTGGATTTTCTAAGTTTGGATACAAGGGCATGGGAGGCCTAGGAGCCAGTTTACCAGCTTGAATAAGACAGTTTTCAGCTCTAATGGCAATGCTATAAGCAGCAGGTAAGGTTGTGCCTCCCATAGATTGAATTAACATAGAAATATCAGAATTCAAAGCTTTAAGGTAATATAGAAAAGCACCTTCTGCTGTTGGCCTGACTGCCACTGGAATCCTATCCCAAGACCTTTGAAATCTGAAGTTGAAGTCAGTCAGCTGCTCGTTGGGGGCTCTCTTGATAGTTGTCAGCTGCTCCAAAAGAGACAAGTTGTCTCCCTTCTCTCCAAATTGCTCATGAAGTGCAATACACAGCTGATTCCAGTTTGTGATAGAACCAGCTCCAAGGCTCCTAAACCATTGCAATGCTTTACCCTTGAATGAAGATGCCAGTAACTTGACAGCCACTTGCATTTCATTGATTTCATGGATTGCACAAAGGTTAGCAATATCTTTAACATGATCACCTGGAGTAGTCTGATTTTCTCCAGTGAAGTAGGGAATGTTCTTCAAGGCTGCAATAGGAACTGGATGTTGTGCATTGAGAGCAAGTGGGCTGCTGCCTGTGAAGTTGACGTAGGGGTTGTTCTGAGCCATTCTGATTGGTCTTAAAACCCTTGTTGACTGAATGAAAGGCCTACCAGGTGGAGGAGTTGAGAGAGTTCTGTTTGGTGGAGATGGAGACCTTTGAATCCTTCTTCCTCTTTGCCTTCTTCTTGGAGATAATTGCAGGTATTCAAACAACACTTCTTCTTCTCCAACTCTTGACCTTGTGGTGATTCTTCTCATGAGTTTTCAGGCCTGCACTTGGAACCAGTTGATTCTTCCCCTTGGAGTCGCCAGATATGCAAATAATAGCTCTTTTAAGAAATAAAATTGTAGTAGATGCATATCAACTCTGCTGCAATAAAAATGAGACCTCTAGTGTCCCACCAGGTGTGCCAAAACTGTTGTTGCAGACTCACAGCACCCCTGGATGCAGATCAGGCTTCTAGGTTGATCACTCTAGCATCCAGTGTGATTGCACAACATGGAAACCTCTCTCCAAGTGTGGGGACTTGTGAAACTGAGAGAGGAATCTCCAGATTAGAGGCTGGTTCCTCAAACTCCTCTGATTTAGATCTATATTTTGTAAAACTACAGAGGTTCAGATCCTAATCCTACTCTAAACTGCAAGGAGACAGGGATAGAAATGCAAAAAATATGAAACTAACTAAAGGTGGTGATGCACCAAAAGGAGTGGTGAAACATTTCTGTCAAGCAAATAGACACAGACCAAAGTTTACAACATAAAACATACACAGACTGATAAGATATAATTTAGGATTTGAAATGAAGCAAATAATACAAACAGAGGACTGAAAACCATTCACAGAGCTTGCATTATCATTTCCAGTGTCAAAATCACTGCATTACAACCTCAGAGAGGTAAAAACTGTTACAATCCTTTGGAGAGGTCTGATCCTTGCATCAATCACTTGCTGGAGGTGAAAGAAGAAGTCTGCTATGTCCAAAAATTGTTCCCCCCTTCAGAAATGAGCCAAATCTGGCTTTTACATTGCATGGGTCGAGCCCAGGGGACAGAAAACATACAAAAACATGAGAGCCCATCCCTTCTTGACTGCAGGTGCATTAAAATGGCATGGGGGACCTTACAAACCCATACCCTATCATTTTGACCAGATTACAGGAGAATGCGACCCATTCTGCATTAAATCTGGTCGCTGGAATGTCACTTCTGGCCATGAACACGCGTCAGAGCTGTTTCTCAATTTTCTCTCTCCAGACTACACCAAAACTCAAGATTAACCCTAAAATCATGTAGAGAATTTCACAAGCTTTCCGTTGATATAAAGAACGTGCAAATCCGAGCTCTGGATCGAAAGATATGTCGATCTGAAGATTTAGGGCACAAAACAGGTGAAAATGCGTTTTGAAATTTTTCCCGCGCTCTGCCACCTGGATGACACGTGGCACGCACTGATTGGATATGTAATTCTCTCTCCTCTCTGTCCCATGGGTTTTCCTACTTCATTGGACACATGTCCTCTTTTGATTGGCTCGGGTCAGTGCTTGAAACCTCGCCCTTTGACTTTTGGACTTTCTCCCTTGTGACACGTGTCGCGATTTGATTGGTCTGCGGGTCTGCCGGCTTTTCGCGCCCTTCACGTCTTTTTGTCCCAGATGTCCCAGTGCTGTTTGGGACAGAATCCTCTGATCCACCTGAAATGGGCTTCCTTGTCCCTTATCTGCCGATGACACGTGGCGCAATCTGATTGGCTCTCGGATTTTTCGGCTATCCGCGTCCCACGTGTCCCTTTGTCCCAACTGTCCCAATACGAAATTTCTCTGTTTCAGGTGAACCAGCTGGTTCGCATCCTCCGCGCACTCACGGCCCAGATGTCCCAGTGTGAAAGTTCCCCATTTTGGCCGAACCGGCCGGTTCGCATCCTTCGCGTACCTTTGTCCCACTTGTTCCCGGACTGTCCTGGGACAAATTCTTCTGATTCGCCCGGTTCGGCCCGTCCGTCCGCGTACTTCTGGCCCGACTGTCCCAACTTCTTGCTCAACTGTGCTAAAGTTCTCTATTTTCGGCCGATCCGGGTGGTTTGCGTCCTCACGGCCTGAATGTCCCAAACTGTTTTGCTCAGCAGTTAGTCAATTTTGCTTCCTCCTTCGGCCGGATCAGCTTCTCGTGCCCTGCGCGTCCTTCTGTCCCAGATGTCCCTTTGCTTCGCAGGCCACCTGGAGGCTTTTTGACCGATCCGTGTCTCGATGTCCCTCAGGTCCCTACTATTGCGAGGACTAGGACTTAGCCAATTTTCACAATTCTTTCTGGCCCAAGCTTGTTTTTGCAGCTTTTTCACCTTTTCTCAGAACTTGCTCTTTTCAACCTTGGACAGGAGAGTTAGAAAAAATATGAGGGGACCCTGGAAACATGATTTTTTGCCCTGGATCAATCAATTTGCCTGGGACTTGAGAATTCTGATGTATGTTATCAATTCAACCTGGGGGTGAATTTGGATAACAATTCCTCCTTCTGCAATAAATGAATCTCAGTGATTATGTGATGGATTAGAGTCTCACTCTGGCCCAGACTAAGACACGAGGGTGATGCTCATATTTTCAACCGATAGTTGAATTGAAAAGAAATATTCACCGAGTGGAATGAGGAATACAAATGAACACATCTCACCAATATGATTTTCATTAGGAACATGTAGGAGAAAAATAGACCTTGAACTTCATATATGTAGTAGTTTCATTAATAGGCCAGGATGCATCATCTTTACAACTACTAGTTGAAAATGGTCTCACCCATCACAAGATCTCTGAAACCATTGGCCATCTAGGTAGGTCCTTAGGATTCAAGAGGGGTGATATTAGAGGAGAGAAAATCCATAAGTGGGGTGGGGAATATCATTCCATAGAAACTTGACCACCAGAGGCTCAATTTCTAGAAATATTAGTTCTTCTACTTTGTTCTATTGTCATCTTGGGGTAGAAGTCATTAAGCTATAAGCAACCATGCTAGGTTGGAAATGAGCACCGAAGTTGAAATGCAGGGAGATAACATGGAATAGTTTTCACCTCGGTCCAAATTTGACCTCTTAATAGAAATATAAAAATGTGTCTCACATGAATCCTCTTGAGAAATGTAACACCGATCCAAAAGGTTAGAGCAACGCAGTGGATGCAAGGAAAATGATGTGTTGAAAGATTCTAGTTATTAGAGTTTGAGGAAGCTAAATTGAGAATAGTGATCAAATATAGTTAGTTACGTTTTCTAAAGAAATCATGAAACATAAATGGAAAGGGAATAAGTTAGCGCAACCTTTCACTTTTGAGTAAGAGATAGACACATCTTTAAAAGTAGTATCTATGCCTCCTATTATGAATAAAGTGGTTCTTATAATGAGGATGCCAAGAGTGTATTTCAACATTCATTTCATGCTTCAATTATGCGGGAGGTGGACACTCTCGCAGTCGACATTCTCAGAACCATTCATAATATGCTTCTATTTCAAGATCATGTGCTAGAGATCAGCAAAGCAATGTAGCTCACTGTTATGCAAGGAGTCATGTCAAGATCCGCATTCCAGAGAGTTGGAACAATGCATTGGAGTATGTGAGCATTCCTCGGTTAGTGATAGATCACATCAATCGAGTGATTCATTCGACAGTGTTGTTCAAGAGAGGTGAAGTTCATGGTGCTCACATGTCATCCAAACTGGGTGGGTTTCTTAGTGTGATGCATGAGTTTGAAGATTCAGAATATATCATCATAGGAACATTATTCATCAAGTCATCTGGAAGGATCTACAGGCTTCATCAGAGGAAGAATCTGTCATCATTGACATCATTCTTCACTTCTTCTTTTATGCTCTCACTCTCTCTCTTCTCTCTCCCAAATTTCTCTCTAATTGATTCATTGTGTGTAATAATGAATTGTGGTTCCTTACTTCATTAAAGTATGCTATGTAGTTTTTGTGCAATGTAATAATTCTCTTTTTTAATTATAAAAATGGGACTTAATATTTGTCTTTCTTAAGGGCATTTTAAAGCCACTTGTAATGGGAATATGAAGCAGTAATGTGGGGGAGTAGATGAAGAGATGGATTTCTAAATCTTATAAAAGGTAGATGGCCATTCCCATTATTATAAGAGGATGGTAATTTCTTGTTTTATTTCTCAAGATTGTCTTTCAAGGAACAAAGGAGATAGCCTTCATTTACTCTATTCTCCCATTGTCATATTGTCCTATTATATCTCCACTATGTACAACTTTTGTGTCCAGCGAATCATTACAAGTAGAGGAGTTTCTAGCTTTCATTGACTGCAATACATTTCTTGATAGTTCGTGATCACAAATTATGGATTTGTTCCTCTATTGCTACTTGTAGAGTGGTTTCTTCTTGATTTTAGTGCAAGTGATGTAATGTTCTAACTAGTTTGTGTATGCAAAAAAACTCATTCTACCTGATATTTTTAGTTGAAATCCCACTTCTTATTCTCCCTCTCCTATCTCACTCTTTACTAACAAATTTTCATCCCTTGTATTCCATACAAGAAAGCTTCCTTTGTTACACGTTTAGTAGAAGTATTCCTGTGTAGATCCATGGTCTTTAAGGCCACCCCTATAAATTAGTTAATTTTTATTTATTTCACTTTCTTTTGCATAAATACGAGAATTGTCACCGGTTCAAGTAAGAGGGACATAGATCCCAAGAGTGTTGACAAGAAATTCCCATAATTTTTTCCTCGCAAAAAACTTATTTATCGCCAACAGTTTTTGGTGCCTACTGGGGGGTAGAATTTTTGCAGTCATCTACACCATATCAAATACCACAAAAAGGTCCATAAAAGTATATATTCCAAAAATACAAAAATATTAGATATCTAAGAAACATCAAAAAAGAAGATTTTTAAATCAGAAAAATCTATTGATCCTTATGTCTTCCACTAATGGTTATTCTTGGTCCTCCCCCAGTCCCAAGACCTTATCTTATATTCCATACCCAATAATATATTAAATTAGTATTAAGAGAGGCTATTTGGCATAATTGAGTGAATTTATCTCATTACCACATAATTTACAAGATGTTCTAGATTTGAAAGAAGAACGTGCAGAAAATTTAGACCAGAGTAAGACAAATTCAAATTCAATAAAGGAGATCTTGATAAAATTATTATTTGAGTTGAATTAAAGCCTACAAATTTGCTAATTGTAGATACACTAGGTATGACAGGAAAAATGGAAACCTTGATCATACTCTTCTGAAGCCTCATCCAAAGATCCGAAAGATAAAATCAAAAACTCTCGTTGCCCCTTCCTCCCATGGGAATTCTATCATCATTAACTCAAGTGGTGTCGAAAATCCCAATCCCACTCCTCTAGTTTCATCTTCAGTTTGTCCAATTTATGTCAACCATCCATTGGACATAGAATTTATAGTATCTCGACGGAATAAGAATTTGAAGAAGAATTTGTAGAAGAAGTGGAACCACAAGAAGACATGAAAGTATGAACAAAATCAAAAGAAATAATGATGGAAGAAGAAGAGAGGCCTTAACCTTGAATTGTTCCATGTGGTAAGAAACACAGGTCCACTGCTCCCTCCTTAACCACCTATCCATGAATCTACCCACAAGGTATCCTGCAAAAATATTTTCCCAAAATTTAGAGGTGATGACAACACACAACTCCCCATAGGAAGATGATAGGAGCATTCATCACAGCATTTGGGATTATTAGGAGTTAGAACACAAAGATGGTTACCGTGAGATATCATTTGTATAATCTCTGCAAGAAAATGGAGTAGAATGGTTCTAAATTCTACCATGCCAGATCTATCACTGGTTGTAGGGACATCAAAACTACCTTCAAAAAAATATTTAAATCAACTGAAGACTATCAAGACCTCTTGGTGTAGTTGGCTCAAAAAAAGAAAGGAGAAAGTGAAACTATGAGAGACTTCATGGCTCATTTTTACCAGTTGCTTCACAAGATTCCAGAAGAAGATTCACCTTCTGAAAACAATGTCAAGAGATTATTCATCAATTCTGAATCAATAGAGGTAGGATTTTTCCTACGAATATTTCAACCAAGGAACATTATATAAGCACAAAGGATGGCCATTAAACTTGATGACAATCTCATCCTCTTTAGAAAGATCAAGAATCCATCAAAGGGAAAAACCCAACATCCTGGAGATGAGAGAACTAATCCATCACTGCACAAATTGGAAAATGAGATGTCATCTTTGAAGAGGGAATTATTTGAATGAGTATCTTCTCAAAGAAACAACACAAATCAAATTTCAGGAACACCATGAAGGCTTGTCACAGAGGCCCCACCCATGAACGCAAATTACATGATTCAGGAAAGTGAAGCAAAGCTTGAACAAGAAAGGGAAGGTGATGAGCTCCTAGAAGTTTATGAACTTGAGAACGATGGAAAAATCATATTCTGTGAGTATTCTAGATGTGATGAAGAAGACAAAGAATATGCACCCAGTTTCTCATGTGTGGTATATTCACTCATTCTCATTCTGAGAAAGGAGCACCTCCCTCCACTGCTGTAAAGAAGAATAAGGTTGATGATCCTCATGTGGAGACTTCACAAAAAAAAATTCAGATGCGGATCTCCACTTCCACCTTGTATGTAGTACGCATTTGAGAAACCTGATCTTGTAGCGAGTAAGAAGGATCCTGTAATTCCAAGTAAGTCTTCCAATTCCTCTTCTAATTCTAAGTCTAAATATGCTCCTGTAAAATCTAGTACTTTGAAATTTCCTAGTGTACCTTTCAAAATTCCCTTTGTTCCTAAAAAATCTACCCCTACTACCAAACCTACCCTGACTCCAAAACCACTCCCTTCATCCCCCTTTTCTACATCTGCTCCCTTTTACTTTGTAGAATATGCTAACAAAGACAAGGTGTAAATTACTAAAACTGAATATTTGTGGACTCACCCTGAACAATTCGAGAGATTTGTTCGATATATCAAGAGTGGTAGTTTAGAACCCAATGTTGTAACTCCTAGTTTTAAAGGAATACTACCAAACCTACCTACACCTCCATCACAGAACATGCTTTCATTGAGTGCATCCAAGACTGATAAGCTTGTACCTTTCGATGTCTCTTTTCTTCTTGGAGATTATGTATTGAACAACTACATAATAGATTTTAGAACCTCTAACAATGTAATGCCTGTAAAGGTCTCCAAGGATCTCAAACTCATCATGACTCCACCTGGTATCTCTTGTTACTCCCTAGATTCAAAATAGGTTCCACTTGTAGGGAAGGTCATAGATGCACAGGTGGCTCTTGCCAAATTTCTAGACAAGAAGGTTTTAGTGATGATTTTGGTAGTAGACATTCCAAATTCATTTGGAATGTTTCTAAGTAGGGTTTTCTATCAGTAATTTGGGGGTAAAATTAAGATGAATTGGTCTTCTGCAACCATACTAGTGAAGGGAGACATGGAGAAATTATTTCTAGAGAAGAAGATGAGGTACATGGTGTGAAATTCTAGAAGTTCAAGAACCAACATATTGAATTAAAATAGTAATACGATGAATCCTTTCATAATGACATAATAAGAAGAGGATATTCCCATCTTGATAGGGCCATACATGCCTTCCTAGAGAGGTATGGACCTTGAAGAAACATTGAGGATATTTGAGTTACAAGAGGGCAGCCCCGAATTACCTTGTGACACAAATCATGAAGAAGAGGAAATGGTTTGTGGTGAATCTTAAATGGATAAACCAACTTATACACTTAGCCATGAAGAGCATATGTTCTCATTCCCATTTGGAGATGAATATGATCTCATCCATGCCATCTATGGAGGGACAAGACCAGCTTGTGATGAGTCCACAAAATTTTTTAAAGAACTGTCTGTACATGAACAACAAAGAGTCGTGGAATAAACAGAAGATCTTGAGTTTAGTCTTGAACTCCTGATGCAAGCCATGAATCCATAAGACAAGCGTTAATCTAATTTGGAAGCCTCAGCTAGTGTGAATATTGGCCATGTTGAAATAAATCAAGATGATAAATCCAATGTCTTTCCCGAGCCAATAGTTTATGGATACAATGATGAAATGGAGGTATTTTCTTTCCCATTTGAAGAAGAAGGCTCTTTCCATGATGAATAAATTGAAGCAAGGATTTTTGAGGCATTTGAAGCTGAATCTCCTCTTGATGAAGGATTTATAGAACGCACTAATTTTCATGATGATGAAATAATCCCTCTGGATGGTTTCCTTGATCTGAAAAATAAAGATTCTTCAAAGGCATACAAAGATGAGTTGTAGGAAGTAACCAATGAGAAATCCACCCAGGAAATCTTGGATGTAGCAAAAAGTGTAGAAGATCCTGAGCTAATTCTTGATCTCTTAGCTCGTGTCATGGCCATACATGACAAGTATGAGGTTATTGTTGATCCTTCATTCAATCTTTAAGCACATCATAATGGAGTAGAGATAAAATATGAATCTAAGGTTTCTCATGGATAATATTTCAATGAGCATAGATTTGAGAAAGAAAGTAACTCATAATATTCAATAAATTTGAATGAAAATCAGCTTCAGGACAGAAATGAGATGCTCAATGAAGAATCAGCTATGTGGATAAACACAGAAGGCAACTAACACTATAAAACTGATTTGAAAGAGTGTGAAGGAAATGGAATTTCTAAGTGAAGGACTAAGCATCAAGAATCTCATGTAGACTCACTCCTACAAAGTACACAAACAATCATGGAAGCAACTAGCTTTCATAAACATTAAAGAAAGGATGCTACTTTCTGGAACCAGTCAATGGCTTCGTAGAACAAAATCACTAAATGTTTCCCACTCAAGGGTAACTTTTGAGAAATTCAAATTGCTTTAGTGAAATCAGGTTATCACTCACCTTGTACCATGGGTGATTTTTATGTGTGTTTCCCTTCCTATTGTGTGTTGTGTGTTTCCTTTTGTTGTTTTTGGTTTGTGTGTGTTTCCTTCTTTGTTATCTCTCTGTCTTGTTGTAAGTTGTACATGACTCTTCAAGGCCTAATGGATAAGGCACTGTTCAGTGAGTTATGTGATCTAAAGCTAATATTCTAGGATTCTACATGTCATATATTCATTGTGCTTAGTCCATGTCATATCCCCAAGCTAGAACTAGTTGTTGTCATGTAAATGTGTAATAAGGAAATTAAAAATTTCCAAGCATGAGAATAATACCCATGTGCCAAAATTTTCATGTTTTATCCTTCCAAGGCACCGTAGGTATACATAGTCAGTCTAATGACCTCGCAGATGATGTTAAATCATTCCTCTAGGTGATTTAGGAAATTCAATTCAACCCCCTTACGTGATTTTAGGAATTATTGAAAAAACAAATTTTGAATAGTTGTGGGAAGGGCTATCATTGGCCTTCCTAGGGACCAATGGATGAAACCCCTTGTCAATGGAACATATGGATCAAAATGTGAGATTCTAGATTCTCCATTTCAGGTTTTTATTGTGATCAGGCCATGTTAGGTCCCCAAGCATCACGGGACAGTTGATTGTCAGGTAAGATTTCAACAAGGAAATTGACAATTTGGAAGCATGACAACTATGGGGTAGTTTCAAAAATCACAAATTTTAGGGTTCCAAGACACCCAGGTCTGAGCCAGTGCAGTCAAGTGACCTCAAAATTGATGTTAACTCAGACCCCTAGGTGATTTGGGAAAGTGAATTCAGAGAGCTACTAAGTGATTTTAGGAGTTCATTGAAAAACAAAAAAAATCGGGCATTTATGCATAAGGATTTAATTCACAAGCCCTCCTAAGACTGGTGAAATCATATTTGGAGTTAAAAAAAGAAGCCAAACTAGACACGGAGGTGAATCAAATGCCTAGTAACATCATGGAAGTGATTTTAGGAAGATTCGGGAAGGATTCAAAGAAGATGGTGCAGTTTCACTAAAATTATGGTTAACAAGCCTAGGTAGTGCACAAGATTAAAAGAGCCACTAAGCTTCGGGAGTTGGAAGCCAAAAAACCATCGTCAGAAAGGGAATTCCAAGACCTACAATGATGAAATCATATTTTTCACAACACCTTGGTGCAATATGTTTATAAGTGGTTGTTTCCATACATACCTAGCGAGCTAGATCAAAAAACTGAATTTTTAGGGATCAAATGGAAGAATGAAGACCTGATACCCTAACCTTTGGATTCAAAAGGAAATTTTTAGTCAAGATCATATAGCATTTCATCAAAATATTCCATCGGGAGCTCAAGTTATCGTCATTTCAAGTTACCCTCTTGGAGCGAGTTCGGGAGTTAGCCAAATTTTGAACATGACACATTTCAGCTCCAGAAGCTTGGCAAAATTTCATGTCCCTTACATCCCTCAAGAAAAGGGACATGAGGAATATAAAAATATGCCCAGCCCCTAAAATCCCACTGGATCCTCATACAACCTCTTAGACCATCAGTTCAGCTCCCAAGTGCTTACCAAACTCATTTCCTTGCTCACTCAGATATTGAAATTTGATGTCCCTCATGTTCCTTTGTGCTAGGGGACATCAAGGACAAGAAAATGCACCCATCCCCCAAGGATACTCATGGTCACCCATGTGACCCATTCAAGAGCATTTTTCCAGCCCCTACGAGCTAGTGGAGCTTGAATCCTCAACCATCAGATCGCTGCCACATGTCACAACGTGGCACATCATGTAATTTGATGTCCCTCGTGTCCTTTTGTGGTGGGGGAAATCAGGGACAAAAAAATCATCTAGCCCCCAAGAAGATTCATGGTTCCTCGTGCGACCATTTTTCAACCCCTAGATGTTTTAAAGTTACTTTTTTGCTAAAATCCCCAGTCATTAGATCTCTACCACATGTTGCGACCAGGCGCCGCGTGTAAATTGATGTCCCTCTTGTCCCTTAATTCTTGATGGACATGAGGGACATGAAAATTCACTGCACTCCCTGATTTGAAATTTTTGAAATTCCTTCTTGCTTCATGCTCTAACTTTTAACTTCTTACTCTCTCGTGCACAGCTTCACTTTGTAACTTGCTCTGTAGCTTCTCACCACCTCTCCACCATTGCAAAAACTCAAACCATATCCACCACTTCAACATTATCCTCCACTCTATGATATCATACAGGTCTTAGAAGAAGGTTTGATCAAATGAGGGAGAAGAAGGGAAGAACGAAGGGAAGAAACAATGAAAATCTCCATTGCCATGAAATAGAGATTCGAAGAAATATTGTAAACCAGTTCACGAAACAACAAACCATTTTTTCTATTCATTCCTCTCTCAAAAACCATAAAACCTCACATTAAAATCCTCCTTCCATAACACAAAACAATCACACTAAAGGATTTCTCTCTCCGGCCCAACGAAGAAAAAAGCTCGATTTCCCTTCTAAGCGACAGTTGAATCAAAGAAAAATTTCACCGGCGGAATAAGAATAAAAAACCCATAACAAAAACGTGATTTTCATTGCGAACAGAGGAGAAAACCATACCTGCAATTTTTGAAGTCCATTAATGGCTACTGCGTTCAAAAGAGTTTGTAAGGTCAAAATTTTAAAACTTTAAAATCTCCCAAACCGCTAATCTGGTAGGTCCAATATTTCAGAGGGGTGATATTGGGAAAAAACCCATATCAGAAAACTTCATTCCACAACAACCCAACCACTGGAGGCTCAATTTCTAAAAATAGCAATTCTTCTACACAGAGGATTGTTATTTCAGGAAAGCCACCAATTGAAGAAGTTGTGAAGGGGTAGTGAGCACTGGAGTTATATTGCAAGGATAAACCATCGAAATGTTCACCTCGGTCCAAATTTTAAGACTTACTAAAAATAGTAAGTGGTCTCACAAACACCTGCCAAAAATAGAAAATTGATCCAAAACGTGAGAAGAATGTAGGGAGAAAGGGAAATCTGAGTTACAACATCTATTTGAGGTTCGAGGTAGTTGATTTTTCATACTTACTAAAAATAGTAAGTTGTTTTATTTTAAGAAATCATGAAGCATAAGTAGACAGGGCAGAAGTCGGGCGTAGCCTTTTGCTTCCAAGTAAGAGATAGAAAATATTGTAGTCTCTATCATCATACTATGCATAATAGGTGACAGTGAGGATGTCAACAGTGTCTTTTGACACTTATTTCATGGTTCAATTATGCAAGAGGTGGAATTCACAGTCGACGCTGTCAAACCATTCATAAGATGCTTCATTAGGATCATGTTTGAATTTGTTGAGCAATGCGGTAGTGTTGTAGGGATTCAAGGAAAGATTTTTTCCAAGGATCCAATCCCTTCAGAGGAGGATCTTCATGAGTGATACTCACGACCACCGAATGAGTCATTCGATAGTGTTTTTAAACACTTAGTTCACGGTGTTCACATGTCATCCAAAGGAAGTTTCTTAGTGTGTGCAAGAGTTTGTAAATTCAGAGTTCATCACATTGGAGCATTTTATGGAGTCATCTAGAAGGATCGGTGGGATTTATTAGAAGCAGAATCTATCATCATCGGCATCATTCTCTCTCTCTCTCTCTCTCTCTCTCTCTCTCTCTCTCTCTCTCTCTCTCTCTCTCTCTCTCTCTCTCTCTCCCCCCAAATTTATCTCTCCTCGATATTCTAATCTTGCATTGGGGTTACACTTTTTCACATGCCTCAATTTTTTCAATGTGATAAGTCACCCTTCAGTTATAACAGGGGACTTAATGTTTTCTTAGGAATGTGAAAAGTTTCAAGGCATACAAAGTGTCATTAGGGGTTATTTGAAGAGTCTTTTCTCTTCCTATAAATGGTAAAGCCATTCCCATTTCAAAGGGTTGGTGATTGATTTTTAATACTCAATTGTGCATTGAGAGAACAAAGGAGATATCCAAATTCTTCCACTCCCCCGTTCTCAAATTTACTCCATTTCTCCACTATGTACAACTTTTTTTTGAGCAATTAATACAAGGATTTTATATATTTCTTTAACTAAGTGATTTCTTGATACTTGGTGATCACAAATTCTATTTCGTCTTATTGCTACTTGTAGAGTTGTTTCCTATTAATTTTTGTACATGTGATGAAACTTCTAACTAGTGTGTGCAGGAATCTAATTTTCTACCTATAACATTAGTTCTCCTACATCTTTTCACACTCCCCTTTCCCGCTCTTTAGAAAAATTCTTCCCTAGAAAGCAATTGCTAGCTTTATCAAAGAGTCAATGAAGTGCTCCTTGTTGGATCCTTGGCCGCAAGGCCAACCCAAAGAAAACTCACTTCACTCACACATGCATATACAACAGTGCACTGGTTAAGTAGAGGTACTTAGATTCCTAGAGCGTTGGCAAGAAACCCAAAAAAATTTCCCTCGACAAATTTTCTCACCAACAACATGGCCTAAGAAGACCCTTGCAATTAACTCTTACATTACAGTCTTAAATCAAGCCCATGACAAGACTACAAAAATCCAGATCTACTCTGATTTTTGGTATAGGGAACCTAAATTAGAAGACATCTATGTTTTAGATCCCTTGAACCATATTAGAATAAGATGAATTTCCTATATGATCCATGTACTATCATTTCAAGAGGCCAAGGACTAATTTCTAAAACCTATCACTACAAAGAAAATTACTCTAAAATAGAGAATAAGGGCCAATTAAGGATCTAGAAGTGAATGTATGAGAAATAGTTCCAATAGGACTAGAATAGGAAGAATCCTAAAGGCAAAAGGAAACAATCTATTGAAAAGCATTCTTAAGGGTTGATGTAATGCAAATTCTTACCTAGTATGAGTTAAAAGATTCATAGTGGTGTCTTGGCTAGGTTGAATCAATGCATGGCAGAGCTATCATGATAGATTCAATGTAAGGACAGGAGCCATGGAGGTCATATGATAAGGAGAATCAAAATGACTACAATGACTATGAATATTCAAGAGGAAAATGGTCTTTAAATGTAGGTATGGAACTTCATGACTAACACAAAGTTGAGGCCAAAGTATAAGAACAGTGGTATAAGGGTTTATTGTATAAATTGAGATAAGAATAGGAAAGTTTTAGTACAAAGATGTGGAATTACATGTATTTGACTATGAAGCTAGATGCATGAGTGTAGTGTCTAAAGAATCTATTCTCTAATGGGAGTTAAGGAACAGTGGTATAAGGGTTTATTGTATAAATTGAGATAAGAATAGGACAGTTTAAGTAAAAAGATGTGGAATTACATGTATTTGACTATGAAGCTAAATGCATGAGTGTAGTGTCTAAAGAATCTATTCTCTAATGGGAGTTAAGTTTTCTTACTATCTATATTTCTCTGTGTTGTTACATATAAGTTGAAATTCCATAAAACATGATGGATATCTATCCTAATGTACTATCAAATCATAATAAGTGAGATTATTGTCATATGAAAGGTTGATACATATAGAAATAATCAAGGAACTTGATTTGAAACTCATCCAAACCTATAATACATGTAAGTGATTACTTTTAATAGGATCATTCTCATTGTTCTCAAGACACTCAAGAAGAACCTTGTGAGTTAGAATAGGGAAGGATGATTTGATCATAAATCATGAAGTTGAACTAGATGGTGCATCAACAACCAAAACCAAACTTGAAACCCCCTTTCTTTGTCAAAGTAAACCTTTCCTCTGGCTAGCATTTCAATTGTGTCACCCTCATTTTGGTTGAGAAGAACATGATAACATTATTTTCAAGCATGTTTCATGTATATATAATTGTACCTAGCTTGATTCATGAAAGTATTGAGCTCTAAGAAAGAAAAATGATCCTGGAGGCTTCAAAAGGGGTATTTTGGTCTTCTTCTCACAGGAGAACATCCTATGAAAGATAACTACAAGGGCACAACCCATCTAGAGGTTTTTTGGGAGAGTAATATGATGATCCAAGGAAATTTAGGAAAAGAAATTAGAGCCATCAAAGGTCGAGAAAATTTCAAGCAAAACTAAGTCTTTTTGGGCAAGGCATTGGGAAAATCCTCCGGAGGTCTTGGGAAACCAGATTATAGGAATTGGAAATATGACAGAGCCTACTTCATGGTGTAATAATCAAAATAGAATTTTTATAGTATTAAAATGTAGAAAAATATCCATTAGTGCAACTCAAGAGTCTTTCTACAGGGTGGAACTTGATCAAAAGGTTTTAGACACCTCGGAAAGATTTAGGAGCCTAACAAAAGGTCAAAGTGGATTACATTAGACCATCCTCATGGTACATGATGAGACAAAAATAATTCCCATATATTGCAAAATAATAACATTATTCATTCTCTTATAAAGTGGATTTAGATGTAGTCTTAAGAACTAGATAGCTTATTTAAGATCAAATGTAGAATATATTTGATCTATTCTTGAAACGTTCATTGCAATCTGAATCTTTTCATTTCCTAATATTTCTTGTAAATTAGAGTGTAGTATTATGTATGAGCAGGTAATTTGAAAATAATTTAAATCTAAATAAATTTATAACACTTTATACTATTCTCTAGAATTTATTACAACAAGTGCATGACTCACATGGTCAAGTGCATGACTCACATAGCCAAAGCGCAAGAATCACATGTCTAAAAGTACAGGACTCACAAAGCCAAAAGTGCAAGACTCAAAAATATAAGATTGTGTGACTCAAAAAACATAGAGTGAAAGACTCATAAAGTGCATAACTTACATATTATAGAGCGTAGGAATCAATGGTCACATAGCGTAGGACTCATAAGTCACAGAGCGCGGGACTTACAGAATCAATACTGAAATAACTCTAACTAGAGTTGCAGACCTCCGAATGAGAAATAGAGAGAGGTTTTTGTTTCTCTTATTTCTAGGAGGAAAAACCTTTCTCCTTTTTCATAAAACAATAATGGATATAAAGATATCAACATTTAAATAATAAGGTTTTTAAGTGCAGGACTCACACAAAACAACACCAAATTCTCTCTAACTAAAATTTAAGAGCTCAAAATAAAAAATTAAAGTAGGTTTTTATTCCTCTTATTTCTAGCAATAAAAACCTCTCTCTATTTTCACACAACAACAATAATTGATGATATATCTTCATTTGAAGTTTCAACAAAATAAGGTTGAATGAAAGAAAAAAGACAAAAATATACATGTTCGGTAAAACCGCGATATCTCCTTCATTTCTCAATGAAAATAAAAATTTCAAAATATTTTGGAAATATTACAACAAGGAGTACCAAAACTAGAAAATGTTTTAAAATATTCTTTAAATTGAATTCACAACAATGATCATAAAATGTGGGATGAGAATATGATGGGACAACTGTCATATTAAAAGATTCAATCATGCAAGATCGGACTTGACATATGTAAAGAAGTAGTTAAGTGCATGTAAAAGAGGTAGTTCAATATATATATATATATATATATATATATATATATATATATATATATATATATATATATATATATATATATATATATATTTGATTAAATATATTCTACATTTGTCTCTTTGGAAAGTGGAAGAATTAGTTAAGTGCATGTGGAAGAGGTAGTTCAATCTAGAGTTGCAGTGTTTAATTAAATATGTTCTACATTTGTTTCCTTGTAAAGTGGAAGAAGTTGTTAAATGAAAGTGAAAGAAGTAGTTAAATATGAATTTTTAGTATTTGAATAAATTCCTTCCACATTTATCTCATTGGAAAGTGGAAGATGTATTCAATTCTTACCCAAGATTATAGGTAGGTATTTTTATAATCTTGGAGTATTGACCAAGGAATGAGTTATAAATATCTCTCAGAAGCACTCAATGCAATAATGTTAGAAGATTATTTTCTGATTAATAAAATCCACAATTCAATAATCTTGACAGTAAATTATTTTCTAGTTTTGTTAACCCAACTCTGAGGGAAGAGAAAAGGCCAACTCTTACCCAAGGAGGAGGATGGTTTATTGTTTTTTAGAATAGAATCATTATTTTTTCACTTAGATTGTTTAAATAAACATTATGTGTTTTATTATTTTTTATTTTTGAAACTTCACTTTCATTTTTTTATTTTAGTTTGTTAGACTAGATTTTATTTCATTTATTTATTTTATTTTGTTAGATTAGATTTGTTTTCAGTTATTTATTTCAGTTTGTTAAATTAGATTCACGTTCAGTTATTGAATTTTCTTTCAAGAATTTTCAATTCTAGAGCAAAGAAATGTAAAATATTTGTTTCCTTCAGCCCCTTTTTCATATAGCCTTTGAGACCACCTAGTTTTTACATTCTTTAAGATTAAATGATGAGGACTACAACGACCCTCGTTAGTACAAGTGTTAGATTTATTCATACTCATTCTTCACTCTGGTGGCAACTTTGCTTATTGGTGCACACACGTAGGTAAAAGTGGACTGAAAAGGAAAATTGTAGGATGAATCAGGTATTGAAAATGGTGGGAATGGAATCAATGGATCCTTTAGATTCAAAATCATATAATTTTTTCCCTCCTAACTCTGTGTCTTGCTCCCAAACCTAAAAACCACTCCTTAGTTTATTTTCAGGTCAAGTTTGATGCCATAAACATAGCCAATAATCTTTAAGTATATTTTTAGACTTTCGATGTCCCTTATCCCTTTGTTCCTTAGTGCAAGGAAACATGGGGGGACACTAAAATGTGTTCCCTCTATAGAGGATTTGGTTGCATCGCTTAAAGTGACAACTTAAGTGGTTAGAAGATATTATAAACTCACCTAACATGATGTTTGACCACTTTTTCATGACCTCTAGACCCATGGAGGAATTTTGGAGGCTTGATTTACATTTTTCCCTTTGTCCAAAAGCTAAGGGGACATGGGGGAAATAAAAACTCACCCCCACTATGAAGGCATATTTTCCTCACTCAAAATGATGACTTAGGGTGCTAGAAAAGTGTTATCACCTCACCATTTCCACAAAATTTGAACCCCTCCTCATGAGATCCTCGCCCATGCTGCATTTTGGAGAGTTGATGTCCATTTGTCTCTTTTTACCATATTTTTAGGGTGAAACCACACCTCTAACCTCCACCAGACATGGGTTAGCTAGTTTGATTTTAAGGTGAGTTAAATGGAGCTAGTGAGAGGGAAAACAAATTTCAAAGAGATATAACTTCATGCTTAGCAATTTTTTTGTGTTTCATTATGGTTTTCTCTCCTCCATTGTTTTTTGTAGTTATGTTATTCTGCCAAAATTTCTTCAAACATCCTCTATGCCAAAACCCTTTTTGCTCATATCTACCAAACCCTGTGTTCGTTTGTCATGATATTTTGACTCTAGATTACTTGAAAAAATTCATTTAAGAAGAGAATTTGTATGCCTCCATTGATATTATGTATGATTTTCTATAGCCATTTGAAATATTAATCCAAAGACTGTATTTTCTTAGATCTACGAAAACCTAAAGATTGAAATCCTATGAAAATTGGAGCAAAGTATCATTGTGAAATAACAAAACTTTTGAGACCACTTTCATTCCATTTTGACACTAGGAAGACCCATTTCTAAAAATAGTAAGCCTTCTTAAGCCTCGCTACCTAAAACTAGTAAGTTTTCAGATTGAGCTCAAATTGGTCACACATATTCATCTCCTTTCTTTTTCACTAGTCTCATTCATGGTAAATACCAGATACTTAGTTTACAAGCCAATTCCCACATTTTCGGATGTAGGAAACATGATGTGTCTCATAGTGAATATGGAAAATTTGAGAGCATGTGTGTGCATTGAACCTCATGGAACTGTAAATGGAAGGATTCTTCTTAAGTATAATATGTAGAACAAATGGTCACACGTTTCAAAACACAAAGCTAGCTCTATTTTTTACACCACATTATGACCCAGTTCTAAAGAATCTATGGTGAATGACAGTCCAATTCTAAAAATCCTCATTCATAATGGTATTTCTCAATGCTTGCAAATCCCCACCTGTAACAATGTGGTGATTATTATATACACCCAAATATTACATGGTGCTATATAGAAGAACGTGATAAATCTCTGATGATGAAGAAAACATTCTCCAGAGTAACAATGAAATCCAAATCCTTTCCCCTTTTCTTGTGCATCCTTGTTATGACATGTTTTATCCATATTTTCAAGTTTTCAATTTTATTATATTATTGTTAGCCATTTTATTCTCCTTTTGTGCTTTATTTATAGTGTTGGTTACGTAACCACTGGTCTATGTAAATCAATGGTCCTGTCACCTTAATCCGAGAGTTAAAAATGCACATTTTTCAACTCATGTTTAGATTTCAAGAGTGATTTTCTCTCTTATTTCTCAACCATTTATGATCTAGAGTAATTTTGGGATGTTGAGAATTCCCTAAATCTCCCTAAACCATTCTAGTGTGGTAGAGCATTCAACAATCTTTCCGTCAATACCTAAAACGTGGAAAACAGACTCTGTATGCTCAAGTTATGGTTAGTTAAAGTTTAGACAACACTCGAGAGCAAAAGAAAATGTGATTTTGCGTAGCATTGATGTACGCCATGTGGTGGGGCCTCATGCCACCATATAACCTTATAATGGGCGAATTTATTATTGGTTCGGTGAGCTATATTGAAGAGCAAGCTCATTATCGGGCAAGCTGATTATCCACTATGGCGATTCCATATGGGTTGGCGAGTTATTATATGTGGCCTTACAACATAGTCGTCACCCATATAATTCAGGCTATTTATTCTGTACACCTCTGTTTTATTTAATTCCACCGCCATCCCATTACCTACCCTAAAGCTCGACATGGTCCATATAAATTCATTCAACTCGAGCACTATATTCAACGACGGTAAAAACTATTGCCACATGGCGCATAGCGGCTAAGCCCTTAAAAAGGCCTCAATGAGTTGCCCACCCACATATGTGGGATAATAGAAGCCACCGAAAGAGTATAAAGTGGGTATAATATAGTGGGGCGACACATTCAAAGGTGGAAAGCCACGCAGTTACAAATGCAGACCGATTTAAATACATGCAAATATGAAGTAGCGGAGATTATAAAATGGACTGGCCATGCCATGTAGATAGCAGATTATAAAATATGAGCTGTATAAAATGTAAAATCCATTATAAAGGCTTTAAGCGGTAGTGTATTATTACGTTGAAAGGCATATACACAAGTGGAAATCCCATCCTTCTCTGACAAAATCCAACAGTGGAACTGGAAAATGATTGCATCGTCGAGCATCCTACGGTGGAACATAATTTTTTCTCATGCCCGTGGATGACGTGACGGCTTGATATGATGTCCTCATTAGTTTTGGGAAACATAATTTTTTGGTTCAATTTGAAAAATTCGTAACAGATGAGTCGAAGTCTAGAAGAGGAGGAGGATTGTCGTTGGTGGAAGAAGTCTCCTTGAATAATATGAGACACAAATTTCCTTGTTCTTCATACACCCACCTCAATTTCTCAATTACAAGTGTATGATACTGATTGTTAGTGGAAAAGCGCCGTCATCGCTCAACTGAAACAAAAGAGGAACTTTTGGAAATACATTTCCCTGACACAGGCACTATAAAAGCATACCCCCCGCTCACAATTACGCCTAGCTCAAGATTGGGTCACGGGAAAAAGGATTTCTAAATCATGAAATGCTTTCAGAGTTTCAACGACAACATTTGAAGCTATTTATTTAATCTTTCATTGTACATGGCAATAAATTGTTAACTCAGCCTGCATTTTTTCGAAAGCATTCGGCACTGGTCTTGCAAAGAAACCAGATTTATGTTGAATTAAGAAATCAGATTTATGTTGAATTTTTATTGCATTCTCGTTCGTACAGTTATGCCTTTTCACAATTTGGACACCTTGTATTTTTTATTTATTTTAGTGTATGTTTAATTAAAATATTGTTTCATTGAAAAGGATGTATTTTTGTTCATCGTGCATGTAAATTCTTAATAAGAATACTAGAGTGTAAATTATAAAATGAGGAAACACGGTGATGGGATTCTAATCTCAGTCGATAATCAAGTAATAAATGGTTCCCCTATAAAAAATTAGGTGTCTTTATAATGTTCTGTTTTGATTTGTGCATTTTACGTGTATGCATATCAAAATAAAACATACGTCGAATAAGAATTTGTGTTCTTAAAGGAGTTCCAATGTACTTACATAAGTAATAAGGAGGAATACGATGAGATCAAATAGTTTTTCTGAAAATGTGTAATATTATCACTACAAATCTAGACTATCTGTGTCATGTATGATTGTAACTAGGTCCCAAAAATATTCTTTCCAAAATTGAAAGATGATTATATCATAGAAGTTTTGCAGTAATAGCATTACCTGAATATCTATAAATAAAATATGATGTAATAAAAAACTTTGCATCAAGATCAGATGGATCTTTACCTAATACTGAGATGAAACTAGATCAATTGTGTCTTTTGAGGCATAGAATATTTTTTCCTTGATTTTAAGAATTTGTAAGTTTGAAAATTCATTACCAAACTTCTAATTTTGTAACTCCATAAAAATAATGTTGTAACTTAGGATTAAGTCAATTGCTATCTTGTAGTAGAAATCATTATATTTTTTTGTAAGTTTTTTATACATAAATATTTTTCAATTTCAAAAAAAAATTGTCTAGAATCTTGACTACTTAACATACCAATCATAAGCTACAACTAAAATATATTATCTAATTTTTGGCCTTCAATAATAGATCAATTTCAATATAACTTGTGTAAACATCAATCCACAAAACTTCAACATTAAATGTGTATCAAATCACATATAATATCACTTGTAGAACTAAGATTTATTCTTAAATATTTGTTACATATGGGCTATGGTTGTTTGCATGCTTTTATGTTGTCCCTTTCTCCTCTCCAACCTCATGTTGTCCCTTTCTCCTTTTCTCCATTTATTATTTTTGCACCTCTCTGTTCTCCCCACCAATCATAACTCATTCTCTTTATGACACACTCCCCATCTAGCCCATCTGTGCTCAAGATGTCATCACCCTAAAGAAAGTCGAAGATGGATTTCTAATAAACTTCTTTTAGGTAGTTGTCGTACATGGTCTTCAAAATGTACTCATTTTTCTATCTGTGGTGATCACAAAAAATAGGGTTGTATCGTTCAATGCAAAAAAGAGGGTGAGAAAAATGAGTACAAGCCTCAGAGTGATATAAGGAATAAAAACAAACCAAAAAATAAAGAAATCGTTTATTTTCGTAGCAGCTACAAATAATGATAGCGATTGACGACGAGTTGGACAACCATAATCTTCAATTTTTGATACCCCTTTACTCTATTGTTACGAGATAAATTTCTCAGAACACCAAGCATACTAATTCATAATAGATAAATTATGGATATTTTGTAACACACAATTTTTCTCCACGTCAACCAAAAAGTTATGCTTTGCATAAATTTGTGGATTGAAACATGTCTTGTTAATTTTCCTCTGAGTATTCATTTGAACAAGTCTTGGTGATTGCAATTTGGGAATGGACTAAAGCTTCCCCTCTGACCCTAAGCCTAGAAATCTCATGCTTTTCTGAACGATGAAAGGGATGATGAACCTGCAATAAAAATTAATTTAAGGAAAGAGAATCAAAATTGAAAAACAAAGAAAACTACACTGTTACATCCAAGACATGTTTAATGGAAAGCTCCAGACATTGGATTTTTTAACATCCCAAAGCTGCCTCAAACCCAAGCATGTAAAATTGTGGAAAGAGTAAAGAAGAATAATATTTTTGAGGTGGAGTGATGAAGTGGATTAAAAGGCATCTATAAGCTGCATAAGCAGTGTTTTGTTAATGGAGCAGTGGTCAGTGAGAATGATGTGAGTTTTAAAGGCGAGGGCATGTAGAATAGAGCTCATGCTCTTTACGACATGCTCGCCCTCTGGCCTGTATGTGCTCACGATACAGTCACCCTAAAGAAAGTTGAAGATGGATTGATAATAAGCACCTTTTGGGTAGTTGCCAAACATGGTTTTCAGAATGTACTCATATTTTTGGGATCCATGGTGACCGCAAAAAAAAGGTTTTCCATCAATGGAGGCCTAAAATGTAGAATTCTATGTAGAGATTAGGGCAAGAAAAAGGAGTATTAGAAGCATCGAAATGATGTAAAGAAGAAAAACAAACCAAGAAATAAATAAATAGTGCATTTTCCTAGAAACTACGAGTAATGATAGCAATTGATGATGAGTTGGATAACCTCGAGCTTCAATTGTTGAAGACCTTTACTCTCATGTTATCAGATGATTTACTCAAAGCACTGGGCAAACTAACTCATAATTGGTTAACTATGGATCTTTTGTAACACAAACATTTTTCCTACGTCAACCACAAAATCATGCTTTGTGTAAATTTTTGGGTTGAAACATGTCTTGTTAATGTTGTTGTTAGCTCTGTCGTCGACATTGTTTACAAAAAATCATTCCGTCCACTTGGTTTATCAATACTTATCGTCAAAAAAATTGATCGATACACAGTGCTTTATTGTCTGCTTAAATTTCCTTTTCTGCTCACCATTATTTATCTTTTGGCGTCAACATCGCACACCTCACATGTGATTTCTAGTTAATAGCCTATTGCTATTATTAAACCACATGTAACTTATGTGTGTAATGGTGATTTGAACCAATAACCACTCACCACTAAAAAAGCACCCCACCCCACCTATCATACCTCCTTAGCTCAACAAGTTTAGATAAGATCTTGTGGTATTTCATTAGATAAGTTTTCACTATGCAGTCTACATGCCTAAAGCAAAATTTTAACAAATCACTATTTTTGGAGGTCTTGGGCTCAAAATTAAGCCTTGTTGTAAAAAAGGAAAATTCTAATAATTTCCCCATGCTCCTAATGGTGATATTATCTTCCCAATATATAGGCATTTTGACTCTGTTTTAATCTACGAAAGTCACATCAATGTTTGGCGTCCATCTGGAGTCTTCACCAAGTGTGTCACTCCTCCAAGGAAGATTAGTGGAGACGCATACTTCTGCAACGGTCCCTATACATCGGGTGTTGTTACTTGGTGGACTTTGAGGAGATATTTTCTTCATCATATCTCTGGTTTAGAGTAATCTAGTGGATCTTGATCACTTTATTCTATCTGGTTCAGATTCATGTGTAATCAGATGGGTATGTGATCATAAAGGGCAGAATCCCTATGCCACTATCAAAAGGGTGGAATCCTTATACCACTATCACATGGGTGGAATCCCTTTATGAACTATCATTTTGGGTACTCAGATCAGATACGCTCGTTGGTATCCTCATTTAGATTCATAGCTTCATTGTATGTTTGTACTAGTTTACATCCCTTTGAAGTGTAATGAATTGGTTCGTATGAACCCAAAGATGTAGGCATTGTTGAACTTAGTTATCAATTTCGTTGTGCAGTGTGTATGTGTTTCCTTTACATTGCATTTCATTAAAATTGGTAATATATGGGGGTAAAAAAATATAGTTGTGCCTATAGGGGTCAGTGACTGTTAGAAATATTCACCCCTGGGCCCTATTTACGGATCAATTTTGCCTAATTTTGGGCTCACTGGATTCGTATTAGAATTATCTTCCTAGTTTACTATGTTTAGAATGTTGAATGTTATTTATGTTGTTGTGTTGTCACTTCTTGTTGTAAATGTGTTAGAATCATTCTTCCCCAAACTTTTATAAAAGCCCAAATTTCACCTGGATAATGGGTTAGAATTGTGATATTTTGTATGTAAATTTATGTTGTTAAACTTTTGAGGGAAATTACACATACAACTAGCTCTTTTCTATGCTCCTTCCTACTACATCTTTCTCAGTCACTTTCTTGCAACTAGCCAGCCACAACCATTTGTTTGCATTTTTCTGCTACAAACCAACACTCTACACATCCCAAGATCATCTGGATATCATTTATGGAGAAGGAAACAAAGTTGAAGAGATAAAAAATGGAACACTATATATGGAATTCTACCACATATCGATAGTAACAAGTTAGAGGTGCATTTGATTTTTTTAAGCTTTGATTGATTGTATTTTCTATACTAGAAAAAGTACACCATTTTAATTTGGTAGAATTCTTATCTGTCTATTGTCTAGATATAAATATTCCATTGATGTCCCCTTCCCTACTTATCCTTGTGGAATTCCATGAGAAAAAGGATGGAGGAAGATATTATGCCAGTAATTTTTTGTTTATTTCTTCATTGTTTTATCCATACAATTTAGTTCCATTATGCCAAGGAAAGTTTCAAGGTAAAATAAGATATTGCTTATGAGAATATTTTATTTCCTTTCCTGAGAGCCTAAGGCAAAAGTTTAGTTAGAATAAATCCACTTGTTTAGAATAATAAATTTTAAATATATTATTTATTTCAAATAGATCTTGTCATACAATATTGCAACAAAGGAATAGATACATCTGACTATTCCCTGTTTTAGTTTATTTTATTATAATTAATAGTATTTTATTTTAATTAATTTCACGTGTCTGTAGAATAATTTATTTATTTATTTTGTTTAAATTCTAGAAAATACAAAAAGATGTTAGTTGTTTATTTAGTTTCTTTCAATTCATTTCTTACTCAGACAAATAAAATAGATGGTTCTTTCATTTTATTTAATTAATTGAGAATTAATCTAGTTGATTAAAAGATTAAACAAATTTATATTTTATTTAAATTAAATTTACTTCCATTATTTATTTAAAACCAAGCTGCAATATAGTTTAGGAACCATATTAAAACACGACATTAAACCATAGGGAATTCATGCTACCTGATATTATTCAGTGTTTATCCCTTTGGCCAACTCACTTATTAGGATTTTATCCTATCAGTTCATAGATCTTGTTATCCAAATAACTCTTCTAGTTATTTGGACAACCTACATACATATTCTGGCTTAGAAATTTTCATTGCGAGTGGCACTCACCTTAGTTGTCTCCTTGGCACATTCACTTGGTCACTATTTCCTCGTGTGCTTCTCCCCTTTCCATTTTATTTTTCCTCGATGTTCCACTCTTACTTTACATGCATCTTCTGTGCATTCAACTTCTTCCTAACGATTATTCATCATGCATGCACATGTTGCATTTTCTTCAATCAGCTAAGTCCATGTCCCTCTCGCATGCCCCACACATTACTTTGTAATAGTTGCACCTTTACCATGCGTTCTCCACTCACCAGTTATCCCCTTTTCCTCTACACGTGTTACGATTGTGCACACGCCTTCCTTCTGTCATCCTCCCGTACCTAATTCTTTTATGTGCATACCTTTGTGCCATTTTGTGTCATATCATGCTCTGACATGTTTGAGTGTGCCACACGGAGCCTATCAAAGCACGTCGAGAAGGCGCCGAGTCCTTACACCAAACCAATAAGTGACACGTGGCAGAAACAACAAGAAGATTTACACAGTTGGCCTTCCTTTCAGCTAATCTACATGCACCACGTGTCTTACGTGCATAGAAAAATCTAAAAAACTTTTGATAGCCATATCTTTTGCTACAAAGCTCCGATCAATATGCGCCTAGTCTCAATCAATAGTTGTTGATGTAAGCTATAGTACTATATATTCAAATTCAAATTCTTGGTAGATCTGGTAGGTGAGAATTAGGAAAATATCTTTATGGGAATTAATGAGAAGATTTGATTGATCCAACCACCCGAATTGATCTGATCCGCCCTCTTTTCTTCTCTAATATGCCAAACAAACTTAGGGAAATGTATTTGATATATTTCCAGGTAGTGAATGCTTCTTATTGGTGGTTATATTTTGAAATCAGGTTTTCCCTCCATCTTCTCTTCTTCTTCCATGGATTCATCTATAAATGTAAGAGTTGGGCTCATTATTAATGTTGGACACTTTGGATCCTTACGTACTTTGCTAAGGACTTCATATTTTCCGTATTTTGAGTTGCAGACCTCTAGATTTGGCTCTTACATGTGGATATCCAGCCTCATTCATCATTGTAACAGTCTGTGCATTTCTGGAAGTAATAGAAGCATCGTTTTGTGACTATTCTCTGTCCTAACGTGTTTGCATTCCTTCTTCTTTCCTTTTCTTTTGCGTTGTTTGATAGTTGTGTCATTTACATTCCCTTGTAGTTCCATATTTAGTTGTGTTCCATGATAAATTGATCATGGTGAATACATGTTTCTTGTGCTACTCGTGCCTATCCTCCTTTCACGCATTTCCTTTCATTCTCACTTAGAACAGATAGTGTTCATCCCTCTTTTTCTGGTGTTATCACCTTTTAGTGTAGTTTCCTTTCATGTTATCCTTCTATCCCTGGTCCCTTGGAATCATTGGCTTACTTTTCCCTTTTAGTACTAGGAGTAGCAGTAGTAGTAGAAATAGATAGAGGAACCGACCTTCTCCAAAGATCTGTCTCAAGCGCACAAGGTCCCACAACTTGGGGACGGCTCCATTGTGGTCTCAAACACCTTGGCTCTTCCTAGATCCGAGACATGGGTGCAAATTTGAGAAACCAATAGTATTATGGAAACTTCCTTTTCAGTAACCTATTAATCTAGGTCATGAATCTCACACACTTCGTTTATCTCAACATGACCTCGATAAGTCGATTACATCGGGAATTGTGTGTCATTTTTCTGGTGAACCTGATGTGAAGGAAAATAAAATCCTCATTTTGAAATTTTTCTCAAGAGGGATTAATCTAACCTTAAAATCTATTAGGAGCTTTCCCTAATGAGGTTTGATATTTTATGGGTTTAAGGTATGTCATGGAAGATATTTCTAAAGATGGGCCATTATGAAGAGATAAAAGAGATTAGAATCTAAAATATCATAAATGAAGTGAAATTCTCTTCCAAAACTTTATACTAATTAACTACAAAATAATGTAAGGTATAGCTTATTCAAATCCTAGTAGTCATGTTAAATTGAGGAGAGGACTAAATCTTCATAAATAATTCTAATAAATCAATCTAATATCAAAAAACGTCAAGGAAAATTACCCCTAAGGAAAAGAAAACAATTACTCACAGTAGGGTCTTATCAAAACCCCACATTAGCAGGTAGAAGATCAGTCAAAGGATGATATTTTTACACAGAATCACTAATCCAAACACAATTTGACTATATCTTTAGAAAGGATAAAGACACCATACCTAATCCAATAAATGTCATCTACAAGATAATGCAGGGGGTTTGAAAACCCTAAAACATTCTAGTTATTAAGGAAAATAATCTAATACACAATGTTGAATTCAATTTATATTCATGTAACAAAGTAACCATGACCCCACACTCTACATAGCTCCTAAAAAATGCTGGAGTAATCCTCAGGAAATTTTCGTTATCATCTACACTGTGTTAGGGAGGAATAGATTCTATGGGATCTTCCCAATTCCAAGATATGAATTTCGTAATGAAAAGAAACATGGTATTTTCATAGATAACAAAACCAATACATGTGGGTTATGTCAAATATGGCGATGCAACTGACCATAAAAGAGAATGTGCAACAATTTATCTAGAATTAGCAATCAAATTCCAATTGAAATTATCACAGGATTTGACACACTAGATTTTTATGGGTCCTTCAATCATCTCCTTGCTTAATCCCATGCAAAAGAAATCAGGGAATGTTACCTTGCTGAAAGCATTACTACCAAAAATATAGGATTTCATGACCAATAGACATTCGTGGATTACGATGTAGATTTTAAGGTTAAATCCTACTTTAGTCTATCTATATGAAATCATTAAGTTATATACAAGTTAAAGTAAACATATTCAACTTGGCTCAAAATTGACCTTTCCAAGGCATGTCTCTTTTACACTCCCTAGCCAATAGGCTTTGATACAATCACATAGTTTTTCAATTCCTCCCTAAGTAAAAGGAAATCCTCCATATTTGAATTCTTATGTGATGCTAACTTACGATGAGACATTTAAATGAATCCCTTGATCAAACAAGGGTGTCATATCAAGATTCCATGACTACATGTTCCTAAGTTTCAAAAAATTAAAGTGAAGAAGGAGATTGAAATTCTGGACATCAAGAAAGCATAACCATTGTTTAGGGAATTATTTTCATTAGAGATGTGAAATTAGTTAACATTTTAATGAAGCCACAAGGAATCACTTAAGGATTGGTATTATAGGTTCTTTAGGAAGGCTTCCAACATTACTTAGAGAAAAAGTTGCTTTTGAAATTTATCATACTACTTTCTTACAAGAATAAACATTGTGGAGATAAATCAGGGTGTAGCTGGCTTGCACATCAAACAAGATACAAACATGAAGTTACTTCCATATTGAAATTTCATCTAGAAGATGGCATTCTTTTCCATATTGTTCTTCAAGGATGGTCCACCTTAACATATGGACCAAATGGACTCTATGATCTACATCAGGCTTATATCCATCTCGCTCTTGGGAAACTAGCTCCAAGAAAGATATTTTTTGTACATTCCATAGCTTATTTTGATATTTATAAGAGGTGTTAGAATCCGTCCTTCACATTGACCAAGCAAATACCGATAAGGTATGTAAAACTTACATTCTTGATAGAAAATTGGTATCTCCCAATTAAAACAATTCAAACTATAAAAAAAATGAAACCAATAACTAAGATCCCAATGTTTTGAATCACAATTGTGGTGTCACTACGGATGATTTACCATGACCAACTAAAAATCTTATAAACAAGAAGATACTAGAAACAATGGTAACACTAAGCCAATTTTAAACAACATTAGGACCAATAGAATTCTCTAAATTCTATCTACAAGATCTGCTCTAATATACTATTTAAGAAGTTTAACCATCCCCTTCTTGACAGGATCAATGATTAGTCAAAACCAATATCAAAATCTTGGCTAAGGGGTAAAAAATTACAGGTATAACAACCAGTTCCAAAATAGAAACATTGCATTATGTCAACAACAACAATAAGAAAGAAATTCCCATGGTGATATAGCTATATGGAAAAATATTATATTGTTTCATGGAATTTTATCCACAAAGTTGTTGGTCATGATGAATGCTCTTTAGTGAAGACTTTAGGATTTCATTCAAAGATCTCCACAGCTAAATTCAATGAATAGCTTTTAATGGATATGTGGGTTTATTTAAAATATTGAGGGATCTTCGCAACTTGGTTATACATGAGATGGTTTACCTCATAATGTAAACCTAGGAATCTATCATGACCCGTTCCCTAAACATTTTGAAGATGAAAAAGTAGGTCCTCAAAATATAAAAAGGGTATTCCTATTGGGAATAATGACCATGAAACCTCAAATGATGACATATTAGTTGAGAAGTTACCTAGTTCACAACGAACAAGAGAAATTTAAAAGACTAATGTTAGATTATGAAAAAGTCAAAAATCAATGCAATGACTTTATACAAGGGATTTGTTCTTTCGTCAACACCCCTTCCCATTCATTCTAAATATATCACATATCTTGGGTATGCTTGATATAAAACATATAGGACCATATATTTAGGGATTTCAGATTTAAACAAGACCTTTTCTTACATTTCTTTTTTATATTTGTCGAAGAACATAAATTGTGTTTTGAAATACATGGATGGAGGGTCCCTCAACATGGAATCTGAAATGTAGTGCAGCACCCAGATCGTAAATTCACTCAGTCAAAACCTTCATTGTTTAATACTACTCCTATTCACATAATTTTTTTGTTTTTAGCAATTGAAAATTTTTAGAAAGTATTTAAATAGTGCTCTTTTGGAGTTGGTCAAAAGACATAGGTAGAATACTTGTTGTATCTTAGTGTGACATATATGTAATCCAATAGAAGTTAGGGTAGTGGTATAAGAGACTGAGACAAGATAATAAATCATTTTCTATTTCTAAGTAGTCATGGGCACTTGTCAAGGAAGAGATTTTAAGACCTCAATTGTCACCCATAAATAATTAGAGGAACCCAAGTCTTGCTATGATCTTCAACAACTACATTTTTCTAGGATCTACTTTCTAGAAAGTCTACCTTAATTAGGCCATCACATTGTTCTAGCGAGGTCAAATGGAAAACTTCGTGATTGCACTACTAAATTCTAGCTAAGATATGGTTATCATGCTTCCTATCACTTAGGGTCCTATCTTAATCTCCAAAAGGCTGTGCTCTAGAAAGTATGTAACTAAGGTGAACAATTATTTGTACTTCATTGCTTTATCATTACAGCTTGTTAAAAACATACAGAAAGGCCTTAACATTTAACATAATTGATTTCTTAATTAGTTGTTGGGGTAATAGGTTTATGAATAATGCACCCCTAAACTATTTACAAAGGAAATAACATGATAGCTTTTCAAGGTTAAGGCTTCCTAAACCACTTACCAAAATAGCTAAGGATTTTAAGTCTAGGAAGGGTAAGTGCACAAAGTTGGTGGACAAAAAAGGGGTCATAAGTGGACGTCATATTGCAAAAAACAGCAAAATCTCAACTTGTAGGGATTATTAGCAATACGCGCACTCAAAATTAGAAAAAATTATATAAATATGAATCGTAGCATCCAGAATCTAGTTTCTAAAATACTAATTTTTTTTTTAAAAACAGACAAGTTTAGCTATATTAAACACTTAAAATTATATGACTTGGTTTTTGTTTTTGAAAAAACCTATAAGATTGTAGTCCATTTTCCCATGATTTGGATGACCAAATCTTGTTTTTTTTTTCCTTTGGTGAAAAGTTAGATGTAGTTGTCTATCTTGGGATGGATTTTATTTTGTATTTTTTCAAGCAATATTTTTTTTAATGATTTTTTCCGTGAAAGTGGTCTAAAAAGATTTAGAAAACGGAGCGCTTTCCGTTTTCCCGCCATAACTATATCAAAAAATATCGAAATCAAATTTTTTTTTAACGTGTATAGAATTTCTCCATGCTTGGGATGGTATAAGTTTTATCACATTTTGATAAGTGAAACAAAAGTTGTAGTCTTAAACGTAGACATGAACATTCGCAGGAAAAAATGTCTTAAAGACCTATTGTTAGTAAAAAAATTATAAAATGATATTTATCTTATTCTATTCACTTTAAAATCAATATTTCTACGAAGCTAACAGTCTCCCCTACGCGATGGCACCATTTTTGTGAAATATTTTCAGTTTTTTAGCATGGTTCAAGTCTGTGGAAGATCAAATTTGAAGTTTTTTGACCCTTTACACTTCATAATGACCTTCCATAGCTTTGGTTGGGGCAAAACAAAGATTTCCCAAGCCTTAGGGTCAGATTTGATGATATAGATAGGATCGTGATCACAATTTACAAACCACGATCATGGGTTTTTAAACAAGAACCGCTATCACACTTTATAAACTACGAGTGAGATTTATAAAGTGTGATCACGGTTCATAAATCATATTTATACACATCCCAATGTTCTAATTACCATGTGATTTTTACTGTTTGACTTTACCGTACGAATTACTACAAAATTCTGTCATTTTCTGCACGTTTTTCTTATCACCGGAAGTAAAACATCATGGGAGACAAGAAACGAAGTCAAAAAAGGAAGTCATTAAGTAAAAAAACACCAAACGAATTAGAGGCAAACAAATTTCAAAATGCTGAGCGAATGTGGAATCTTCGTGAATCAAGAAGAGGTTCATCTTCAACCCCTACTATTGTAAGCAATGAGGAACCAGGTAATGTTTCTACTGTCAATGTTGAAGTTGAATTAAATACTCGTGATGAAGATGTTTTTACTATTAATGTTGAAGAAGAATTAAATACTCATGATGTAGAAAATGTTGAAATTGAAGGAGACAATGAAAATGTGAATAAAGAAATTCAGGTTGAAACTGTAGACAAATTTTTTTTGACAAAAACACCTCCTAAGATTTTCCGTAAGAAACCTAATTATTTTATTGAAATTGATGAAAATATTTTGAAACCAATGTGTGACAAACTTTTTGAATGGAAAATCAGAAGAAAAGCCACTGAAATTTGGGATAATCATTTTGAAATTTTAAATGATTCCCAAAGATGTCAGTTGTTGGTTAGTTTGATGAAATTGAATAAAATGAGACCTACATTAAACACCTTAGGATTGACAACATCTAATATACGTGGTCAAACCTCTACAATTGTTGAAAACCTTCATGATGCATATCACATTGTTGGTGTCAAGAGACGCACTAGGGATAGTAATATTGTGCATCATGTACTTGCTACTAGTGTTGTAAGTGAATCAATAAAAAAACAACGTTTGATTACGCAAACAAGTCGAATGTTGCAAGTTAATCGAAAAACTCTAATGAAAGCAATTGAAAGATGTAATATCCTTCAATCACTCAATAACACGATTTTTGGGCATTTTCTGCTAGAGCACCGCGTAAGGACAAATATAATACTGATGTTATAAGAGAAGTTGTTATTCAATTTTGGCATGATAACACTAGAGTTTCACCTAATACAAGAGATGTTGTAAAATGGAGAGTTGGTTCTATTAATCGCGAACCACATCCAAAGCATTTCTTAGATATGACTCAAACTCAATTTTTTCATAAGTTTGAACAAGAGCATCTGGAAATTAAAATTAGTCAACATTTTTTTGAAATGTTAAAACCATTCTATGTGAAAATCAACCACGCTCGCACCACTTGTTGTAGGCAACATGTTGAATTTGCTATGCATTATGCTAAATTTTTATGTATTCATTCTATTTTACATTCTGAAACTATGTTATCGGAATGTGGTGTTCAAGTTCCACCAATATCTTCCAGGGATTTCATTCCTATGATATTTTGTGAAAAAGAAGTTGGACAATTTTTTTATAGTCATGATTGTTTAGATGGAAGTTGTGGTACATGTGGCGGATTACCTAAATTGGAAAGTTACATCCATGAGAAAATTGAAGGTGCAATAGGAAATAATTTAGTTGAGTTTGATAAATATAAATCAGTTGCATACCAGTTGAAAGATGGAAAAGAGTCTAAACGGTGTGAGCTAGTTACAGAACATATGCCTGTTTTTCAATTTATGAGAAAATTTAAGGATGAAATTGTTTATGAGTATGCTAGGCATACACACAGAGCTTGATGGTTGGATGAACAGTTCAAGATATGCAAAGACACATTTCCTATTGGTACTATTGTTTCAGTGGTCGATTTTGCAGAGAATTACACATTGCAACCACAAATGGAGGTTCAATCACAATATTACAACTTAGTACAAGTTTTCATTTTTGTGCATATAACATTTATACATTCTCCTGACAGTACAAAGAATGATCAATTTTTTTAAGAGGGTACGACTTTTATATCAGTGATGATCATACTCATTCTACTGAATTTGTGCAAGGGTGTTTCCAGTTATTTTATGGAAACTTGTCTGATAGGGACATCCACTTCAAACAACATTATATATGGTCAGATAATTACATGTCTCAGTTTAAGAATGCACGAATTTTTTATTGGATGAGCAGGATGCACGTCAAGATGGGTGTGCAACATATTTGGAGTTTCACTGAGGCTGGACATGGAAAAGGAGAGCATGATGGTGCAGGGGCATGTGTGAAAAGATCTCTTGCAAGAGAAGAGTTGAAGTACAAAGATGGTGCTAAATTGAAAGATGCAAAGAGCATAGTGGAATGGTGTATTGACAACATGGCCCGAGGTTCTCAAGAAATTTCCACGGTTCACAGATATTTTTGGTTGATAGAGGAACAACAAATTGCTAACTATGAGGATTGTATGACACTCACTGGGTCCAGTGATATGCACTCATTTTGTAGCTCAGATGCTACTTCGTGGGCCACATGGACAAGAAAGTTGACATGTTTTTGTGCATCTTGTATCGAATTTGTCACTGCTGAGTGTGATTCACAAGAATGGGTGGATGGATGGATTTGTAGGCCTCTAACTCCACTTCCTAGTTATCAACCTCCACAAGCATTACAACTTGTTTCTACAGATGAAGTTGCAACATCCAAGGACTTTGACAAAATTTTGATTTTGGTGCGACAAGGTATTTATGGTTATTTACAATTTTTGTATTGAGTTATGTCCATTGAAATTTTAATATGTACAATTTAAATTTGAGTTGAAACCTTTTTTTTTAGGACATGTGTTTGCAGTTATTGTGATAGAAGACAATGAAGAAGGAACAAACTATTTCTTATGTCATTGCATCGAGGAAAGAAAGAAGTTGACTTCTCCTATTATAGATGGCGAAGATATTGAGTACCCTACAGGGTCAGTGGTAGTTACTAGAACTTGGCTTCGACGGTATCCATTAAAAAACTCCTCTATTTGGGTGTTTGAAGACTTTGAGACACACAGGAAAATACTCTTATATTCGCATCTAGTTCTAGCGACAAATATTCAGTTGTATAGATATCAAGGAAGGCCTAATAACAAGATTCTTTGGAAGGTTCGAGAGTCAGATCATGAAGCAATCATGTCCGCTATTCAGAGTAGATCTGATCCTGATGGTTCATTGGAATGAATTTACAATGCTCATGTCTGGTATATATAATTTCTTTGGTATATATAAATTTGTTAGTTAGATAAATTTAAGTTCATATATTTTATTAATTTTTTGTATTTTGTATATATCTAGTATGGTTTTGATTTGAAACTTAAATTTCTTTGACTAACACTTTTATATGCAGGTTAGTGGTGCCAGAAAAGCTTCCACCTTCACGTGGTTGGCACTGTTAGTAGAGAATTATAAATTCTCGAAGCTAAGAGAAGCTTTCATTGTTTTACAAGAAAAGAGAAGCAATTAACAATTATTTATGTACCTATGGAGGGGGTTCTTGGCTCCGGAGGAGGTAGCCCAGAAGGACCTGGAGCTTAGAGAACCAAAACGACACCTCCCCAAGTGTTTACAAGACCATCCCTATGCATGTGCATAGTCGGTTTGGTGCCACAACCCATTGTTTGCAAAATATACCGTTTGACAGCCTTACACTGTCTCAAACTACACTATTAGGTACGTTTGCAAACAATAGGGCAGTGAGAGAACCGATTGGAGAAGGAAAAAACTGAGATAGACTATTGTAGAGGGTCCCTACACCAAGGTGTAGGATCAGAAAAGATGTCTCTAGGTGCCACAGAGTTTGCGTAGCCACCCGTCGAAGTTGAATGATTTTTTGGTCTCATGGCTCTTAAGGGACTACGCCCGAACGAGGTAGCCCGGAAGAAATGACATTGTCGCGCACCAAAATGAAACCTCATTTAGTGTTCACCTAGCCACCTAGATGTTTGTGTAGTCAGTTTGGTGCCATGACCCACCGTTTGCAAAATATACCGTTTGACAGCCTTACACCGGCTCAAACTACACTATTCGGCGCGTTTACAAACAATAGGGCAGCGAGAGCATGGATTGGAGAAGGAAAAAAATGAGACAGGATATTATAGAGGGTCCCTATGCCAAGGTATAGGATCAGACAAGACGTCTCTAGGTGCCACGGAGTGCGCCTAGTCACCCGTTGAAGTTGAATGATTTTTTGGTCTCAGGGCTCTTGAGGGACTCTGCCCAAACGAGGTAGCCCGGAAGCAAATACATTGTTGCGCATCAAAAAAACATCTCCTCTAGCATTCAACTAGCCACCTAAACATGTTCGCGCAGTCAGTTCGGTGCCACGACCCACCGTTTACAAAATATATTGTTTGACAGCCTTACACTGTCTCAAACTACACTATTCGACACGTTTGCAAACAATAGGGTAGCGAGAGCACCGATTGGAGAAAGAAAAACTGAGACAGGATATTGTATATGGTCCCTACGCCAAGGTGTAGGATTAGACGAGACGTCTCTAGGTGTCATGGAGTGCGCATAGTCACCCGTCGAAGTTGAACATTTTTTTGGTCTCAGGGCTCTTGAGGGACTTCACCCGAACGAGGTAGCCCGGAAGCAACCACGTTGTTGCGCACCAAAATGACACCTCCTATATCATTCACCTGGCCACTCAAACATGTCCACGTAATTAGTTTGGTGCCATGACCCGCCATTTACAAAATATATCGTTTGACAGCCTTACACTGTCTCAAACTACACTATTTAGCGTGTTTGCAAACAATAGGGCAGTGAGAGTACCGATTAGAGAAGGAAAAAATTGAGATAGGATATTGTAGGGGGTCCCTACACCAAGTTGTAGGATTAGATGAGACATCTCTAGGTGCCACAGAGTGTGCATAGTCACCCGTCGAAGTTGAATGATTTTTTGGTCTCAGGGCTCTTAAGGGACTACACCCGAACGAGGTAGCCCGGAAGCAATGATGTTGTCACGCACCAAAATGATGCCTCCTCTAGTGTTCAGATGGCCACCTAGACATGTCCGCGTATTCAGTTTGGTGCCACGACCCACCGTTTGCAAAATATACCGTTTGACAGCCTTACACCGGCTCAAACTACACTATTCAGTGCATTTGCAAACAATAGGGCAGCGAGAGCACCGATTGGAGAAGGAAAAAACTGAGATAGGCTATTGTAGAGGGTCCCTATGCCAAGGTGTAGGATTAGATGAGATGTCTCTAGGTGCCATGGAGTGCGTGTAGTCACCCGTCGAAGTTGAACGATTTTTTGGTCTCAGGGCTCTTGAGGGACTACGCCCGAACGAGGTAGCCCGGAAGCAATGACGTTGTTGCGCACCAAAATGATGCCTCTTCTAGTGTTCACCTAGCCACCCAAATGTGTCCACACAGTTCAGTTTGGTGCCATGACCCCACTGTTTACAAAATATAGCATTTGACAGCCTTACATTGTCTCAAACTACACTATTTCGGTGCGTTTGTAAACAATAGGGCAGCGAGAGCACCGATTGGAGAAGGAAAAAACCGAGACAAACTATTGTAGAGGGTCCCTACGCCAAGGTGTAGGATTAGATGAGACATCTCTAGGTGCCACGGAGTGTGCGTAGTCACCCATCGAAGTTGAATGATTTTTTGGTCTCAGGGCTCTTAAGGGACTACACCTGAACGAGGTAACCTGGAAGAAACGACATTGTTGAGCACCAAAACGACACCTCCTCTAGCATTCACCTAGCCACTGGACATTTCTGCGTAGTCAGTTTGGCACCATGACCCACCGTTTACAAAATATACCATTTGACAACCTTACACTGTCTCAAACTACACTATTCGGCACATTTGCAAACAATAGGGCAGTGAGAGCACCGATTGAGAAGGAAAAAACTAAGACAATATATTGTATAGGGTCAATACAGCCAAGGTGTAGGATCAAACAAGACATCTCTAGGTGCTCATGGAGTCCACGTAGTCACCCATCGAAGTTGAATGATGTTTTGGTCTCAGGGCTCTTAAGGGACTACACCCGAACGAGGTAGCTTGGAAGCAATGACGTTGTCATGCACCAAAATGACACCTCCTATAGCATTCACCTAGCCACCCAAATGTGTCAGTACAGTTGGTTTGGTGCTATGATCCACCATTTACAAAATATGCTGTTTGACAGCCTTACACTATCTCAAACTGCACTATTTCGCACCTTTGCAAACAATAGGGCAGTGAGAGCACCGATTGGAGAAGAAAAAACTGAGACATAGTATGTAGAGAGGGTCCCTATGCCGAAGGTGTAGGATTAAACGAGACATCTCTAGGTGCCACGAGTGCGCGTAGTCACCCGTCGATTGAAAGATTTTTTGGTCAGGGCTCTTGAGGGACTCTCGCCTGAATGAGATTCGGAAAGCAACGATGTTGTCGCGCACAAAATGATGTCTCCTCTACCAGTTCAATTGGCCACCTGGAAACGTTTCTGTACAGGTCGGTTCAGTGCCACGACCCAATTACAACTTTTTCAACAATTACAACTTTTTCAACAATTACAACTTTTTCAACAATTACAACTTTTTTAACAATTACAACTTTTTCAACAATAGTTACTCTCTTATTCCAAGTATAGTTAGGATTCCTCATCCTACAAATAGACTAGGAAAACAACATTAGGATTTTCTTTACTAAAAATAGAGATCGGTTGAATTCGTCACTGCCCCCCTAGACCCTCTATGACATGAGCGGGGGGAAACCCCCACCCCTTTGGAAAGTGAGATAAAAAAAAATTCGTAAAGGGATCTAAAATTTAACTTTGTTTTCACATATCTTATAATATCCACCTTGATAACTAATCCACTTTATATATTACACGACTAAACTCATCATATTTTCTGCAAATGCATAAAAGATAAACACCATTTTTTTCTTCTATAATAGTACTAGTTTTATGATATTATTAACAAAGTTTTCTATGGTGTGTACCTTGTCAAGTGCTATTATCCCTTCATCAATAACATGTATAACCAAATTATACTTAACTAAAATATGGTTTGTCTTATTGTGATAAGCTAGATTCTTGGATAATTAAATAGTACTTTGATTGTTACACAATTTCTTCATCTTCTATTGATATCTTCAAAACTCATCCAATAAAAATTTTTACCCAAATTACCTCCTGACAACTATGATAGGAAACTACATATTCTACCTCAGTAGTTGAAAATATTGTAATATTTTGAAGCTTTGAAATTCCATCTTGATAGGTCCAGTTACAAGTGTAAATAGCATAACTAGAAGTCGATCTTTGTTTTTCCAAATCACTTACAAAATATGAATCAAAATATCCACAAATTGAATCACCAATATTGTCATAGGTGATGCAATAATTTATTTTTCCTCACAAGTAGTGAAACACTCACTTCACTACTAAACAATGTTCTCTACCTAGATTTTCCTAAAATCTACTAACAACTCCAACAACATGTGAAATTTCAGTCCTTGACATGTACATGTCATAACATACATAAAACTTATTATTACACTAGAATATGGTACATGAGATATATGCTTATTTTCTTCTTATTGTTGCACCATAGTTTTTTAATTTTAAATCAAAACATATATATAGAATTAATATACATATAATATACATACATAGAAGGATACCATGTGCAATGAATTCGAATCAAACATAGAAGTAATATCGTTATGAAAACCAACACATGGATATATAATGTGTCAAACTAAGTGTGTTGAACACACATCTCTGAAAATATAAGTTCATAACATGTGTACATCTCGAACAAAGTGTGTCATACATATAAGACCACATGCGGCCGCATAAGGCTATATACAATGTCCTATGAAGAATCATGAACTAGGACCAGCTAGCCTGTATATGTGTGTGTGTGTGTACATCCATGTCCTATGAATCTAATCATCAAACATATTCCCTCTCTTCGCCATGCTAGAAGTAGCATGTCCACGACTCGAGGATGTAGTGGAGGGAGATGCCACTACGGATTTCATCCATGTGGTCTTAGGCATCTCTAAGCAGGTCTGTAACCTAACCTGCACATTCATAAACAACAAGTTTTTAACACCCATATTTTTAAAATACATTCAAAATTTAGAAACTTAGAATTTAGTTAAAATTCATGTGAAATCTTACCGCAATGTCATGATACCTATCAATTTGTCACTGGCGCATAGCAGGGACAACAGTAGACTCATGAGAGGTAAGCTACATACAAATAATTAAATTTCGAATTAAATATTTCATGTACAAAATTTGATATTGTAGATTTAAGTAATAAGAAATAATTCCTATATAAATTTAACAAATTTGAAAAATTGTACCTTAGTTAGTGGATCTGCAGATGATATGGCAGTATCTACAGCAGCCTCCACAGTCTGCATATATGGAGGAGTCTCTCTGGCAGTCATAAGCTATACAAAAAAATGTACAAATCAATATCAATCTACATGACTGCCACATAATAGAGCCAAAGCATAATCCACGTGAACTTCCACAATTAGAAACAAAGTGTAAAGAAAAACTAACCTGCGTAAAAGTCACGTGAGGTGTGCCAATAGCCTCAGTTCTTAAAGCAGATGATGACCCGCTAGGCTCCTGCAAGTATAAAAGACAAACATATATTAATATGTACATGTACAGGTGAAACATTATAATAATAAAAGTGCACAATCAAATGAAATTTAAAATTTAAGTACAACTTGAAACTTACATTTGTAACATGCCTAGCTACAGTAGCTAGCATGTCGATGCTAGATGTTTCCTTCACCGGCTTTTGCTGTTTAAAATAAAATAAAAAATTAGTTTTTACATGTATGTACATAATGTACAATGAAATATATATATATATATATATATATATATATATATATATATATACCAAAATCTCAAACATGAATTAAATTGTTGTATATATATATTAAATATTTATTTGACATTTACCTGTGAAAGCCCAAGATCCATTGCACCAGTTCCTAAAACATCCGCCATCATCTCATCTAGAGAAAAAAATCATGTGATCTAGCAAATAATGTCTCACCCGCAGTGCATACGACACCACATGATCCACAGTCGTGTGGTGTGCTAGAATTAACGCCTCCACCAACATCACCAGATATAATCTGCTCACTATGTTGGGTCAAAGTGTCAGTGAACTCCCTTAATGCATATAGTGTGTCAATCTCCATAACCTCCTTCACTATAGGAGGGATAACTGAAAGCACTGGCAGTTTTGGGGTATGGAGGATCCTTGGTTGACCTACGCGTGCACTAGGTCTACTCTGTACAGAGCCACCACCTCGCCCATAAAAATCAAATAAGTCAAAATAATTTGGGACCTCATTAAGCACGAACTCGCAAAATAATTTCTTCAAAAAATAAAGGGGAACCTCATTGTTGTTGCATGGTAGATAATCAAAAACCATCCACCATCGGTCCCAAAAATTGTTCTTGATTCAGTCATCATGGCACCAATGGATTGGGAAACGTTTGCAAGTAACTGCGGGGGGCATTGGTTCTTAGGTCAATAAATAATGCACAAATGCGGTCTTTTCCAAAAAAAAATTCTTTTACAGCCGCATGGGATAATTTATTTGCATACCACTGCCTAAAATCACCTCTAAAGGTATTCCATCTATCTATTTGGTTGGTTGTGGAGTCAACTTCGCCAATCAATGTTTTCAATGTGTTGGCTAAAGTCATGCAGGACAAATTTATGGCATGATTTTGTCTTATATTCTGAATAAGGTTCTCAATAGCAATTTTATTTTGTCAGATTTTTCCAATGATATCAACTTGTGTTCCTGTTGGTTCCGTGGGGACAGATTGAGCCATAGGAGGCAGATCTATGTTTGGAGGAGGGTTTTCTAGAATGTTTGGAGGGTTTTGAGGATTGTTTACAGGGTTTAGAGGAATATTTTGATGGTTTGCAAGATTACGAGCTTGCCGAGCAACACAAAACAAAAAAATTGTATACATAAACAAAAAAATGAAAAACCCATGAAAATCACATAAAAAACCTAAAATGTAAACAAATTGATCAAAATCGAGGGCTTACCTCTTTGTCTTGGCGGCATGGTTGAAACTATCGCGATCCACAAGTCCGAAGAGTAATTTTTAGGGGGTGTTCAAAGTGCAAGTGCTAAAGGTGTAGGAGAAATAGCGGTTGGAAAGGAAAAATGAGGGAAAATGAGGAGTCCCAGGTATGTATTTTTTATCTCAGAGGACCGCGAGCGCGGTTTTAGGTTCATAAATCACCGAGCCTATAAAACCAGTTGCGCGAGTGTGGTTTATAAACCATTCTTGCAGTACCTAAATTTCAGGTTTTTATGTCCACTTAATTGTCCACCATCTTGGTGCACTTACTCGGAATGTAACATTAAGATAAAAGCTAAAAATAATGCTTAACTAGTATGAAAATAATGCAAAATCTAACTAAACATGCCTATTAAAATGCTTGAATTACCTAACATGGGCCTAAATAGACCTAAGAGGGAAATCAAATTGGTATGGTTGCTAATCCAAACAAGGTGACAGTGTCTCTCCAAATGACTACTTGGTCATTTTATATATCCATCTACTAACCCCATTGAAGGCTTTAGGTAAGAATTGAGCTTGGCTATAAATCATATTTATTATATGAGATGCGAATCAAAGCATGGTGTAGAATATAAAGGAATGAGGTGAGTTGCTTTTATACTTTTCACTTTAGGGAAAACTTGTATTTTGGTGCATGTGGGAATAAAAACCCCAAATTAGATTAGAATTACTAATCATGATTAACCTTTGTTAATCACAATTAGTGAATTAACAAGTGATTAAGATGTGGGAGCCTTAGTTAACCACTTAAGGTCAATCAAGAGGATGGGATAGACTTTTGAAGCTTGTTGAGACATTGTGGAGGTGAATGGGGTGATTTTGAGTGGTTGGAAGAGGGGTTTAAGACAATAGTAGGGTATATTGACCAAAACAAGGGCAAAATAGGCTTAATTAGCCTAATAATAACTAATTGTCCATGTTTTGCAAAGAGGATTTTGACTTATAATTCAACTCATAAAGTGGCATCCTGAATGCAAAAGGGGTTACGTAATTAACAAAGCATTATTAATTGGCTAAAGTGATAAGAAACGTTAGTAAATTAGCGAAAATCACTAATTATAACATAATTGGCAAGAATGAGAGTGATTTGTGTGTGTTTGGCAATAAGATTGCAAAAGTGTAATTTAGGTGTCTATATTTTCCCCTGTTTGAGGTGAAGTAAGTGACTTCTCTTCAAATATAGTAGATAAGCATAAACATGTAAATTTTTTAAGAAAAATTAGAGGGATGAAGGATGCCCCCTCGAGTGTTGATGGGGTGATATAAGAAGTAAATCAGCGATCAAAATATGATTGAAATGGATAAAAAAAATAAGTTAGAACGGGTGTGAAACCCTTAGGTAATGAGAAGGAATAAGGATAAGGATAAACATGGTTGTTTATTGCCCCAGGTGATTTGGAAGAAAAATTAGTAGTGATAATAAATGATAATGGAGAAGAAATGATTAACGAAGAATATAGGACAAGCTCAATCTTTGCATCCAACCTTTCAATAAGCAACATGTTTATATCATTTTTCCCCTGGTCTACATCATTGGCCTTTATTGAAATGAACAAAGATGTAAGATAACTTCAAAAGCTAAATTACTAACATTTGTCCATTACAACTTAACTCCATGCAACATATATTATGCAATGCAATACGAGAAAGTAAAATGATACCTGAACCAATACAACATACACAATGCAATGCAATATGAGAAATTAAACTAGGTAACCTAACAGAAAAACCATTACAATCACACGCACTTAAATAAACAATGTTCTAGACAGTTGCACCAATGTTTTTGTTATCAAGCTACAGTTCTTAAATGTTCGTATTGTAATGACAAGGGTAAAAAATGATGCCCCAAGAAAGGATATATGTGAGGGGAATAACGAAGGACACAAGTAGTCACATGAAAAAGCTTTCATGTGCTACGAAAAAGTCTCTGACAGCTCATTGTTACACGAGAGTACTGACATAACATGCAGCTGAACTTTTGTTAATGGAGGTAGATCACAATGATCCACAATTCGTTTGAGACCAGAACAAGCAAGAACCATAGAAATATGCTTTTGTAATACATGTTTCGATGTTCGTGGACGATGTAATTGACACTGGCTTTAGCTGCATATATGTTGTTTACTAGTTTTTACAAAAAATAATAATTTTTTACAATTTTTTGGATTTTTAATGATTTAATCAATTTTTTTAAAAAAAAATTATTGTTTTTTTTTTAATTTTTACTGAAGAAAATATTATAGAGGAAATAAAAAAGTCGGGAGACAACGTTGAAAGTGATCGCAAGGCAAAAATATGCCCCAGGTAGTAGGAAAGGCCGCTGGGAAGCAAAAACATGCCCCAACGTACCAAAACGAGCGCAAAAATAATTATTTATTAAAAATAATCATCGTGACAAGTGTCATAATACTTTTAGAAGAAATACGATGGTTTCAGGGAACTTCAGGGGTGAGAAACACACTGCGAAAGGAAAATAAGCTCACGCAGGAGAAAATACACGTTTTTAGGCTAAATTAGGGGAAAACTGGGGGGCACGTTTTGTTAGAGTAGGTATTTACCTTAGCTCATGTTCACCTAGGTACTCGTTATCTTGACCTTTATTGTATTTATCCTCACCCACTTATGTGTGTGGATATTTCCTTTTATTTATTTAGATATTAGGAGATATTATCTAGTTGTTAGGTATAGTTCTTTCATAAGTCTATGGACTCGACTAGTTTTTTCCATGATTTATGGCTTGATCTACGACCTTGACTGGTTCTTAGATTGTTATTCCTTGCCTATATAAGCAAGGCCCATTCTCATTGTATTTAATTGAGTTCCATAATAATATATAATATTGTTACTCATTTATTTGCAAAGGTTTATGTGATCAAAATCCTTAGCCCTTGGTCATATGGTATGGTCATATGAGGGCTTAAAGCTTGCGATTCCTACTAGTAGGTGCTTAACTCCAGCCCCCTTTCATTTTATTTGTGTGGTGAAGGCAAGAGCATTTTATTTTGTTTTAGTGGCAACTAAAATAAATATCAGAGCATAATATTGAAAAACTTGTAACTTTTGATCGGTAACTCGGTTTTGAGTGCCATTTTTTGCAAAAGTTCTTGTTTTTCGTGCTCTTTCCATTGGAAATATTTATTTTGAGAATTACACTATAATTATAAAGTGTCATATTGTAACACGCACTCATTATAAAGTGCCAAAATCTGGGGGGCTCTTGTTGCATTGCTTGGTTCTTGCATTTCTTTTGGTGATTTTTTGAGGATGGCATCTATATTTACTTCTGCATTAGATCATGTTGAGCCATTAACAACACATAATTACCACACATGGAAACCAAGAATGGAAACAATAATTAAGCGGAAAGGATTATGGGCTTTAACTTCTTCAGAACAACCAATGTTCACTAGAGAATATGAGAAATTTCAGTACCAATGCAAATTTGATGAGTGTATGGTTTGATAGGAACTTATGTAAGTGACAGTCTTTTGTTTCATTTGGAAAAATGTGACTCTCCTTTCAAAATATGGGAGAAATTGGAGGATTTATTTGGTAAGGTGGATCATATGAGAGCCATGCAACTTGAAATTGAGATCACCTCTCTTAATCCTGAAGATTTTCCAACAATTATAGACTATCTTACCAAGTTCAAGCATTTGTTGACACAGTTGAAGGGGAGTGGAAGAGATAAGAAAGATGAAGAGTGTGTTTACTTGATTCTATCCAAGTTGAGAGGACCATTCCAAATTTTTTCTTCTACCTTTTTCTCTAGCATGGATGCCTTAGGTGACACATTCAAAATGCCTAACTTAGAAACATTTTGTGAAAGACTTACTAGGGAAGAATCTAAATTGTCTCACCTTGAGTCTTCCACCTCTCAAAAGGCATTAGTTGCATCTAATCCTAAGGGCAAGGGAAAACCAAACAGTAAAACCAAATCCACCCCTTCTCCATCTCAAAATGCTCCTAAACCCAAAGAAAACAACTCAAAACCCAAGGAGTCTTCTAAATCCAAGAATAAGTCTAGCCGTTCATGCTCTTTTTGTGGGGGTAGTAATCATGAAGAACATAGGTGTTATAAGCAAATGCAAGCCTTAGAGGATGCAGTCAAGAAACAAAAAAATTCTATCTCCACTCCACCTCCTTCTAATCAACATGGCAAAGCACTTAATGTTGTTGGGAGATCTCAGTCACCACTTGCAGACAGTTTGGTTATTGATTCTGGTGCTTCTCATCACATGACTTCTTCCAAGGAGACTTTTGTTTCTTTAGGTTTGAGTTCTACTTCTAAAATTGAGGTTGAAGATTCTTCCTTCCTTTCTATTGAGGGAAAAGGTGATATACAACTTGATGGTGACAATATCCAAGATGCACTATATGTTCCTAACATCACTACAAATTTGCTTTATGTATATCAAATTTGTCATTCTGGTCAAGGAAAAATAGTGACTTTTACACCACATGGAGTAGAAGTACAAACTTTGTTGGAGCCTCATTCACTTTTTGCTCAGGGTATTGTTGATCATAGTTCTAGACTATATCACTTTGAGGGTTTTGATGACACTTCCTTCTATAGGGACAAGATTGGTTTCTCATGCAGATTCAGAGAGTAAGCTTTGACATGAAAGATTTGGACATCTCAATTATAGATATTTAAAGGAGTTGAGCACTCATGGTATGGTAGATGGTCTTCCTAGAGTTTCTTGTCTTGAGGGAGTTTGCTCTGGCTGTGCATTAGGGAAACAACACCAAGATCCATTTCCTAAGAATTTGTCTAAGAGAGCTTCTTCACCACTTGAGCTTGTGCATAGTGACTTGATGGTTTTTCCTACCCCCTCTTTCAATGGAGCTAAGTATGCACTTACATTTATTGATAATTTCTCGAGGCGTACTTGGGTTTATTTTCTCAAGTACAAAAGTGATGTTTTTTCACACTTCAAAGTCTTCAAGGCTTTGGTCAAGAAACAATCTTCTAGTAGCATAAAGAACCTTCACACTGATAATGGGGGGAGTACTTCAGCAATGAGTTTTCTAAATTTTTGGCAACTCAAGGCATTATTCACCAGCATTTTTTTCCTCATACTCCACAACAAAATGGCTTAGCAGAAAGGAAGAATAGAACTTTGAAGGAAATGGCTAACTGTATGATGCATTCTAGAGATATACCTCCTATCTATTGGGCAGAAGCAGTTAATTGTGCTAACTACATTCAAAATCACACACCACACGGAGCACTTGAGCATTTGACTCCAGAGGAAGCTTGGTCTAACACTAAGCCATATGTCTCATTTTTTCAAGTCTTTGGGAGCCATGCTTGGGCCTTTGTGCCAAAGAAGAAAAGGAAAGCTTTGGATAAGATGAGTCAACCCTTGATCTTTGTAGGGTATTGTGAGGACATGAGAGCTTATCGCCTTTTAGATCCTGATACACATGATTTTTTTTTTTTCGAACACATGTTCAGTTTGATGAGTGCTTCACTCCTCATGATTCTTCATCTCATCTTGAAGATCCTTTCTTTGAGGAGATTGATGAGGAGGTTATAGATGTCGTTGAGGATCTAATTCCCACTAATGTTCTCACTATGCCTAAGTGGGCTCATACTACAGTTTCTGAGGCAACACCTTTCATAGAGGATCTTCTACCCACTAGGCATCATTACGCATATTCTACAGGTTTTGGAATTTTATGTTAGCCAGTTTCTGAGGATCCATAGTCTTTTCAAAGGCTCATGAGATAAAGGAGTGGGATGATGCGATGGAAGCTGAGTATTCTTCTTTGATGAAGAATCATACTTGGGATTTGGTATCTCTTCCTAAAGGAAGAAAGATGGTTAGGTGTAAGTGGGTATACCGAACCAAATACACAGCTGATGGGTCCATTGACAAGTATAAGGCTCGTCTTGTTGCAAAGGGTTTTTCACAAGTTGAAGGTATTGATTACTCTGAGACTTTTGCACCCGTTTCCAAAATGGATTATGTACGCCTTGTACTTGCTCTTGCTGCATCATAGGGGTGGCCTGTATACCAGATGGATGTGAAGAGTGTCTTCTTACATGGAGATCTACAAGAAGAAATATACATGGAGCAACTAGTTGGATTTGTTTAGGATTCTTCTCTTGTTTGTAGGCTTCGAAAGTCTCTTTACGGTCTCAAACAAGCCCCTTGGGCTTGGTATGAGAAGATGAATTCTTTTCTTCTATCTACTAGTTTTGTTCATTTCCACTCGGATCATACAGTGTATCTTCAGCATGTTGGTGAGGATATTGTGATACTTATCTTGTATGTTGATCATCTGTTACTTACTGGTAGCTCTTCTTCCCACATTCAGAGTATTCAGAGGGCTCTTTCTACATAATTTTGACATGACAGATCTTGGGCTATTGCATTATTTCCTTGGTTTGCAGATTTCTCAGACAGATTCAGGGATTCATTTGAGTCAACAAAAGTACACCCATGATCTTCTTAGGTGCTTTGATATGGCTGATTGCAAGCCAAGTCCATCTCCTTTTTAGTCTGGAGTTACTCTTACATCCACATGTACCACACCACTTTGTGATCCTACATTGTATAGGCAGTTGGTTGGGAGTCTCATGTACTTGACCCATACTCACCCTGATATTTCATTTGTAGTAGGGCTTGTATCTCGGTTTGCACATTCTCCTCATAGTAGTCACTGACAGGCTACTAAAAGGATTTTGCGCTGTTTGCATGGCACTTCCCACTTTGGCCTACACTACACTAGGGGCTCTACTCAGTTGGTTGGGTATACAGATTCAAATTGGGCAGGTTTTATTGATGACAGGTGTTCCACTTCTGGCTATCTTTTTTGTCTTGGTTCTTCTCTAGTTGCTTGGGCATGCAAAAAACAACAGGCTATTGCACTTTCATCTTCAAAGGCAAAGTACAGGGCAACAGTTACAGCGAGTCAACAGATTCTTTGGCTTCGCCAGTTATTGACAGAGTTTGGATTCCCACAGGATTCACTAACTGTACTTTGGTGTGACAACCAAAGTGCAATTCACATTTCTCGCAACCCAGTTGAGCACCAGCGGACCAAGCATATTGAGATACACATCCACTTCATTCGTTAGCACATTCAAGATGGAGTTCTTTGTTTGGAGTACATTCTGACTCAGTAGCAGGTTGTAGACATCTTTACAAAGCCTTTTGCATCACCTCACTACCTTGAGTTGTGTGGAATGATTGGGGTTTCGGAAGTTGTTCTTGGGGGGTGTTCGTGAGAACATCTTCCTTCTTCTTCTTATTTCTCTTTCCTTCTAGCAGGATTCTTTCATTCTTTTGGTTTGAGATTTCTTCATGGATATATTGTACATGAGTACCTCATCAGGCCTAGTTGTCGAGACTCATATTATGGACATGCCACTTCTATTTTGGCCACTAGCTTCACTTGAGGGGGGTGTTAGACTAGGTATTTACCTTAGCTCATGTTCACCTAGGTACATTATTTACCTTTATTGTATTTATCCTCACCCACTTATGTGTGTGGATATTTCCTTTTATTTATTTAGATATTAGGAGATATTATCTAGTTGTTAGGCATAGTTCTTTCCTATATCTATGGTATTGACTAGTTCTTTCCATGATTTATGGCTTGATCTACGACCTTGACTGATTCTTAGATTGTTATTCCTTGCCTATATAAGCAAGGCCCATTCTCATTGTATTTCATTGAGTTCCATAATAATATATGATATTGCTGCTCATTTATTTGCAAAGGTTTATGTAAAGTTATTATGGCGAATTGCTTTCATCTTATTGATCATGGTGTTTGATTAACATCTGTGTTCTTGACTTGGTATGATCAGGTTATCGTTCCTTTTACCTATGATGGTGCAGCGTGGGCGTCTGGTCACCTATGCATTCGTGCATTTTTTATTTTTTTTGTAGCATGGGTGCTTTGGCACCTATGTTGGTAGGCATTTTTGCATTTTTTATTTTGTTTGCAGCATAGGCACTTATGCACCTATATCGGCTTGGGTGCCTATGCAGAGAGAAATTGTGATTTTGCACAGCGCAAGGGCGCTCAAGCACCTGTGCAACACTAAGTGCATAACATATCTTCTAGAGACCATAACTTTTTTTCCCGACCTCGAAACAACTCCATTTTTTTGTGTTGGAAAGGTATTAAAGTGAACTACGTAATGGTAAGACAGACTTGGGTTTTTTTAATTTTTCTTACCAATTTGTTTAGATTTTTTTATGTTTATTTAGATGTTTTGACTTTTTCGACTAACATATTTGAATGTTTTGGGAGTTGTGAAACATATTTGAATGTTTTTTATTTTTGAAACATATTTGATTGTTTTTTATTTAATAGAAGTTTTCTGAAGTTATGTATAAGAAATGAAGAAACGTGGATGACTCGGTGACGGATGGGATGTACAAGGGTAGAACACCACAACATGCACAAGAAAGTGAAGATGTGAAAATTTCCCTAGCGTTAGTTGGGAATATACAAAAGAAAACTCTTCATGTGCATAAGATGGATTAAGGCCAATATGGATAGGCTCAATCATGATGACAAACATAACCCCATGACGTGCTAGGAAGGAGTAAGGATGCCCCCAACGTAAGTTGGCCAAGAAGCACATGATAAAATGAAGTGGAAGATTAGTTTTGTGAAGGGGGAAAAAGTTTCCAACAACATGGCAAAAAGGAAATCTTATACACATGGAAGTTCTGAACGAAGTAGAAGAACGATGTGAATGTAGCTTAGAAGCCTTGCCATAAAGAAATGATTAGCCAAATGCACGAATCGTGAGACAAGATATGGACTATAGTAAGAGTGTGAACAAGGTCCAAAAATAGACACTTGGTAACATACTAATCCTATTTTCTCATAGAGATCTAGTATGAGCACATGGAAATTCATTATCTCTTGGAGGGAAGATTTGATAGACAACAAATGAAGACACCCTAGCCAATGTGTAGGAATGATTTATTTTTCAAAGTTGATTTTTTTCATGAATGGATTGTGGAAGGAGAGTCGTACATTTCTCTGCTACCAACCAAGCGTCCATAGCCCCGACGGTGATGCATTTGATTCTAATCCCAACATTGCTCTACTGTCAGTCAAGCATCCATAGCCCCAGTAGAGATTATTAGAAATACCCCTAGAGAGAGTTATATATCAATTTTATTTTTCTTTTAGCTTTGTTCCTTTTGATTTGATTGATTCTTTTGCTTTCTGAAAACTTATTTAAGCTCTTTTGTTTGATAAGGGGTTAAGAACCACTGATGCTTGATGAAAGGAGGCGGAAGTGATTGTGATGATGACATTGGCTAGTGTCAACAAATACATCTAAAAGTTCTTCGTAACAAGTTTATTATATGTATATTGTGATAGGATCTCTATGAGGTCAGCCGTTCTTTAATTTACCAAGGTGATAAAAGACCAAGGTCAAACGGATACCATAGAGATAAATGTTACAAAATGCATGCGAATTGGCTAACCAAAATATCATCGAAGGAATGAAAATGGTAGGAAGACTTGCAGAAGAATAACAAGAGAGGGAAGAAAGAACATCCATGTGTATGCAATAATTGATTGCAATGTTTGATCTTTGTACCTTTGATATATTTTTTTGAAATTTTTTCTCATTTTTTGTAGTCTTTTTTTGAAAGGTGGGACTGACAAGGTCACTTGGCGTGATAAGATCCAATAACAATGTGAGCAATTTCCTTGATAAGGAAGACTAAGCATGTTTTATTATCAAGAATCATATTATCCATGATCTCAATTATCATGGTGAGCTCATACTCAATAGATGACCGTGTTTTATCATGAAATGTGGATTTTGTGTGTGGGATCTTGAGGTCCCTATCTAGAGGTTTATGCACTTTACGACATACTTGATGGGTATGTTGATGTGCATTTTTGAAGCGCGTTTGATTATGAACTTTAAGATTGTTTAAATTATTGTGAGCTTTAGAGCTCTTGGAATAATTGATCCGAGATTTTGATATTTTTTTGGTTTCCTATAAGTTACTACGTGACTTGTCTAATCTCGAGAAGTGGGAGAAGAAAGTGGATGAATATAATTGATGTGAGAAAGGACGGTGGGTTTTCCAAAATCATTGATAGAAGAACAATATGATGGACGTGAAGGATACAGTTGAAGAATTAGAGAGGATGGGCTACCAGGAGGTGTCCTATAGACTGAAGATAAAGGACTACTAGGATGTGACCCTAAGATCGAAGATGAAGGACTACTTGGTGGTTTCCCATATATAGAAGATGATGGGATACTAGGACGTGGCCCAAGAATATATGAAGATGGACTACCATGAGGTGAGCCACATATAGATGATGTGGGGCTACTTGGAGGTAGCCCACATATAGAAGAAGATGATGGGCTACTAGGTGGTGACCCAAGGTAAGATTGGGATGGAGAAATCCTGATGGTTAGACCTATGCATTTCATCACCCAATGACGAATGTGAAGATGGAAGAATAAGAGGAGGATCATGTTCGATGATCTTAGGGTCTTCTTATGTTTTCTGAAAAAAGGAATCAATCTCCTCGTCCCAATATGCGAACGTGATCTTAATGTCTTCCTTTGTCTTCTGAAAAAAGGCATCAATCTCTTCCCCCCAATATGCAAACATATCGAGGTTTAAAGAGGTTTCTTGGTTGCAAAATTCTAGAGGAATGCCTTCATTTAACCTCATAAATTCTCTAATTGCTTCTTCATTCTGAAATGAATCAATCGGTGTGGGTAGTTGTTCCACCACAAGAGGTTGATTAGATGAATGTGCCATGGGAGTTGACTTGGATGATTGATTAGAAGGACTCTGAGTTGGAGAGCTCTTTGACGGAAGAAGGGGTCGTTGAGATGATTGTGAAATGGGGTCATGTGAAGATAGGGAGGACCGTGACTTAGGAGTCGTATTAGAGGAATAATTCAAATTGGAATCTTCAGAAGAATTAGAAGACTTAGAATCATTGGGATTGGAATCTTCAGAAGAATCATAATCATACCACTTAAATCATGAGTTGAAGATGGGGGAAAAGGTAAGTGAACAGGTTCTTTAACACAAAGAATCAAACGAGGTCTAGTTGTGATAGGCATCCTTTGATGGGAATGCTGAAACCTATGTTCCTTACTGTCATAAGTATGCAGAACTGCATGATAATTAGTCTTTGTCGGCACATGCCTAGACATAGATAGTCCAGGGGATATCACAGGGGTTATTGTGTTGACATGTTCAACATGTGTATCTACACAACCAATGAGAGTATTGAGCTTGACTATAAATCATATTTATTAACCCCATTGAAGGCTTTAAGCAAGAATTGAGCTTGGTTATAAATCATATTTATTATATGAGATGCAAATCAAAGCATGGTGTAAAATATAAAGGAATGAGGTGAGTTGCTTTTATAGTTTTCACTTTGGGGAAAACTTGTATTTTGGTGCATGTGGGACTAAAAACCCCAAACTCGATTAGAATTACTAATCATGATTAATCTTTACTAATCACAATTAGTGAATTAACAAGTGATTAAGAGGTGGGGGCCTTAGTAAACTGCTTAGGGTCAATCAGGAGGCTGGGATAAGCTTTTGAAGCTTGTTGAGACGTTGTGGAGGTGAATGAGATGATTTTGAGTGGCTGGACGAGGGGTTTAAGCCAGTAGTAGGGTATATTGATCAAAACAAGGGCAAAATAGGCTTAATTAGCTAATAATCGCCAATTGTCTGTTTTGAAGAGGATTTTGGCTTATGATTTGCCATAAAGTGGCATCCTAAATGCAAAAGGGGTTACACAATCAACAAAGCGTTATTAATTGGCTAAAGTGGTAAGAAACATTAGTAAATTAGTGAAAATCACTAATTATAACGAAATTGACAAGAATGAGAGTGATTTGTGTGCATTTAGCAATAAGATTGCAAAAGTGGAATTTAGGTGTCTATAAAATCAAGAAGAAAGGAATTATAAGGAATATTTAATAATCAAAATTTGCATATGGAATAATGAATTGTAAATACTTAAATAATATATATGAGTTGAATTTGGCAAATTTTAATTTTGCGCTAAAGGTGATTTGAATGAAAACAATCAGCTATTGTTGTAAACTTTTGGTGTAAACAGACCCCTAAAATTAACTTGTACACAAAAAAATTTGGTGACCCGGTCCTAATTCCTACCCTGAAAATTTGCCAATTTCAAATTTTAAAAATAGGAATATTTGCGAATTAACGAATATTCGCCGATAAAATTTTCCCTGATTTTGAAAAAAGTCTAAGATTAAGTGGTTGTTACCACATTTTATGCAACATATTATTACTATGTTTATTTTCTTTGGTTATCATTATGATATGTTTTGGGGATAACAAAGTTATTATCATTTATTGATTAATAGTAGATAATGATTTGATTTATATTACAACTATTTATATATACATATTGCTTACAACTTATTTCAAATGTTTTGATTCTATTAAATGTATAATACACCAGGTACTTTTATCTACTTATGTGTAGGTGTTCTCCAAAGCAATAAATAGTATCATCAGGGAGATGTGGAAATATGCATAAAATGAGCACGGATAGAGAGAATTATCATGTGTAATTCAATGCATGAGAAACAATGTCAAACTGTGAGTTGAGGTAATAGGTTATGTGATTTAGATTTTTTTATGAGTCAGCTTTTGTGATGGGTTGGATATTTGCATTGTGGAAAATGATATATGTTTTGTGTTCTCGCTATATCGAGGAACACAACATCACATTATAATTCAACTAAGCAATGTGTTGTTACTTTATGAAATGGATCATTAGTGTTATGTCATCATTTAAAGGATTACAATAATGTTGTTCTTGTTGATTAAAAGAGAAAAATATAATGATATTAATGATAAAAGAATTAAAATAATGCCTTTTGGAATAAAAGGGTATTTTTTGCAAGGGGTCATGTAGCTTATGGGTCCTAGTTGTCCATGTCCTTCGAAGTTTCATTTTAATCCTCCAAGCCCTATGTTCCATTTATCTCTTCAGCTCAAGAAAAGCCATCGAGATGCCAAATGCTCTTACCACCTCCCAAGTCGGGCCATCCTTGGGTGGTCATGGGTGTAGACATGACTCTACCACATTATGGAAGTGCTTTTACATATATATACTAAGACTACTACCAACATGATGCATGTGGGATTATTTTCCCATTAGTTCAAAATGGAGGATTGAGCTTCCTGATGAGATTAAGAAGCAAACCCAATGCTATAGATTTACTCAATCAAACTCGTTTCACATTATTTCACATTTAATCGAGTCCACAATTGATTTCACGATATTCAAATTGAACTAATCTTACATCATTTCATATTGAATTGAGATTGCATATAAGTTGAGATGCATTTCATTACATTGCAACCCACTTAGCAAACCAAATCATTACCAATCCATGTCTATGATGCATACATTGCTCACATCTTGCATATGCATTGCATCAAGCAAGGAGTGAGCTCAAATGAGCTCCACGAATAGTATGTGCACCATGGTGCAAAACATAAGAAGGAATAAGTAAACACTATCATGTAGAGATATAAATATATCTCCAATTCCCAAAAATGTAACATATGGGGTATAAGAAAGGGCAGAAGAAATGTGCAGAATCTCACCAAGATCACCTAGCTGGGAAGCTCCTGCACCACAGACCACTGCCACCTTAAAGCTTTTCAACACCTTTTTTCTGTCACCTATGTGGCATGTGAATATGAACAAATGAAACAACTATAAAAGGATAAATTTAGCCACATAAGAGGAAATAAACCTAAGTGGAGGATAAATAAAAAGCAATTCATGGAATTTAAAAAAAAAAGAGTTTGAATCCATATTGAATGCCAAGATTAGAAAATCAAGAAGAATTACTAGAAACGCATGAGAAAAAGTAAGCCAAAAGTAGCTCAAGGGAAATTTATAAAATAAGGAGGGGTCATGATAATTAATAAACGTGGATTTTGTACATTGATTTCATAAGAGATAACATACATGTTTCACAAATATCACATACATATACATGTTTCATAGTTTTTATAGAGATTTCAAAGAGATCACACGCACATGTTTCAAAAAGACCGCACATGGATTCATAATGCTTTAGAGAATAGGAAAATTGATTAAAAGAACTTACTCACATAGAAGAGAATGGTCTAAAAAGAAGATTTACGCAAATTTCTAGGCACAAAGAGATAAAAAGAGAAGCTTACCATGTTTCATTCTATACTCACTCGATATAGTTTATATATTTGTATAATTCATCTCATACTTAATATTTTATTAGTAAACCCTACAACTATAAGGTCATAGTACATATAAGGTTATATTGGCATGGATGAATGGCCAAGTCAATTTGGTGAGAAGCGAGGGGTCATGGGTTCAGTACCCGGTCCTAAAGTATTTCTAAATGTTAAATGGGTCACAATAAAAATTTAACCACCACTAAAATGATCCCATTATTATTTTCCTCTACAACTTTGTCTAAATTGTTTAATTTGGTATCAAATACGATGGAATCTTGAAGATTAATAGGAGCAATGATTTATTATTTTTCCCCTATAAATGAGATATCTATTTTGTGTAGAGCTTGTACGTTCAATGACTCCAACTATGAATCCATACAACTTAGCATCAACTCTTCACATTATGTGTTCCTTTCCTAAGTTTTTTATTACATTGGTGGTTTAATCCGATACATTGTATTGAAATATAATTTTGGCATTCTCGTTAAGTTTTCTACTTGATCTTTTCTCCACGACTCCACATCTATGCTAGCTTCCATTTTGAGATATTACCATCTCTACTCTTGTTTGTGCATCATCTCTTGAACTAGAGTTTGTGCTAAATTACATATAACATTGAATGAGGAATTATTTTATTTGTTGAAAGATTAACACTTGGTTCAATAATCTTAGTCTTTTGCCACCTCATTGTAATATATATTCGGTTCTACATGTGGATAAAATTGTGATGGATCCAAAAATAGTGTAGTGAAGACCATGTGGAGCAGTATGAAGATTCTATCTTGTAGTTTTAAGTAGATTCATCAGATACACTTTCAAATTATGTGCATTAACATCATCACCATATCTAGATAAGTGAGCGCTCAATATATGTAATCTTGTACACATAAATATATGCATTGGAAGTGTTATCATTATCTTTGATTGGTTCTCGTCTTGCTATTTTTCCATATTTGTCTCTTTCAACATCGGTCCTATACAGATCTCCAAGCTACAATTGTGTTGCATTTCACCTCAAAAATTGATAATTGTTACAGATCTAAGGCTTTTTGCATTGAGGTCTTTGGCATCAACACGGGCTCATCTCAAACCTTACACTCTTTTCTTCCTATTTTTTCTTAGAATTCGAGCCCAACCTGAGACAACACTACAAAACCACTCTTTTCTTCCTATGTTTGATTAAGTCTTATCACCTCCATTCAATATTGTAAAATGTTTTAGGAGAACTAATTAATATCATAGACAGTTGGATCTTGTAGATGCAATTTGAGGAAAACAAAATAAAAGGCTTGGGGGAAATGTTATCTCTGATCAACCGGAAGAGGAGCAGCCTTTTAAAAGAATTCAGGAAGCACACTATGGTCTAAGGCGGTTTGGTACAATTATGTGGTCCCATAGACCTGCCGGTCTCGTGAACGTAATTAAAATCTTTCAACTTCAATTAAAAACATTTCATTTTATCACCTGTATTTACTAAGATGAAATACCCCTAAAACAATGCTCGTGGAGCATAAGACTTATGGAAGATATATTTGAGCTTGTAATGGGAAGTGACCAGTGCTTATATCACCAGTACCACCACATGAAAGGAGGCTAAAGTCGAAGTCCTTAAAGTAACACTTACAGTTTTGATTGGACTTCATTGTTGGTGGCAAGGGAAACATAGTTAAGCTGATGAGCGAACCATTCAAAATTTAATTGCACCCATCCGCATTGTTTTGGAGGTTTAGTTTTTAATCATTCCATACTTAGGTGGAGTACCCCTTTTGTCAGGCGATCAGATAAGTAGCAATGTTCAGATTCCTCCTTCCTCGGAATCGGAAAGAAGCTTTATTTTTACCGACAAATAGTGGAGAAACATAGCTTTCCAACTAGGTACCTAGGTTGTGTTAAAAGAAATCGCGAGTTTTATGGACAAATACAAAAAGAAGAACACGTTCCACGAGTGACAACACGCCATACTTAATTGCTAATGACACATTTCTTTTTCGGACAATAATTGCGGAATAACCATTTATTCCTCACGGCTAGGTAAGTAACGGACGTTTCTTTCCCTTTGTTTTTGTCAACTGACAGATAAACAAAGGAGAAAAGGCCGTCGCCCTCGACCTCGCACGCACGCACGCACGCACGCACACGTTTCGGAACGAAAAGGCCTTCCGAAGTTCGGACACACAACAAAAACAAGAACAAAAAATCATTTGTACTTACTTGGGATCGTCCAATTACAATACAAATCCCGGGGACCTGGCGATATGAGATGAGATTAACAGTGTGAGTGGGAATCGACGGCAACTTTAACAACTCCGCTAACTATGCAATCAATCTTCTTCTGCCTAATTAGCAGCAGCAGCAGCAGTCCAGTCGAGGGTTTTGTGAGCGATGAAGGACGAGGAATGGTTCGCCAAATGGGAGGAGGAGCTCCCCTCTCCAGAGGAGCTCATGCCGTTGACCCAGAATCTCATCACTCCCGATCTCGCCGCCGCCTTTAAAATCCACTCGCCTACCGAATCCCTCTCCGTGTTTCCTCAACATCACCTCCAGCAGCAGCAGCAGCAGCAGCAGCAGCAACAGAGGGTGGAGGTGTCAAAGAGGACGGGAGAAGCGGCGGCGGCGGAGGAGGAGGAGTCGTCTGTGGGAGGAGGAGGAGGAGGAGGAGGAGGCGGCGGCGGAGGCGGAGGCGGAGGAGGAGGGGAAGAGCCAGCGCGGACGCTGAAAAGGCCACGATTGGTGTGGACGCCGCAGCTGCACAAGCGGTTCGTGGACGCGGTGGCGCATCTGGGCATAAAGAACGCTGTGCCCAAGACTATAATGCAGCTGATGAACGTGGAGGGCCTCACACGCGAAAACGTTGCCAGCCACCTACAGAAGTACCGCTTGTATTTGAAGCGAATGCAGGGTCTCTCCTCGGAGGGGCCATCCTCATGTGACCACCTGTTCGCCTCGACGCCCGTGCCACCCAGCCATTTCCTCCACCGAGACGACATGATGTTGCCGCTGGTGTCAATGGCGCATATGCTGCCGGCCTCCCCGGCCTCCGCCCCGCACTACGCCGGTTTCGATCCCAGGTTTCTGAGCGGCCTCCCGAGGCCGCCGCCTCCTCCTCCGCCGCCGCCTCCTCAGAGAATGGGCGGCTCCATTCCCAACGCCTCTGCTATTGGTCGAGGTGAGTATGTTATGGTGGACGATATCACCTCCGCCGCTCCTCCTCACGCTCGCCAGGTGCTCACTCTCTTCCCCACCGGCGACAATTGACAAATATGGATCTCGCTTCATCCTCTCACTGCAGTTTTGATTGATGTAAAATATGAATCTGCATCTTCCTTCTCAATGTCAATGACAATGCCCATTTTACTACCACTTCTCTAATTCATTTCACGCATCACCCATTTTTTGTATGAATTTGTTTCTTTTAAATGTCCCCTCTGATTTTACAAATTTTTAATCCATAAACAAAAAACGCAGGGAGGCTCTCTTTCATTACAACAAGACAATCAGCTAGTCAAAAGAAGAAAACAGAAATCTAGTTTCACACAATACCTATAAATAGCTCTTTTTCCAAATTTCTCAGCTTCTTCTTTACTACACTATAACAATTTCAAGTTCCTTATACAATTGAAGAAATTAGTTGAGGATATTTCTTGTTTAGCTCATCGAACCCTTTAAATAGCTCATTTTCCTAGATAGCAATCCTTGAAACTGTGCTGTCGATGTTCTTTTTAAAATCGAAACCAATTGATTTACATAAATATCGGCATCTCTGCCCTGTGTTGGATTATTACAAGTACAATCCATGAGTTTCCCTAACCTGTTTCTTGTCTTGTATATCAAATCTTAGTTTCCTATCACGCATTTCCATTACTTTTCCAACAGGGTGTGAATGTAGATTGAATCTAGGAGTCCCATTTTCCATATTTAACAAACACGGTCACAATTTAGATCTCTTTTCATTGATAATTCAGAATGTAAAATGTGCTTTGTACTATAAATAATGGTCATTCGCATGTATGTGATTTTACAGCACAGCAATTTTTTATCTGGGAAGGGAATGTTTACTACTGATGGCAACTGCAAAATATGACAAACCAAAATGTTTTAAGTATTATAACACAAGTAAAATCCCCATTCCATCTATGTGGTATGGTAAGACAGGCAAAAGAGGCTAGTCAGATTTGTTAAAACTCCAACAAATATGTTTGAAGTTTGGTGCATTGGGCATCTTACATTTAAATTATTTGCCATGATAGTTGCATAAGCTGTAGGCTGCCAGAGAGAGCAGAGCCTCCCTTCTCCAGAATAGAATGTGCTTATTCTTTTGGTTATCGTTTACGGCCAATATCTAACTTCAACATGGCCAAGCCAATATATACAGGCTTAATATTCGGTACAACTTAGAAGCAAGTTTTGGATAAGCTTGTAAGTGTAAACATTTGCCCCCATCTAAACTAGCCCTTGCCCTGGAAGTTGGAACATATGCATTGTAACATGCTTTGTTGGGTCCCCAATAGGCAATAACTCTGGCACCTATCCAGTTCATAGCTTCAGGCAAAAGTGTTTTACCAACCAGCCTCAATAACTCTGGCACCTATCTGTCAAAGCTTCGGCCAAAAGCGTTTTACCAACCAGCCTCCCCCCTCCCTCCAAAAAAAAACATCTTTTGTTGTGGTCTTCTTTCAAATGGATGGATAGAATTAATTTTGAATATAAGACGTTTCTGTTGATGCTTATTTATAGATTGTAGAACCATGACCCGCCTATTCTCAGTTTGGCAGATTTTTTTGGTCTGCTGCAACTTTTTGTTATTGGACTTATCTAATCACCCTTGCTGTTTACTGAATTTGAACTCCCTATCAGCTCTGTGCTCATCTGAAAGATACCAATTTTGCCCAAGGTCATGAAGAGGAGGACCACATAAACTACTCAAGAATCTGTTTTGTTCTATTTTCATGGGTATGTTTGTTCCTCTGCAGCTCTTGTATCATATTGATGGTCACTGAAAGCATGATTTGAACCTTAATTAACACCATTTAAGTTTCTTGTATTTTTCCTTTGTGACTCAATGAAAAGCATCATGCCCGTAGAGTGCTTCAAATTGGGTATATCTTCATGATGAACCTCTGTATAATATATTTGTTAGACTGCAAATCATGTGGACAATGATATCTGCTTTGAGCCTTAAACGATTATTCTTCATTTCCAACTGTATGTGATAGCGGGTATCTTTAATCCTTGATTCTCATCTTGGAATGTAACGAGCAAATTTTATTTTGGATTTTGTAGTGGTGCATACAAATGAGCACATTGGATCTAGATATGTTAGATACTCAGGATTTGGCTCGAATAGAGATTAAATCTTTGAAAAATTATGAAAACCGGGAAATTGGAGGAGGTTTGTAAGTTGGAATTACCACTGTGCAGAATTATCAAGTAGAAGGTTATCTAGTATGGTCAGTGCAACAAATCATGGAAAGGCTTAGTGAACGCTGGAACATCTTGTCAGCTGATAATCTGATGACTGGTGTATATGAAATACACAAAATCCTTGTCATGAGGTTAGAAGTTCAGCACGGTTGAAAGATTCCTTTTCAAATTCCCATCAGAATAAGTTCGAAACACTTATACTCGTATGACTAAAGCATCGAGTTGCAGGTGAAGATCTCTATACATTCTCATTTTCACAACTAGTTGGAATAGTAGAAGTTTCCTCAATCCTGTGAAAATTACATAATCATAAAGCAAAAACTTTATGTGATGGGCTAAATTTGTCTCAAGGCTAACATATGCTTACCCCATACCATAAGAAAGGTGAGGAAAATTTCATATATATGCTTCTGAAAAGTGAGGGCTATAATTCTGTTGCATTTGTTTTCGAGTTATAATCATGGCTTCATACAAATATTTGTTTGATGTTATGCTTGAAGTGCGTGCAATTATTTCTATGTGAACTACTGAGCTCTATGATACATCTTGGCTTTCTCATCGAGGCTTTAAATTTGTTGGCCTCCTGTGCCTCCCAAACAATTTTTTAATGATGGAGCATAACACTATTACTATTACCATACCATGGGGGATTCATATTGTAAATTTATGGCTGGCCTACCACGTGCGTTCGTATTAAACAATACTCCTATTTTTAAATTTACTCATCAATTTTTACTTTAAAAATACATATTGCTTTTTTAAAAACTATGTTACTTTGAAAAAACAAAATGAAAATTATATGAGTTTAAGGCTTCTTTGTATACTTTGGTTCTACTCTTTTCTCGTCCCCAGCGCTGCAAATACACTACACTTCCTATATTTTTAAAAACCTTCATAATTTAACCCGTTATACTCCTTAATATGGGGTGATATATTAGGTCCATTTCCACTAATATTTAAAACCTCAATATGAACTCACGTGATAGATAATGCTTTGATTTGTGAATCCCTTGTGCACCATACAAACAAGAAAAAGATAACCTTCCCTTTTTAATGTATGTTTATATATTTTAACATAACTTGTATATAAATCTATTTGAAATATGTATGTTTGAAGAGATGGTAATATAAAAAATTTGGAAGTATTTTACATCTATAAACACAAGAAATGGGTAATGACCATCAAATTCGAACCTTGCTTTTCATTGTAGACTATTTTGTACCAAACTAGTTAATTGTTATATTATCATTAGTCCAAGTCAGTCTCGATGGTGTGTGGTACTTGTGTTGTTTGACTTTTGACTTATTCTCTTTGTGTCTTGTGTGACGTTCGACAACTTTGACCTTGTATTTGTTCTTTGTGACATTTTCTCTTAACAAGTCTCTAGTCTTTTTTGTTTTCTATTATTCTTTCGTCTATTCTAGACTATTTTGCTAGACCCATATACTTGCATGATATTGGCCCCTCCCTTCGTTGGCCCTTATGCCCCTTGTTTGTGAATTCCCCAAGGTTTGTGCTTTTTTGTTGTCTTTTAGTGTGTAGTGCCTCGTTACGTTATCCCAGTTCCCAGTTCTTGCCTCGGTGACCTTGTCACAATGAAGGATTAACATTCTTCTTATCTGTTTTGCCTCCCCGTGCCATTATCGATCTTTGGTTATTATTTTGTAGTCGAGCTTGACAGGTGATCATTATTAACATGGATAATAATTTTTGGGAGCAGTAAAAATAATATAAAATAATAGTAACGATATTATCATTATTATTATTTTATTTTTCGATCTACGATTTATTATTATTATTTGATTGTCGAATGTTATCGTCATTAATATTAATTATCTTAATGTTCTTTTATTGCATTTTTTTTTTATCGTCCCCGAAGAGCGATCCTCGATTCGCTTAAAAGAGGAGCTTGTTTTCTTGGTGGCTCCATTGTTCAGGAAGTAATGTTCATGTTTCTTTTTATCTTATTGGAAAAACTCCAGCCACCAACTCCCACCTTGACCGTCTGATCCCACATGCACGCCCCGTTGCAATTCTTAATTCCGGAGTGCACTTATTGTTGTGTCCATTACCTTTCCTCCCATGTTGGATTATGGATGTGACAGGCTAGACATGAGGAGATGTGGACTACACTGTTGTCCTTGGATTCTTTATTTCCTTATTTTCTGGCAAGAGGGGTGCGTGGTAGAGTGTATGGCCACCTGCCACTTCATTAACTCCTTTTACTAGACGTGTGGGACTCTTTCTTGCTGGTGGCCGCACTTCATTTATTAATTCTGATTTTCAAATCTTCTTTGTGTCTTGTTGACTGCCTGCAATATCCTTCTCTGACTGCGTGAGATTTTCCTTTGATGGACTGCGTGTGGAGTGGTTGAGAGGCCATCGAAATCTTTTCTGTCAAGGCGTTTTTCTTCATGGTTCCTCCTGGGCGCGTCTTTTATTTGCTTTCCCTGGCCGCAATGAAACCTCCTCACGCCTTATGCTGGTGTGCAGATCCTGGACGCCTTCCTTCTTCCTGCCCTGGCCGTGTGGGGGAAAAAGGAGTGATGTTTTCTTTTGCTGGTCGCGCACAACTACCAACTAGTGAGGTAGGCGTGTTTCCTCCACTTTCATTGGGTGCTGCGAGGTGTGTTCTTGTCGGGGATCCTCAGCAACAGCCTGCAACAGTAGTTAGCCAGGTGGCAGGCATGTTGCAGTATGGCAGAAGCCTTTTTGAGCGCTTCCAGCAAGCAGGTTGTCCAACTATGTTGTTATCTGTTCAGTATCGAATGCATCCTCAAATTCGGGATTCTCCTTCAAGATATTTTATCAAAATCGACTATGTGACAGTGAGAGTGTTACCAGGGGACCTGATGAAATTTATTACAAAGATTCTCTATTGAGATCTTACTTGTTTTACGATGTAACTCATGGAAGAGAATCTCATAGAGGTGGATCTGTTTCATATCAGAATATTCATGAAGTACAGATTGCCTTGCTGAACCTTTAGCTAGTACAGTGGCAACTCACATGGTGGCCAAATGGTTTACTCTAATTTGTGCGACATTAATAGAGACTTCTCCTTCCTACATGCCAGCAACAAAGATCACTTTGCAAGAGAACTTATTAGGGGAAGTTTTGAATTGCATGGGCCATTCTGCTGCCCGGGTACGAGAGTCTATTAGCACTCTTCTTAGCATTTTGTGCTCAAACCTTCGTTTCAATTCAGCATTTAGGGATCAGTGTTCCAAACTGATTGAGAGACTTAATTGGAGTACATTTCTTGTGGAAAGAGCCAGTCTATATGTGAATAAGATTCACAGTGCCAGTAAATTGAGTGTCCTTGATGGACAGCTGGTCTCTTCTGGTGAAAAGAATGATAAAGGTGATACTGAGGAACAAGAATATATAAAATGGATGGAAACAACATTCTATTTTCTTATATCAGCATTAAAGTCTGGATGAGCTGCAGTTTTGACAGACATAATTGTTGGTCTTCTCTATCCTGTTATTTCCTTACAGGTGACTACGCATAAGGAGTTATCCACTTTAGCAAGAACAACTATGGAACTATTAAAATGGCATGTAATTCCCCAGCCATATGTTTCATTAGCTGTGTCTGTGCTTATATCTGCAACTAATGACACTAGTTGGCATACTAGAATAGCAACATTAATGTTTCTGCAGTCCTTCATGTATAGGCATATGTTCCTTTTGTCAAGCTCTGAAACTGAGCATGTGTGGGATCAACTGCAAGAGCTTCTCACAGACAATCAAGTGGAGGTGGATGTTGCCTTGAAGTTTTTTTTAAAAAAATATGCTCTTTCCATGGTCACCGGTTGTCCTTGTTGTTGGGTTAGAGGCCCCTTGCAAAGATTGAGCACCTTGTGGGGAAAGCAACAGGTGTTGATGATGGAGAAATTGCAGGCTGGGCGAATCTGATGAATGCATTTCAGGCATGATAAGCCCTAACCCTCTCTCTTAATGATTTATTTCCTTTAGCATTTAGATAAATCAATATCTGCAATTTTGTTTGAATGCTGTAGATGTGGGTTTCTTTTGGAATGTTGATGTGTTTTTGTTTTACTAAGTAAATAGCGTTTGGACTCTGGATATTATATAACATGCATTTACATATATTGACTCTTTCTTGAAAGAGATGCCCAGAAAGAGATGGGTTTCAAATGACTTTTAATCATAATTGCATGAACTGATCTCTCCCCTCCTTTACAGTTTATCTTATTTACTATTTGAGTAGAAGAAATCTCTACATCGATTCTTGCCTACTGATCTTATAATGTTGGTTTATCTTTTTGCCTTGATTCTTCCTTTGAATGATGGTTTCTGTAGAAAATATTATGGAGCGTGAATGAGGTTTATAATTTTTCTTGTATTGTTTATATTATGTAGAACATGGCTTGAAAAAGGGAATTTCCGATATGACTGTATTTGGATTTTACTGTGGATTTATAATAATATAAACTCCCATTAGGATTGGGGGCTTCTATTTGGGAAGAGTCATACTAGTTTAATTGGTCTTTCTAGATAGCTCCATCTGAGTCATTCGATTATCATTTACCTTGGGGATTATTGAAAACCCCTCACCAGGCCCTCTGCTATTATTATTACTATGAGCTTATTATTAGATTGGAACCCTCCTGAAGCATGCGTTAATGGGTTTTCTATGACCTTTACGAATATGTTATGCACGCAAGTCATTATCCTGTGTGGATAATTCTATGGCTTAATTTTGAGGCACTACTTGGATCTTTGAATCGGTTAAAGTAATATTGGATACATCGAACTCTCATGAATGTCAACATTCTTCAAGTTTGATTGATATGTGATGTCCTCATGCATATGAATTCAGGCAATGCTTGAAATATGAAATTATAAATATATCTTATACTTTGACCTTGAAGCTTGTCGAAAGACTTTTTGGTAGGAAAACAGATGAATAGGGAAGTTAAGATAACTACCCTAAAATGGAGTCATGCATAGCCTTAAGTAAAGGTGACAGCTACCATAATGGGACTGTGCATACCATGTATGACAGTAAGGATATAAGTCCACCTGAAATTATTTAAATTCATTTTATAGAACAATAATTAATACCCATAAATTGGGGTATGCAAGTGGAGGTTGAATTATATAACAGGGTATATTATGTTATCAGGTAACCAGTAAGGATAAATATGTTATTTCAATACTTGGTTAACGAGTGGAATATTTTCTGGCATTTACGATGATTATTATGTTAGCTAAAAAATTGATACTTGCATCTCAATTGGGAGTTGAGATAATGTTGATACTTGTATTTATAGTGGCTTGGACCGTGCTTACATATCTTAGTTAGTCAAATGTATCTTTGACATATTAGCAAAATATGACAATATTGTTGATCGTAACTCATTCCAATGAGTTGGACCCTTATACTAATAGAAACATATAAAGACATGGAATAAGCAACCAAAAGGATACCTAAATAATATATGAACTTGTGGATTGGTGGAATCTTTGTTAACATAAGTATATTCTTAAAATTGTGAGATAAATATCCAAATTATACTTACATATCACTGATTATCTATGAAGGTTTGATACTTGGGTAATATCGATGAATAATATAAGATTGATACTTGTATTTATTATATAAACTTAATGTCGTTGGTGCTTTTATTTAATTGAAAGATAATATTGTTGGATACTTATATATGTGAAGTAGGTCGAGGGTATTAGGTGAGCGTTATTATTATTACTGTAATTTAAGTATGATTGATTGCATGGTTAAGGTTGTATATCTAGTCACTTGGAATTGTGTTCTTATGTAAGCAGATCTTAAGGAAGTGAACATTAATGAGTATGAAATGTATTATCATGAGATGTGCAGTTAAGTTTTAAATGTATGTTAGAAATTTATTTGATAAGGAGTATTGCAAACTTTCATTTATTTAAATGCTAGATGGCATAAATTATTAGGTGAGGTTTATATCTTATCATGCTCAGTTCTAGCGAACTGACTCTAGTAAATATTTGTGCAGATGGATTATGCGAGTAGATTAAAGGAAAAGAGTGTAAAAGTTTCATCAGTTCAAATTATGAAGTTCTTTGTAGAAAGTTCAATGCGTTGTAAATTTTGTAACTTTGCTTGCAAGGAGTTTAGAAGATCTCTTGTCTTGGTATGTTCGGAAAAACTACGTGGTGAAGTGTTCTTTCCCTTTTGTTGTTAGACTAGTAACTTACCTTGGTGAGAAATGATATTCAATCATTACATTGGCATAAGTATGTAAAACCTTGATTTTGAGAATAAAGTGTTAAGTCAAAACTCTTTGACACCTTGTAATGATGTGATACAAGTAAAATTAAATGGAGTGGTTAACCCTTATAGAAGTTAACTAAAATATATATATTCAGATAAATTAATGTAGAGATGACTTACTTGAGAACAAGAGATTCCTGAAATAATCAAAGGTAAAACTATTCTTGTAAAGTAAAATTATAAAATTTGATATCCGTGGCTAAACTAGTGAACACTACCACTTTTTGGGTGAACTCTGAAACAAGCTTAAAGGAAAACAATGGTTAGTTTCTGGAAGATAATAAGATTTAACATGTAGGAGAAGACTTTAAGTGAACTACTCTACAGTGTGTAAGAAAATAACTCAGTTGGTAAGATGAATTTGTGCGAATCATATATTGAATCTTTCTGAAAACATAAGTCATGAGTTAAAGGGTGTTTTATCAAAATAAATAACCTTCAATCATTTCTTACTGTGGCTTGCCCTAGCTGTGAGAGTGTCATGTGGTTGGACTTCTATGTTGTTCTGTCAAAAAAGAAAAGTGTATTATCCTTTTGGGTGTGAACGTTTCCGTGCTGACCTTGTGGTCATCCCCGTAACAAGTGGTTCCTAGAGTTGGTTGTAACTTTGTGACGACATGTTGTGTCGTGTTATGTGTCAAAGCAAGTCAAAAAAAAAAATCATGTCTTTTACTGTGTTGTTCGTGTGTGAATTTTTGGGTCGTTACACTTGGTATCAGAGCGTAGGTTCATGCTCTCGAACCTATGGGCCGGATTGGTGTTGTATGGTGATGTTACATGATGGTGATGGTGTTACATGATATTGTTTCATGGAGATGATGGTATTGCATGATGATGATTTATATTGGAAGAGTAATGTGGTATAAGCGTGATGTGATTATTGTCGTAATTGTGATATTGTGAACGCACGTGATGTGTATGTCACTTAGTGCGTGTTTGTCATCATGTTGATGTGCTGGGGATGGGAGTATTCTCTCTCCTTCTTGTGGATTCTATGAAGAGTTCACGTGTGAATTACTGTTTGTGGCGTGTGAAAAGAATTATAATGTGGATGACATAGTGTTGGAGCATTGTGACATATTGTGATATGTAGGTGTATCAATGTGTTGTATGACTAGATTGATGTTAAAAGAAATGAGTTGTATCATGATGTTTTTACCATGTTTTGAAGAAATGTGTGTACCACCTTGTTATGTAGCAATGGATGTTATGTTGTGATGTTATTATATTCATCGTATGTATGATTTGTGCAAATATGTAATGCTTCATGTTGTGATTTGGGGTCATACGGTGAGTGTATGAACCCTATCGTATGGTGATTGCACTTTGGGTGCAGAATGTGGTAAAGTGATGTGTTACACTCAGTGAATGTATGATTGTGATCTACCTTGTATATGTACCACCATTGTGTTAGTGATGTAGTTACATGTTATGTTGTGAACCTTACGCTAACCGACCCTGAGGGAAATCGGTAGAAGTGTATGTTGAGAGTGAGGAATGGTGTACCATGGGTCAATAACTCAAGCCAAAATTCGGTTTAGTAGATAACAACCTGTGATTCTTTCCTCTCTCCCTATGTGGTTGTATGTATGCAACCTAAGTGCAACTATGACTATGTTTAGCCTTGTCGAAGTGGTGGCGGGATGATTCAGATAGAGGTGATGACAGTTGTATTATTGATATGTATTTTACGAGCTGAGGCTCGATGTTCCGAGTGCTAGCAACTCGTTGAGTACCCCTTTGGTGGCCAGATAAGGCCACACAGTTATCGTAATGTGACATTATTATAAGTTGATTTTATTCATAAATTGAGCTTTTTACTTTATTTTGTAAGGACCAGCAGCTTTTCTTGATTGCCATGCTTTACAATTTTGGGCATTTCCTTGGTTTATGGCACTAACATGTGGATTTTGATACTAACTATGGCTATTTGGCCATTTATTTTGCTTGATTTTGGGTTATTTTTTTAAATTTTAAATTTTTACCGCCTTGCCCAAGGCTTGTACTTTGCCACTTGGCACTTAGATTGGATTGTTGTGCTGGTTCTATTGTCGTGATGTGTGGAATAGGGTCATGGGATGCACCATGGAATGGTTGGACCTATGGACCCGCTTCGTTGTATGGGGGTACGCCCCAAGGAGTTACAGATAACTAGCGGGTTGTTGAACCACGCGTTATTATGTCACTTGGGTTAGGAGTGTTCGAACTCTATGTGTCTTAGGCCATAGGGTCAACCGGCCTCCTTGAGGGAGGCATAAGAGTTTGAGGGAGGCATAAGAGTTTGAGGGAGGCATAAGAGACTTGAGGGAGGCATAAGAGACTTGAGGGAGGCATAAGAGTTTGAGGGAGGCATATGATATTTGTGTGTATGGTTGATGTTTTGGGATATATGTTGAGTTATTGTGATGTTTGGTAGTGGTCTTTTGATGTATGTGTTACTCATGTCAGATGGATATGTGTTGTGATGTTGTGGATATGTCATTGATTCCCTTGTGGACACTATGTACCTGTAGCATGGTTTGGTGTTATGTGAATTTTTTTTCATCGATGCAAATTGAGGAAATGTCTGGTGGATTGTAGTACTCTTTTGTTCGAGTATTTAATATGTCAGTCATAGATGTGTGACGTGTACTATGTTATGTGGACTGCGCGTAATCCATTCCATATTTGAGTAACCTTTTGTGGTGTAATACAGTCATGAAGAATATACTTGTGTGCTTGTGAATCCGTAGTGTCCTTTTGAACCTGATAGGGTGTTGTGTTAGCAGTTCATGTTGGGCACCCACAATAAGGAATAAACCAAAACTCTTCAATGATGAAATTTTAAAAGAAATTAAACTAAGAATAATGCTAATGGAAAGGAACTATTGAAATAATAAATAAGAGGAAATTGCCAATCTTCACAGAACCTTGAAAGTTAAAATTTCTACCAAATGTTCCTAAGGCTACCCTGTGGCCGTGCTTTAATCGACTAGAATTTTAAACCATAGAGTGTACCTTCACCCTTATATGTTCCTCTTTGCTTACAACTTGCTTTCCCTCTGGGTTATGTCGCATCGAGGACGATGCTTTGTTAAGGGGAGGAGAATGTAGTGCCTCGTTACGTTATCCCAGTTCCCAGTTCTTGCCTCGGTGACCTTGTCACAGTGAAGGATTAACATTCTTCTTATCTGTTTTGCCTCCCCGTGCCATTATCGATCTTTGGTTATTATTTTGTAGTCGAGCTTGACAGGTGATCATTATTAACATGGATAATAATTTTTGGGAGCAGTAAAAATAATATAAAATAATAGTAACAATATTATCATCATTATTATTTTATTTTTCGATCTACGATTTATTATTATTATTTGATTGTCGAATGTTATCGTCATTAATATTAATTATCTTAATGTTCTTTTATTGCATTTTTTTTTTATCGTCCCCGAAGAGCGATCCTCGATTCGCTTAAAAGAGGAGCTTGTTTTCTTGGTGGCTCCATTGTTCAGGAAGTAATGTTCATGTTTCTTTTTATCTTATTGGAAAAACTCCAGCCACCAACTCCCACCTTGACCGTCTGATCCCACACGCACGCCCCGTTGCAATTCTTAATTCCGGAGTGCACTTATTGTTGTGTCCATTACCTTTCCTCCCACGTTGGATTATGGATGTGACAGGCTAGACATGAGGAGATGTGGACTACATTGTTGTCCTTGGATTCTTTATTTCCTTATTTTCTGGCAAGAGGGGTGCATGGTAGAGTGTATGGCCACCTGCCACTTCATTAACTCCTTTTACTAGACGTGTGGGACTCTTTCTTGCTGGTGGCCGCACTTCATTTATTAATTCTGATTTGCAAATCTTCTTTGTGTTTTGTTGACTGCCTGCAATATCCTTCTCTGACCGCGTGAGATTTTCCTTTGATGGACTGCGTGTGGAGTGGTTGAGAGGCCATCGAAATCTTTTCTGTCAAGGCGTTTTTCTTCATGGTTCCTCCTGGGCGCACGTGTCTTTTATTTGCCTTCCCTGGCCGCAATGAAACCTCCTCACGCCTTATGCTGGTGCGCAGATACTGGACGCCTTCCTTCTTCCTGCCCTGGCCGCATGGGGGAAAAAGGAGCGCTGTTTTCTTTTGCTGGCCGCGCACAGCTACCAGCTAGTGAAGTAGGCGTGTTTCCTCCACTTTCATTGGGTGCTGCGAGGTGTGTTCTTGTCGGGGATCCTCAGCAACAGCCTGCAACAGTATTTAGCCAGGAAGCAGGCATGTTGCAGTATGGTAGAAGCCTTTTTGAGCGCTTCCAACAAGCAGGTTGTCCAACTATGTTGTTATCTGTTCAGTATCGAATGCATCCTCAAATTCGGGATTCTCCTTCAAGATATTTTATCAAAATCGACTATGTGACAGTGAGAGTGTTACCAGGGGACCTGATGAAATTTATTACAAAGATTCTCTATTGAGATCTTACTTGTTTTACGATGTAACTCATGGAAGAGAATCTCATAGAGGTGGATCTGTTTCATATCAGAATATTCATGAAGTACAGATTGCCTTGCTGAACCTTTAGCTAGTACAGTTGCAACTCACATGGTGGCCAAACGGTTTACTCTACTTTGTGCGACATTAATAGAGACTTCTCCTTCCTGCATGCCAGCAACAAAGATCACTTTGCAAGAGAACTTATTAGGGGAAGCTTTTAATTGCATGGGCCATTCTGCTGCCCAGGTACGAGAGTCTATTGGCACTCTTAGCATTTTGTGCTCAAACCTTCGTTTCAATTCAGCATTTGGGGATCAGTCGTCCAAACTGATTGAGAGACTTAATTGGAGTTAATTTCTTGTGGAAAGAGCCATTCTATATGTGAATAAGATTCACATTGCCAGTAAATCGAGTGTCCTTGATGGATAGCTGGTCTCTTCTGGTGAAAAGAATGATAAAGGTGATACTGAGGAACAAGAATATATAAAATGGATGGAAACATCATTCTATTTTCTTATATCAACATTAAAGTCTGGACGAGCTGCAGTTTTGACAGACATAATTGTTGGTCTTCTCTATCCTGTTATTTCCTTACAGGTGACTACGCATAAGGAGTAATCCACTTTAGCAAGAATAGCTATGGAACTATTAAAATGGCATGTAATTCCCCAGCCATATGTTTCATCAGCTGTGTCTGTGCTTATATCTGCAACTAACGACACTAGTTGGCATACTAGAATAGCAACATTAATGTTTATGCAGTCCTTCATGTATAGGCATATGTTCCTTTTGTCAAGCTCTGAAACTGAGCATGTGTGGGATCAACTGCAAGAGCTTCTCACAGACAATCAAGTGGAGGTGGATTTTGCCTTGCAGTTTTTTTTGACCTGCTCTTTCCATGGTCACTGGTTGTCCTTGTTGTTGGGTTAGAGGCCCCTTGCAGAGATTGAGCACCTTGTGGGGAAAGCAACAGGTGCTGATGATGGAGAAATTGCAGGCTGGGCGAATCTGATGAATGCATTTCAGGCATGATAAGCCCTAACCCTCTCTCTTAATGATTTATTTTCTTTAGCATTTAGATAAATCAATATCTACAATTTTGTTTGAATGCTGTAGATGTGGGTTTCTTTTGGAATGTTGATGTGTTTTTATTTTACTAAGTAAATAGCGTTTGGACTCTGGATATTATATAACATGCATTTACATATATTGACTCTTTCTTGAAAGAGATGCCCAGAAAGAGATGGGTTTCAAATGACTTTTAATCATAATTGCATGAACTGATCTCTCCCCTCCTTTACAGTTTATCTTATTTACTATTTGAAGTAGAAAAAATCTCTACTTCGATTCTTGCCTACTGATCTTATAATGTTGGTTGATCTTTTTGCCTTGATTCTTCCTTTGAATGATGGTTTCTGTAGAAAATATTTTGGAGCGTGAATGAGGTTTATAATTTTTCTTGTATTGTTTATATTATGTAGAACATGGCTTGAAAAAGGGAATTTCCGATATGACTGTATTTGGATTTTACTGTGGATTTATAATACTATAAACTCCCATTAGGATTGGGGGCTTCTATTTGGGAAGAGTCATACTAGTTTAATTGGTCTTTCTAGATAGCTCCATCTGAGTCATTCGATTATCATTTACCTTGGGGATTATTGAAAACCCCTCACCAGGCCCTCTGCTATTATTATTACTATGAGCTTATTATTAGATTGGAACCCCCCTGAAGCATGCGTTAATGGGTTTTCTATGACCTTTACGAATATGTTATGTACGCAAGTCATTATCCTGTGTGGATAATTCTATGGCTTAATTTTTGAGGCACTACTTGGATCTTTGAATCGGTTAAAGTAATATTGGATACATCGAACTCTCATGAATGTCAACATTCTTCAAGTTTGATTGATATGTGATGTCCTCATGCATATGAATTCAGGCAATGCTTGAAATATGAAATTATAAATATATCTTATACTTTGACCTTGAAGCTTGTCGAAAGACTTTTTGGTAGGAAAACAGATGAATAGGGAAGTTAAGATAACTACCCTAAAATGGAGTCATGCATAGCCTTAAGTAAAGGTGACAGCTACCATAATGGGACTGTGCATACCATGTATGACAGTAAGGATATAAGTCCACCTGAAATTATTTAACTTCATTTTATAGAACAATAATTAATACCCATAAATTGGGGTATGCAAGTGGAGGTTGAATTATATAACAGGGTATATTATGTTATCAGGTAACCAGTAAGGATAAATATGTTATTTCAATACTTGGTTAACGAGTGGAATATTTTTTGGCATTTACGATGATTATTATGTTAGTTAAAAAATTGATACTTGCATCTCAATTGGGAGTTGAGATAATGTTGATACTTGTATTTATAGTGGCTTGGACCGCGCTTACATATCTTAGTTAGTCAAATGTATCTTTGACATATTAGCAAAATATGACAATATTGTTGATCGTAACTCATTCCAATGAGTTGGACCCTTATACTAATAGAAACATATAAAGACATGGAATAAGCAACCAAAAGGATACCTAAATAATATATGAACTTGTGGATTGGTGGAATCTTTGTTAACATAAGTATATTCTTAAAATTGTGAGATAAAAATCCAAATTATACTTACATATCACTGATTATCTATGAAGGTTTGATACTTGGGTAATATCGATGAATAATATAAGATTGATACTTGTATTTATTATATAAACTTAATGTCGTTGGTGCTTTTATTTAATTGAAAGATAATATTGTTGGATACTTATATATGTGAAGTAGGTCGAGGGTATTAGGTGAGCGTTATTATTATTACTGTAATTTAAGTATGATTGATTGCATGGTTAAGGTTGTATATCTAGTCACTTGGAATTATGTTCTTATGTAAGCAGATCTTAAGGAAGTGAACATTAATGAGTATGAAATGTATTATCATGAGATGTGCAGTTAAGTTTTAAATGTATGTTAGAAATTTATTTGATGAGGAGTATTGCAAACTTTCATTTATTTAAATGCTAGATGGCATAAATTATTAGGTGAGGTTTATATATTATCATGCTCAGTTCTAGCGAAATGACTCTAGTAAATATTTGTGCAGATGGATTATGCGAGTAGATTAAAGGAAAAGAGTGTAAAAGTTTCATCAGTTCAAATTATGAAGTTCTTTGTAGAAAGTTTAATGCGTTGTAAATTTTGTAACTTTGCTTGCAAGGAGTTTAGAAGATCTCTTGTCTTGGTATGTTCGGAAAAACTACGTGGTGAAGTGTTCTTTCCCTTTTGTTGTTAGACTAGTAGCTTACCTTGGTGAGAAATGATATTCAATCATTACATTGGCATAAGTATTGTAAAACCTTGATTTTGAGAATAAAGTGTTAAGTCAAAACTCTCTGACACCTTGTAATGATGTGATATAAGTAAAATTAAATGGAGTGGTTAACCCTTATAGAAGTTAACTAAATATATATATATTCAGATAAATTAATGTAGAGATGACTTACTTGAGAACAAGAGATTCCTGAAATAATCAAAGGTGAAACTATCCTTGTAAAGTAAAATTTTAAAATTTGATATCCCTAGCTAAACTAGTGAACACTACCCCTTTTAGGTGAACTCTGAAACAAGCTTAAGGGAAAACAATGGTTAGTTTCTGGAAGATAATAAGATTTAGCAAGTAGGAGAAGACTTTAAGTGAACTACTCTACAGTGTGTAAGAAAATAACTCAGTTGGTAAGATGAATTTGTGTGAATCATTTATTGAATCTTTCTGAAAACATAAGTCATGAGTTAAAGAGTGTTTTATCAAAATAAATAACCTTCAATCATTTCTTACTGTGGCTTGCTCTAGCTGTGAGAGTGTCATGTGGTTGGACTTCTATGTTGTTCTGTAAAAAAAAGAAAAGTGTATTATCCTTTTGGGTGTGAACGTTTCTGTGCAGACCTTGTGGTCATCCCCATAACAAGTGGTTCCCAGAGTTAGTTGTAACTTTGTGACGACATGTTGTGTCGTGTTGTGTGTCGAAGCAAGTCAAAAAAAAATATCCTGTCTTTTACTGTGTTGTTCGTGTGTGAATTTTTGGGTCGTTACATAGTGCCCATTGTTTGTTGGTTTGCACACCAATTGGCCCTGTCTACAAGAACATTGTGCATGTAAAAACACACACACACACAAGACATAAAAGTTACATGTCACAAACTTATAACACCTTTTATAACCTCTTAAATGATAGTCTTAAGGAACCTTTCATAATCTTACCATAATGTCTGGAAAGGTATGAGTAGATTTATAGGTTTTACATAATAAGTTAGTGATTTGTACAAATTTTGGATGGTTTGTAAAAGAATTGAAAAATAATAATTAGAGAGTCATCTTTTTACATGTTGACATAACTGTTGACTCCAAAATCCATTTGAAGTGTTTTTTACATCATTTAAAGATATCGAAGAGGTTTACAAATTTAATATTTTATAATTTTGATGATTCCTAATGGATTTTAAAAATAATAGAGAATACATTTTTGTCATGTGTGAAGATTTTTCAAGATTCCTCTTTCGTTTAAAAAGTCAACATTGAATCGTTAAAAGTGTATAACATAAAAGTTGCAAGTATTTAAAATATTTTTCCAACATTGTAAGGGATGCTAAAGTGAAAACTAGGTCAAAAGTAATTTCGAAATCACAAACATATTCATTTTTCTTTTACAAGATTTTATTTTGTGTTATAAAAACCATTTCAAATATGTGCAAAATTGCCAAAAAATTATAATATGAAAGTTGTAGATCTCTATAATATATTTGCAATGGTATGAAAAGCACTCAAGATACTAGTTGGGATAAGACGTTATGGTAAAATGACTCCAATTAAGAGAGATTTAGGGGGCGAAATAACCTTACGTGAATATAATTGAATGTTACCAAAGTTCTAAGACCATTATATATTGTTTCTAAGAGCATTCCCAAGATAAAAAATTAACTCAAGTTTATAAAGAGCATTATAATATCTACCAGTTTTTATATTATCTATTTATAGATAAGGGTTGGGACACTTACACACACCGAATTGCTTGTTGACATGTTTCAAGTGTTGATTGCCAAATTGTTCAAGACATGAGAGCCTTGATAATAATGGAGGTATACCAAAAACCTCCATTAACACCGTCAGTTTTGTAATGGATCTTGGAAATTAATTGTTAGAGCTCAAAATCGCACCCTAGATATGATCATGGCAGATTAGAATTTTGGACTAACATGGGACTGTCTCGCTAGTTCATCTACCTACCTATCATAATGCTAACACTACTCCTAAGCTATCCTACTCTAACACAACCAAGGGACCAGGGAGAGAGAGATACAAAATGAAGACCTAAGCTAACAGGGGCGGTGATAGCACCAGAAAAGAAGGGGTGATCACTCTCCACAAGGGGAAGAATGCAAGAGAATTTAGGAGGGAAGGACAAACTGAGGTGCCAAAGACCCAAAACTGCACAATACTAACCCCTCCCACACACTAACAACAAACAAAGATGTAGAACCCGTGAATTTAATCCATACACAACATAAAACACATGAAAAGAGAGGCAAGGCGACAACAATGCAAAGAGAAGGGTAGGAATGAGTCACAATCTTCATTAAATCGTTGTTATGAATATGCACAAACTATTACAAATGCTCATAAGACATTGAACACACCACATATGCTCAAATCTGAGGTCTGGAACTCGTGGGAAGTCAGCCGCCATTTTGGCATGGTGCCATTACAACAAAGAGGGATCACTTTTTAAGAGAGTGAGCCTCATACTTATAGACTAGAAAAAGCATCCATATGTGCTTGAGAAAGGTCAATAGACATGATTAGTATAATTTTTATGTTTTTTAAAATGTTTTTTCTTATAGATTGATGTGAGGAAACCATTATTAGTGGATTTAACAGACATGAAACCTATACAACACATATATAAAACCCAATTTCAATTTCATGGTGTTCATTTTTTTTAGATAGGCCATAGAGCAGGGGGCCAACTATACTAATTAACAACTATCAAAGAGAAAAAAGAGGGAAATTAGAGAGATGTGCCACAAGATCACGCCAAACACCAATCAATTCCTATCAATGCAAAAATCTTTGACAAGGCCACTTACCACGTCATTTGATCTGTAGGGCAAAACATGGACATCATTCATCATTAAATTTGGTGGTTGAAGGCAGTTGCACGTTTTAAACAAGTAAAATTTCCCCTACTCCCTTTGAATATGTGTTTGCACTTTTGACCCCAAAAACTCAATCAATTTCTACGTTTCTTGATACCAAAATGAATCCCTTGAGGAGACCTTTCCAAGGCCACCAATTTTGTGCAACTTTGAGCGCAACATCGAAAATTATGGTAAAAAAAACCATTTTTTCTTTGTTCCATGACTTCCCCTGAACTTGTCCTTTGTTTCACGACTTTTCTCCTTGTTATGCGGGTTTGAATGTTATTATTTTGTCCCACGGATTTTCTTTGTTCTTGAAGTCCGCGAAGGCCTATTTGCTTGTTACGTTGCTTCTCCACATCACGCTTTCGTGAAGGTCTAAACCTTTGTTTAGTAGGTTAGGAGAACCTGCAGAACATTGAAATTTGGAAACTCGCGGAACACTAGGATTGTGTTATGTGGCTTTTAGATTAGGTTGCTCATAACCTTCTCTCATTTTCTCAGTGACACCTCGTGTATCACGGCCTTTGTCAGAAAAAAGTCATACTTTTCTTTTTTCTGTGAAGCACTATCCGTTTTCACTAATGCCACAGAAGACTATCTCCTTTGTTTCATGAATTTTAGATGTAAAATATGCGGAACACTATCGTTACCATCACTCCTCTACGAATTTCTACCTTAGCCAATTTTTTTCCTAAGACCCAAGCTCATTCTCCTTTGTTTTGTAAATTTCAGATGTAAAATCCACAGAACACTATCTTTACCATCAGTCCTCCGCAACTTTCTGCCTTAGCTAATTTTCTGCCTAAGACCTGAGCTCATTCTCCTTTGTTTTTAAGACTTGGAGAGTCCATAGAACACTACCTACTCTCCTTTGTTCCACGAGTTAAGAGAACCCGCGAAACACTAAGTTCCTTAATTCCGTGGAATACTCAAAAACAATGTTCCACAAATTTTTGCAAAAAAAATTCTCTAAGTCTAAAATTGGATTTTGTAGCTATCAAAATACTCTGAGGGGTTATTTTGAACAATAATTCTGGTGACCTCTAGGGGATGTGTTATTGCTAGATAGAAGATCAATGACCTTTTGAAGCATCAATTGGGCATGGAGTCAAGCTTGAAAACTTTGAAAAAATAATCTTTTAAACTTTGAAAATCGTACTCCTTAATCTGTATGGACTTAGAACTGATATGGAATTGCTTGGAGTGTTCTTAACCGACATTGGTTACTTGTGTATGGAATTTTTAATTAACTCTCAGGAATTATATCTATTTTTAGCTTTAAAGCAGATATATTGATTGTAATTACATGGCTAAGTGCCCTAAGTTTATATACGTCTATATAAGCATGAAAGCTAGGGTTTAGAAGTAAGAGGTAAGAACTTGCAAAAGTTGGCAAAAGAGAATTCTTGGAGAAGAAGCAAAAGTTTGAGTTAAAGAAAATACTGAACATCTGAGAGGTGTGGAAGATTGTAAATATTCAATTGTATATCTTGTCAAAGCTTTGGATAATAGATTGACTTGTTTCTTGGTGGACGTAGCCTATACTGGGTGAAGCACGTTAAATCTGCTGTTGATTTATGTCTCTTATTTTGTGTATTTATTCTGGTATAATATCCTTTTTTATTTGCATGTATGCTTAGATATGATATATTATTTGTACAACTAGTGTGCTAATCCCAACAACTGGTATTAGAGCTTTGTTTGAGGGTTTTGTGTGTTGACAGATTTACTCACAAAGGGTTTTCTGATTGAGTGAGAGCTACAACAATGAAAGAAGAAAACAAATACAAAGTAGAAAAGTTTGACGACCAAAATTATCAATTATGGAAGATGAAGATTGATGATTATTTGTATCAAAGAGATTTGTATTTACCGTTAGATGAGAAGTTTAGACCTACGAAGATGAGTAATGAAGAATGAAAGATTCTTGATAGAAAGACTTTGGGATCTATAAGATTGAGCCTGACAACATCCGTGGCTTCTAATATTACAGAAGCGAATTCTACGGCAGGGTTAATGAAATTTCTTGCTGATTTATATGAAAAACCTAGTGTTTCAAATAAAGTTTATTTGATAAATAAACTATTTAGTTCTAAGATGCATGAAGGCGGATCTGCATCTAGTCATTTGAATGATTTCAGATCTATTGTAAATCAATTAAAATTTGTTGATATACCGTTTGATGAGGAAGTGAAAGCACTTTTATTCTTTTGTTCTTTGCCTGATAGTTGAGATAACTTAATAATGACTTTTAGTAATACAACATCTACTAATAATATTTTGAAGTTTGATGATGTGGTTAGTATAATCTAAAATGAATAAATTCGTAGGAAGAGTACAAAGGAATCATTATCTGGAAATGCTTTGAATGTATAAAGTAGGGGTAGAAAGAAGGAGCGATCCAAGAGTAAGAGTAATAAGAAATCAAATTCAAGGGATAACAAATCTAAATTCAGAGGTAAGGAAATTACTTGTTGGAAATGTGGAAAGAAATGACATATAAAGAAATATTGTTGGTCAAAGAATAAAGAGAACCAATAATAAGACAAAGGTAAAGAAGCAAATCTTGCTGCAATAAAGGTAATGCAAGATGCTTTTATTTTTTCTTTAGATAATAGAATTGAATCGTGGGTTTTAGATTCAGGAGCTTCTTTCCATGCAACTCCTAATAAGGGCTATTTCAGAAATTATGTCCAGGGTAATTTTGGGCATGTTTATTTGGGTAATGATGAACCTTGCAATATTACTGGTAAAGGGGAAGTTCATCTAAAATTACAGAATGGAAATACATGAGTATTGAAAGATGTGAGGCATGTGCCAAGTCTCAGGAGGAATCTTATTTTTGTAGGGCAACTAGGTGAAGCTGGTTGCATGGTTACTTTTACAGGATACTCTTGGAAAGCCACCAAGGGTGCTTTTGTTATGGCAAGAGGTAAGAAGGTAGGAACGTTATATTTATCTACTTGTGTTACTGATTATTTTTCTACATTATCTAGTTCAGATTTAGATGCATGCATGTGGCATAATTGGTTAGGCATATGAGTAAAAAATGAATGCAGATCTTAAAGGCTAAGGGTAAGTTATCAGATTTGAAAGATTTAGATCTTGATTTCTATGAGCATTGTATCTTTGGAAAGAAAAAGAGAGTGATATTTCTCAAAGTTTGGGCAACTAAGGAGCAAAAATTGGAGCTTGTACACTTAGATGTGTGGGGACCAGCTCATATATCTTTTCATAGAGGATCCTAGTATTATGTTACTTTTATTGATGATACTACAAGAAATGTACATGTTTATTATATTAAACATAAATATGATGTTTTTGAGTCTTTTAAAAGATGGAAAGCCCTTGTTGAGAATGAATCAAATTCTAAGTTAAAGTGCCTTAGATCTGAAAATGGTGGTGAATATTGTAGCAAAAATTTCAATGATTATTGTTCAGTGAATGAGATACGTAGAGAAAGAACCGTTCCAAGAACACCACATGAGAATGGTGTTGCAGAAAGAATGAACATGACAATCATGGAATGTGCTAGAAGTATGAGGATACATTCTGGATTGCCCTTGTAGTTTTGGGCAAAAGCAGTTGATACAATGGTTTATTTGATTAACCGTGGGCCTTCAAGTTCACTACATGGAGGAATACCAGATGAAGCTTGGACCGGAAAAGAGGTAGATATTTATTTTCTTAAATTTTTTTGGTTCAAAAGTTTTTGTGCATGTTGATAAGGAAAATAAGAAAAAGTTGGATGCAAAATTTAAGAGATGCACTTTCATTGGTTATGGATCTGGTGATTTCAGAATCTATTTTTGGGATTTAGATAATTCTAAAATTATGAGTCGTGATGCTGAATGGAATGAAAATAGAATCTACATGGATCAAATTTTGATACCCAAGGATGAACTAATTGAGAAGTTTATGAATGAAAATGAAATCTTAGATTTAGAATTAATACCAAAAGAGTTACACAGTAACCGGTGTTGATTGACCCCTGACTGACATCGGTCAACATAATCGGCATTGGTTACAAAAGATCTATGCTGACATCGGTTAGCGGAACTGACGTCGGTTACAGGTGACCGACGTCGGTCACTGACAGATTTGGATACAAATGTCCAGGAGATCCAAAACAAGCCTCCGATACCCCAAACTCCTATGAGAAGGTCACAAAGAGTAAGTAAATCTCTAGAAAGATTTACACCTTCTCTATTTTGTCTATTATTGACTGATAATGGTGAACCAGAAAGTTTTTAAGAAGCAATGCATGATAAGACCCACATTCAGTGGGAGCATGACATGGATGAGGAGATGAAATCCTTGGAACAGAACCAAACTTGGGATTTGGTTAAGTTGCCAACAAGTAAGAGGACATTGCAAAACAAGTGGGTTTACAAGATCAAGGAAGAAGAGAGTGGACAAAATAGTTACAAGGAAAGGCTTGTAGTAAAGGAATTTGCACAGAAAATAGGTATTGACTTTGGTGAAATATTTTCTCTTGTTGTTAAGATGACTTTTATTCGTACTATATTGAGTTTAGTTGTAGTAGAGGATTTACATTTAGAGCAACTAGATGTGAATACAACTTTCCTTCATGGTGATTTAGATGAAGAGATTTATATACATCAGTCGCTTGGGTATGAAGTCAAGGATAAGGAAAAATTAGTGTGTAGGTTGAAAAAGAGCCTATATGGGCTCAAACAAGCTCCAAGGAGATGGTGCATGAGGTTTGATAGTTTTATTCATGAGCATGGTTACTTAAGATGTGAATCTGACCATTGTGTTTATTTCAAGAAGTTTGAAAATGAGAGCTATATTATTTTGTTACTGTATGTGGATGATATGCTCATTACAGGATATAGTACGCATGACATTCGTGAGCTTAAGGGAAAATTAGCTCACACTTTTTCTATGAAGGATTTAGGAGATGCAAAAAGAATCTTTGGCATGCAAATACACAAAAAAAAGAAAAAAAGAAATGGTATTTGTTTCAGGAGGTTTATATTTATAGGTTGTTAGAAAGGTTCAAGATGCAGAATACAAAACATGTTAGTACACCTATGGCTATAAACTTCAAATTGAGCAAAGATTAGTGTCCTTCATCACAAGAGGAGGTCAAATACATGACACAAGTGCCATATGCTTCAGCAGTTGGGAGTCTCCTGTATGCTATTATTTGTACCAGACCAAACATTGCATAGGCAGTGGGAGTTGTGAGTAGATATATGACTAATACAGGTAAAGAGCATTAGAAAACAGTTCAATAGATACTCAAGTATTTGAAAGGGACATCTAACATGCAGTTATGCTATGGATGTTTAGATGTTTCATTATGTGGCTATATTGATTCGGATATGACTAGAGATCTGGATGGTAGGAGGAACAATACTAGATATATTTTCACAGTAGGTGGATGACAGTTAGTTGGATTTCAAGATTATAGAAGGTTGTGGCTTTGTCTACTACAGAGGTAGAGTATGTTGTAACTACAGAGGCTAGCAAGGAGATGATATGGATGAGTGTGTTCATAGAAGAGTTGGGAAAAGACTAAGATGATTGCAAATTTTTAAGTGACAGTCAGAGTATAATTCATTTGGCAAAGAACTCAGTGTTTCATTCAAGAACGAAACACATCCAGTTGAGGTATCACTTCATACGACAGGTATTGAAGGATGAACAATTGAATCTGGAAAAGATTCATACAAGCAAGAACCCTGCGAATATGCTAACAAATCCGTTAGCAAAGGAGAAGTTGGAGCTACACTCCACTTCTGTTGGTCTTCGATTTTGAGACTTGAAGAGGAAGAAACAAAGCTAAGGAAGGATCCAAGAATGACAATGTACATGTATGGTGTAGTAATTAATCTCTAAGTGGGAGATTGTTGAGTTGTGGAGCTTAATTACTTTAGATTAACATGCAATGTAAAAATTACTGGAAAACATAGTAATCATCATCGGTAAGGAGGGATCGGTATCAGTCACCTATGACCGACATCGGTAAGGCAAGGAGGAACCGACATTGGTTAGGGTGAACCGACATCGATTACATGTGCATGAACATTTTAATTAACTCTCTGAAATTAGATCTATTTTTAGCATTAAAGCAGATATATTGACTGTAATTCTATGGCTAAGTGCCCTAAGTTTATATACGCCTATATAAGCATGAAAGATAAGGTTTAGAAGTAAAAATTAAGAAGAACTTGCAAAAGTTGGTGAGAGAGAATTCTTGGAGAAGAAGCAAAAAATTGAGTGAAAGAAAGTACTGAACATTTGAGAGGTGTGAAAGATTGTAAATCTTCAATTGTATATATTATCAAAGCTTTGGATAATAGATTGACTTGTTTCTTAGTAGACGTAGCCCACATTGGGTGAACCACGTTAAATCTAGTGTTGATTTATGTCTCTTGTTTTGTGTATTTCTTCTAGTAGAATATCCACTTTTATTTGCATGTATGCTTAGATCTGATATATTATCTATACAACAGGTGAGCTAACCCCAACAAAAGCTGATTTCTTGGGGTTTTTTTATAAAACTTACAAATTGTCCCCAAACTTCTAATTTTTTCCAAGGAAGGAGCATGAAGAACTCTGACTACATATGATTTTGGGGGTTGAATGAATAACCTTGAAGACTGCCCCAAAACACCTTGTTTCCACCATGAAACCTGCTTAGAATCGGAATGGAGTGTGCAACAACAAAAAGGCCCACAAAAACTATGTACAAACATGGAAAATCATACATGTTCTAAGAGGAAACATGCAAAGTGTGCACAAACTCTTATTTTCCAATAAACAACCTAATCTAACCTACTCTAACCAAAGGTAAAGGAAGATAAACAAAACTAGCAATTGGTTAGGAGAAATAGTTTCCCTTCCTAATAAAATTGGACCATGTGATTAATTTTGTAACTATATCAGATGGTGGAAGTGAGAGCATGACCCACACTTCATTGTTGCTCAGAGTATCAACTGAAATAGAATGAATACCTCCTTTAGTTGCTCTACATTCGGGTTTGGGAGGCATTGGAGCTGACCTTTAATGCTTTGATGACCCTCCTCATGCTTTGAAGTGAGCATGGCCTGTGGCAACTCAAAATTTGACTCTAAACCAGCTAATTATTTGATTGGGAAGATGTTATTTATAACTGATTCGATGATTTGTATGATTTTTCCATCCCCTTTGCATTCAACTCCATAAATGGAGCTACTAGAGACAATTCCCTCTTCATTGTAAATGTTTGCGAGTTGATTTGGACTTGTTCTTTCTTTCTCTTGTGCAAACATTTTTGTTTCCACTTTAGGGTGTTGATTTCCTTCGTCTTCATCCTTTTCCCCAGTCTGATTTTTCTGCCATAAGTGAAACAAGTTTCAAATATGCTAAGTAATAATGATCATTACATTCAATTGTAACATCTTTCTCACTTTGCATACATTATTCCTCAAGGCCTTGGATGTCATTAGTGTTTAAAAACACTTTCTCTTCCCCTCCAATTCCAATATGATTTTCCTTCACAAATGCCTAATTTTTCTTGACATTCAACTCCTCTTTTTGTATATTTTGAACCTACATGATGGTGCAAATTAACTATCAACAATTAGTATGTTGTTTATTTATCCACATTCATTTAATTATCAGACCTAGGGACACAAACTTTCAATATTGCTAGTGTTGTATGCATAGTTACAAATGTTGGGAGGTGTAAGGAAATTGTTGTCACTACAACTAGGAAATACAACGGTGGAAATGAATTAGATTATGACAGGAAATGAATACTATGTCTATCATCAAAGCATGTAATAGACACATCATAAATAAAGAATAAGTTGCTGCAAATTTAATCTAATCATGTAAGAAACTATAACAACAAATAAAAGGAGAGGGTTAACAAACCAAAAGTGGGCCCTGCCTTGGGTACTAATCCCTCCTAAGGTCTATGTCTAAAACAATTTAAAAAAACTTATATTTAATTCAATATCATGAAGACTACAAATGAAATGTACAACAAAATTTCTACCTATGGATTGATCCCTTTCCTACAGCCTTAGCATTATTTTTATATTCTTTCCTTTAGAAGAGATGTGAAGAGGCCGTCTCATTACTAATAGTTACAATTTGACTAAGTACAAGATCACAACCAAGCAATCCAAAGATTCTCATGCATGCAACAAAACTATTATAAGGTATCCTCATACAATGACATAACTTAACAAAATGATCGATTTAAACAACCAATTATCAAATTAAATCAACTAGTTTCTTATTAGAGTTGCAGAGCATAATCTGATTATGACATTGAATCTTCTTCGTGTTCTCATAACTGATCCTTTAGCAATATGTGAAAAATCAGGTTTTCCACATTGCTCAAGCTTTCCATAATTACGGTCTTGTATATGCATGTGACCTCCTTGGCTGCAAGTGATTTTCTGTGGACGAGTCCCAGTTGTTGCGGACGAGTCCCCTTACATTGTGAATGGTTTTCTTTGGCTGCATGTTAGTGGATACACATAACAACTCTTTGGTAGTCAAGGATGACATTTATTTGAAACACTATTTAATCATCACATTGCATTCAGAAGAATAAATGCATCCATAATTCACAAAAATAAGTAAACTTCGTAATAATTATATTAGTGCCATAAGTTCAAGATATAACAGATATGTTCAGCAGTATATGGAAAACACAAGTTTAGAGGGTACACATAGATAAACAAAATACAACAGATGAAAAATTTTAAATAGTAAATAAAAGGGATCATCACATCCCTAGACTAAACTTCTTGAATGTCCTCATTTAAGAATTCTTTCATGCTTCCTCTCCTTTCTTGGGGTCAGCCTAAATAATGCTGCATAATCTTCTGAAGTCCATTGGTGCTGATATAACTTCTAGTTCATTGAAGAAGTAACCTACATTCCTTCTGTACGTTTCCATTCTACTATCCTATAATTCCTCATTCAACTCAGTGTTTCTATACCAGTGGGGGATAGGATAGCAAAAAATTGGTGAATAATAACTAATAGGAAACCAAGTTTTTCCACATCCCTTAGAGACTTCAATATATGCATTTATCCTCCTAAAAGTTGGGATGATATTAGGCTAAGAATGCATTTCCTTCCTCTGCATCGCTTGTGACATTTCTTCTCATCTTACCCTGCAGGCCTATACTATTTCCATGCCATTAAAATTAGTGTAGTTTCTTGCTTCATCACAGGATTCCTGTCTCATTCGATAAACCCGTTGTTTAATCTACTAAATTACAATAAACTTCTCATATTATTCAATCATTAAATTAATGTTTACTACCTCTACCCTTATCATCAAAGGTCGTACATTGCACAAGTGTCTGTAATCCACCATCTGCTTCTCCCTATATAGTTCATTGTGAAAGTAGGAACACAGTGCCCTAATTTTCACATACCCAGTGTAAAGTATAGGTATCCAATCTCTGTCATACTCCATAACATAGTTATACATATATAATTCACATAACAAAAATTCAATTTCATGTGGCATCTTTAACTACAATCTGAGAAGTTGTGAGTTGCATTAATGTCAAACTGAAAATCTAAGTTGATGCAAGTAAGTTTTAGTTACAACCTTTGTTCCTTCAAGAAGACAACATATACATTTGAAGGTGGCCTACATAAGAGTATTTCATTGGTTACCTCAATAGTGTAATATTGCTTCTTCTTCAGTCTAGTAATCTCATTATTCTTAGCCCAGAGCTTCCTATCATTCTCTTCATTATCTAGTTAATGTTGGAAGAGAAATTCTTCCTTCTCTCTGTCCCATTTTCTCTGCAAATTGTTAATGTAATTATCAAATTCTTGTACCCATTATTCCAGCAAGATGGTTTGAGTTGTCATATCCTTACAAGTTGGTCTGGGAGGTTCTTTGAAAATTTCCTTGATCACAACCTATGGGTGCAGGTTGAGTGGTTGCAATGGTGGACGCAAAGGCTCAAAGACTTCATGAAATTAATCTTGGGAAGATGTAGGACTGATCACTTTTTTTTATCTCAATAGGTTCATGAACATGTTTTGGCTCAAGGTCTTGGATAGTATTCTCAATTGTGTCCTCAATATCTTGTGGAAAATAATCCACAATGTCCATTACATCAGTCTATGGTTCATGTATTGAGTGTTCTAGTGCTTCCCCGATCTATTCTTCATTATCTGTGGTCACATTGGCTACATTTTCAATTTCCTTTGTTGATACTTATCCTTTATGTTGTATGTAGGTTTCCCCAGCATGAACAACCTCTGTTTGAACTTTGATTGGTTCATTAGGGCTCTCATGAGCAAGTTGCTCATCTAATTCCTCCTCTTTTTTCTCTTCCACTTCCTTAGTTGTATCTTCCATGCCTATGTATTCATATGTGTCTACATGATTTCCCTGCTCAATATCCATTGGAATAGGTTTCTCAATCTTTTTTAGGTCCTCTTCATCACTATCCAGAAAGATTTGAATGTTTCTCCTAGGATTTGAGGTTTTGGTCTGTTTAGTATGGAGCCTTTGGGATCTCCTTGATGTTTTAGGAGATTTTCTTGAGGAATTCCATTTTGCTTTTGATGTGGAGGACTCATGGGTGGATATCTCTAACAGAGTTTCAACAATAAGAATTCTATTAGGGGAGATTGGCCTAGGGTCCTTCTCAGGAGATGGAAGTTAGGAACAAAATTTTCTTTGGGTACAAAATTTTTTATAGGGAGAAAGGTTTATGTAGGGGTGGAGGTATCAAATATGGTTTTAGGTGTAGACGTAGAAGAACTAGCTGAGCTTCTCCTCTTTTCTTCCCTTTTTGCAAAAAATAATCAATATGTTTTGCCCTAGAAAACTCTCCCCATATTATTGTAGGATGTTCCATTGCCAATGTATGTTTCAAAAACAAGGTGACAAGATAGTGGTGAGATAATGCAGACATACCCCTTTGATATTCCTTACTCATTTTCTTTAGGATTTCATGTAGGAAGTTAGGGACATTTCCATGTTTTTTAGGGATTTTTTTAGTGGCGAATATTCGTAATATGGTGAATATTTCATTTTGTAAAAAAGTGAAAAGGTGATTTTTTTGGCATGGGTCAATGACATGTTCGCCTAAAAATTAAAGTTTAATTTTTTTAGGGGTCGGCTTCACCTACCTCTTTATAATATCCCCTATATAATATTATAGTATTCGCTAGGTAGAACACTAGTTGTTAACTCATTCCACGGTAGTATATAGCTTGCGAAGCAAAATATTCCAATATGGGCAACAAGAAGGCTGTGTGGATGGGTGATAAGGATCGGTGGACACAACAAGATCTGTGGACGGGTGATAAGAAGGATCCGTAGACGGGTGACAAGAAGGATCTGCAGACGAGCGACAAGAAGGATCTACGGACGGGTGACTAGTAGGATTTGTTGATGGGTGACAAACAAGATCTGCAGATGGGCGATAAGAAGGGTATGTTGATGGGTGAAAATATGGATTTGTTGGTGGGTAACAAGAAAAACCTTTTGACGCGTGACAATAGACAATGTTGTTGACGTGCCACCAGATTTGTTTGAACTTTGTTGGCACATGACAGGGAACAATGGCAGCTGCTAGTGATCACAATACCCAATAAGTTACAAAAAACTCAAAAGTCTCTGTTAAAATATTTTGGAAACTCTGCTGGTTCAAATACAACAACTGCCAACACCCATAGAGCTCCCACTGAAATCAATCAGAGCACAAACTATGTGGAAGGTGTTATTGAAGTGGACATGCATTCTGCTCAATATTAGCCAAATGACACCTATAATGATACCATGCCAGGGCTTGAAGATATTCCAATAGTGAAGGTAGAACTCGAATATATTGTGCAACCAGGAGTGCCAAATGCAACTCAAAATTCAAATGCAACTAGTGGTTTACGAAAAAGGAAACTTGATGATTGTGATAATCTTGAAAGCTTTGCATGTAAAATTAAAACTGTGAATATGAAAAAGAATATGTGGACGCTTGGGAGTACATACAAGTTTGACTGGGCTTCAAAATTTCCGTTTATTAAACCTATAGAACCAACTAATTCTAAAGAAATTTCATCGAAATGTACGTGTACAATATGTACGTGGAAATTGGGAAGGCAACAAAAAATGCAACTGAAGTTGGACACAATTGAAAAACACTGTGGAAAACAATATTTCAATTTAACTAGGGAAGATGGCCAGAAAATAAAAACACACAGATGGAAAACTGAAAAAGAATGCATCCATGTGAAATATGTGGCAGAATATGAGGCTGATCAGAAAAGACGCAGGCTTCTCATAGAAAATGGCAGAACGATCACAACACAAATTGGTAAGATGAAAAATCAAATTTGCGTGTTAAACTCATACAATTTTATACTTTATTCCACATCCTTAAGAAAGGAAGACTAATTTCAGATTTCATCAATTTCAAACCTTTGTATCAATATAATAGAATGCAGAATGTTCCCCAGTCTCACTAGTCAAACAACAGTGCATGGGAAATGGCTAAATGCCTTCCTATGATTGAGAAGGAAGATTTACAAGAGATTGTAAAAAATAAAAAGTTCATCTCTTTGTCAATTGATGAAGTGACCACTGTTGACAAAACCGCATGGGTATGTATCCATCTTTACACTTTAGAAAATCATATGAGGACTCCGCACCTGTTGGGTGTTTAGAAAATGGTTGAAAATTGCAATGCAAAAAATCTATATAAACTACTTATTTCTCTTTTGAAAGAAATTAATGGCATGACTGCGAATGAAATTGCAATGAAGTTGGTATGCATGGGAGTAGATGGGGCATCAGTCATGCAAGGTCATAGAACTGGGCTATGTGTTTGATTGCAAACATCAATCGCTCCTTATGTGCTAGCAATTCATTGTATGGCTCACAAAATGAATTTAGCATATAAAATCGTTAGCAAATACGAAAATGTTGCAAAAGTAGAAGACCTTATAAGCTCAAATGGTTGTCATAATGACTTACTATCTCAGATATTAATAGTTTTTCCCTTCTCTCCCATTGAATGAGCTCACTGATTTGAGGCATGATAAATTCATTAATGTGGGATTGACAATCATAGCCAATCAAGTTTTCCAAAGGAAATGTTGGCAAGTCATCACTATCTGTATCAGAAGAGGATGATTTTGAAGGAGAAGTATGGTGGCTTTTAGTTCGATCAATGTCTGCTGCATCTTTTTCCTTATGGGTGCGCTGATCTTAAAAGTAATAATAAAAATTCATATTAAAATTGAAATTGAAATGTTGAAAATTTAATTAAATTTAAAAGTAAATTGAGATGGAAATATACCTGTTGGCCCTGAATCATATCATGTGTGTTAAAAAAACCAGATGGGTCACTGCTAACAATGCCCAAATAATCTTCATCTAAATTTATTTGATTCAAAACTGATTACCCTATTGCAATGGGACAACTAGTGAGAGATAGCTTCGAAATAGCGAATGAGGAGGGTATGTTTAGTGTCCCGCTAGGGGCTAGAATCAATGACATGCATTTACCAATGGTCTTTTGTCCTGAACCTCTTGTCGACATTTTGAAATGAAGTTGTGGGGTTGATTGAGTAGGTGTGGTTTACAGATTTTGAGTAGAAGACAAAGGATTTATATCAACTTTGAACATCAAGAATCAAGTCATTAGTAATTACTATAAAATATGTAAAAGTATTAAAGAACTCAAAAAAATTGAAGTCATACCTTGTTGAACGGGATATTGTTACGACATGAATTGATTGTGTAAACTGGGGGAGTGTGACAGAATTTGAATGGGCTTGGTTGGAGCTGATGGTGGTAATTACTGTTGAGATTTGATAATTACAGGAGATTGTACCGAGTGAGTTAGAAATGCTTACCTTGAAGCACACGTGTTGTCAAAAGTCCCTGCAAGCGCAACAAACACATGTCAATTCAAGATGGTAATTCAAAATGTATTCAACCCTACTTAGAATGTTAAGGGTATTACGTCTATGTCATTTTGTTAATGCAAAAACATGGCCATCAGCTGATGTGTGAACAAATCCATCTGATTGTGATTCTCTCGAGGCCTCAACATGTTGTTGGCCTCTTCCTGTCAATGCAACTTTTTTGTGTGGAAGTGACTCCAGAAATATTCTCTGCATACCTAAAAGATTCAATTAGAAATATATAAAAATGACTAATATTTAACGAACGATTAAAATTTAATCGAAACGATTAAAATTTTACTTGTTGTTCCTTAATAGGAATTGACAAATTCTTCATTGTCTCATTTGTACAAGTTGGAGTTGGTTCATTTTTCAAATTATAATAGGCCTCATAATAAAGAGCTAGGAAAAAGTTGGTTGAATGAATAACTGGTTTTTCTGAAATTGTTGCATTATTAATGTCTGCCTTTATCTTGTTTGATAAAAATGTGCACCAGTCAAATTTTTGGTTTCCAATTGTTGCAAGAATATATGCAACAACCCAATTTGGAATGTCAGATTGTTGACCCTGCATAATAATTCTAGCTTGAAACAGAGAAATTAAGGTAGCAAGAAAGTGGTGTTGCAACATCTTGTGTATCCACACCTCGTCTTGATTTGCTGACATGGGCTGTAAGTCATTGGAATCAGAATAAATATGAATTAATATAAAACAAACATTCAAATGAGAGCAAAGTAGACTTACAATCAACATTGAAAGCATAACTAAATTCAAAGAAAATCTTGTCATTGTCAATGAGGGTTGCTTTGGTTGTTAATATTGTCACATTTTTAAATGGGAGGCCTGTCAATCAATGGATATCAATAGGTTCAACATCAAACGAGAATGTACGCTGATCTTCTAATGTAATATTAAAAGTACTATTTTCTGTATTGTAGGATGAAAGTAGATAGTTGAGAGTCTGGTGGTCAACCTCAAACTGTGGCATGCTAACAAGCCCTTCAAATTCGGAGGCTACTATGGAATTCCTGTATTCTTCATTCATTTCTAAAACTCCATGTATATGGGGGCACATGGTGCTTTTGTATTGAATCTTTCCCTTAGAGGCTTTGGGTGCTGGATCCTGGGGTTCATCTTGGGCACCAGAGGTAGAAGCCATGAATTTTAATGTGGTTTAAAATACATCTATGAACATATGATACCTGTAGACAAAAGTGCTCGGAGAAGGAAAAATGTTTGTTATACGAGAAATAATCATGAAAATGAGGGGCCGGGTTGGTATTTATAGGAAAAATTAGGGTTAAGGGGAGCTGACGGGCGACAGTGTGATTCTTTCGATAGGCGCCAACAAGTATTTGACAACACATGACAGTAAGCTATCTCTGACACCCGCCAGCAATACAATATTTTCACGTAACAAGAATGATACTATCGCACGATAACAACCTCTTTTTGTCTCATGACAGTGTGATGGTGCTAACGGGCGTCAGAGGTCACTTACTGTCGTGCGACAGGAAAGTGTTTATGACACCTGACAGCAAGGTGATTCTGACACCCGTGCGACAACAAGAATCATACTATCGCATGATAGCAAGGAGATTCTGATGTGTGACAACAACCTCTTTTGTCGCGCGACAATGTGATGTTGCTGACGGTTGTCTGAGGCCACTTGCTGTCGCACGACAGTGTGATTATGATGCTCGTCAACAACACTGTGTTGTTGAGCGACAACATATTTTGTATGGATTTTGCACTTTTTCATGAGCTTTCCAGGTGAATTTTTCCTATAGAAACCTACAATAATTCACGTTTTTTGCGAATGGGGCTAAACGAATATTCGCCAGGGATTTTCCACCTATTTTCAAGAGGCTTCTTAAAGGGAACCCTGATGTTTTCCATTTTTCAAATGATTGAGCAATTTAAAATGGATAGTGTTTAGCCTTGAGTACCCACCCTCATAGATGAATTAATTTATAACATAGTTTACAACATCAACCCAAAAGGGTTTTAAAGAAGTGCATAAGGTACCTTGTCTGTCACTGATGAAGTTGTCACCTAGGTCTCTAAATTCTTTGCGAGCTTCATTCAGATTTGCCTTTGTAGGATACAAATCTCCTTATGCCGGGAGTCCGGTTACTTCAGCCATAATTCCGTCATCCACCTTAACTATCGAACCCTTAACTGTGACCTTTCCATCCTTGAAGGTGGAATTTTTTTTTGCTACCATTGAATCATTAAATCCTTGAAATTTATTAATATACCCCATCCAACCAATGTCATAGAAATACTATAGAATATGTGGTTAATTACCGAGCTGTGAATGATTTGTAGGTTTGTTCCTAGTTAGGTTGCCACCCATTTTAAAAATTCACAGCTATGATAGACAAAAAATCTTTACAGTTTGAATTTAGTTTGCAAAAAATTGAATGAGTGTAAAGATCTCGAGTACTTGGTGTTTTCAAAGTTTGTAACCAAATCACACATAACTTGAAAGGGCATGTATTAATTAGACTTAAAAGATGCAAGAATGTGAGGTGACGTGGGAGACAACTCACATTTATGGAAGGCAATGGTAAATAATGGTAAATAATGGTAAATAAAGTTATTGATGACATGACACAAATATTAATCACTTATAATTATTCTATCACTACTTTAATAAAGTGGATTAAGTGTACTTATCTCAAGAAGTAAGTTTGATGATTGTGGCATGTGCCTTGTCAGAATTTGTGCCTTTGGTTACATGCAAAGTCATCACAATGCTACAAGTTCATATGATACGTTGCTGCAAGCCCTATATAGAGTGTTGTAAGTGCATGTTAGAGGTCCCTTAGTAGAATCAATTGATTCCCATAGAGTGAAGACTGAATGTTTTTGGTCCCAATATTCCTCATAAGTTCTTAGAGACGTAATTTGATGCTTATTTCTTCATGTAATCACAAGCTATGCCAACAGTAAAATAAAGCAAGGCTTTGCTGCATGCTGCTACAAGTGGAAATTTTAGTCTTTGCATCATCTCCTTCTGGCAGCGACTATGCACTCCTTGGAACAAATACACCAAATCCTGCAAAACAAAAATTCTAAAAAAATAAAACATGTTAGTTGAGTGGTGCTGATCACCAAGAGGGATGATCACATCACTTTTGTTCATCCTTGGAGTATCCAACAAGCTGAATATACCAATGCCACTGAACATCTCATTCCTCAACAATTTCAGAAGATGAACCAACAGGTTTAAATGTTCTTATCTCTATCCTGCTTTGACCTCCTCTAAATTGTTGCATGAAAGTGCTCCTATTAGTTGGATTTTTGTACAACTTCAATATATGACCATTTACCAGTAGTTTGAATCTCACAGGATCTATAGTAGTGAGTTTCAAAGCCCCCATTGGGAAAGATTTTCTCAATCTCATATGAGCCTAGCCACCTTGTCCCAATTTTTCCTTTGTGGTCTTCATACTTGGATTCAAATAAGAAATCCCAATCTCCTTCCTGAAATTGTCTTGTTTTGATGAACCTATCATGCCATTTGATCATTTTATTTTGCACCTCCTTTGTATCATGAACAAATTGCCTCCTCATTTCATCCAACTCATTGAGTTGGAGAATCCTTTTCCTTTGAGCTTCAGAAAAATATATGCCTAGTTCAAGTGAATTCCTTAGTGTCTTATTATAAAATTCAATAGGGAGAACAATAGTATTACTATACAGAAGCTTGAATGGTGTGAAGCCTATTTTTTTCTTCCAAGTTGTGTTGAATTCCCAAATTGCCTCTAGAAGTTTATCTGCCCAATCTATCCCATGGAGTGCAATGGTTTTAGTTAAGATGGATTCTATTTACCTATTTGTTACCTTAACTTAGCCATTGGATTGGGGGTGATAAGGTATAGATTTCCTATGCATGATTTCATATCCCTTAGCTAAATCAGGAATGACTTCAATGGTGAAGTGTGTACCTTGATTTGTAACAACTTCTCTTGGCACACCATATCTTGTGAAGATGTGGTCATATAGGAATTTAAAAACTTTCTCACTCTTCTGATTTGGTAATGCTTTCAATTCTATCCATTTAGTGAGGTAATCTGTGCACACCAAAATATATTCTTTTTGCTAAGACTTAGGATTTATGGGATAAAAAAAGTCTAATCCCCATTTGTCAAATGGTTGCAATACCAGCTGGGGTTGCAAAGTAATCTCATCTATCTTGGTAGGCTGACCCATTCTTCTACATTTATCACACCTTCTAGCATACAATGTTGCATCCTTGTGTAATGTAGGCCAGTAATACCTTGTTTTCAACACTTTTTTTGTTGTTATTTTTGCAGAAAATTGTCCTCCACATGGCTTGTTATGGAAGGATTTGAGGATGTTATATATTTCTTCATCATCTATGCATCTCCTCATAACATTATCCTTCCATATGTGGAATAGGAAACCAACTATCCAAGAAAAATTCACACTTTTCTCAATAATATATTTCTTTTCAGAGTAAAGATATTATGGAGGTGTCTTACCCGAGACCAAATAATTAGCTATATATATCAAGGTGTTCTAGTGGAAATGGAAAACAAGTGTTCATCCAGGAAAGAGTCATCCACTACTTTCTCTTCAGTATTATTCTCCATTCTTGAGAGAAAGTCAACAAAAACATTGTATTTACCAGGCTTATCCACAATTGTAACATCAAATTTTTGTAGGATCAACAACCATCTGATTATTTTGTTTCTTACAACTAGTTTGTTTACTAGATATTTAATGGCAATATGGTCAATGTGGATAAATACTGGATAAACTGTGATATAGTGCTTAAACTTGTTAATGGATTATACAACCACCAAAAACTCCTCCTCCGTGACTGTATAGTTGAGCTCATCATGTTACAAGTTCTTACTGACATAGTATATTGCATAATTTAGAATCTCATCTTTTTTTCCTAGAAAAACTCCAATGGCATGATATGAGGCATCAATGTGTATGTGAAATGGAAAAATCCAATATGGTCCTCTTAACATAAGTGCAAAAGTTAACATTTGTTTCAAGGTTTGGAATGTAACTTCATATTTCTTAGTCCACATAAAGGCAACATATTTTCCAAGCAGGACAAATAATGGTGCTGTAATTTTACTGAAATCTTAGACAAATCTCCTATAATACCCATCATGACCATAGAAAATCCTCACATCCTTTTACTTCTTGGGTGTTGGCAGATTTACAATCACAAATATTTTTTATGGGTCTACTTGAATTCCAACATATGATAGGTAATGTCCTAACACTATCCCCTTAGACATAATCATTTAGCATTTTTCATTGCTCAGAGACAAGTTATGTTCCTTGCATCTCTTGAGAAATTTGTCTAAATTCTTCATTGCTTCATCAAAAGTATTAACATGGACTGTAAAATCATCCATATATACCTCCATGCATTCATTGGTTAGATCTGAGAAGATGTTTACAACTGCTCTATGAAATGTGGCAGGTGCATTGCAAAAACCAAAGGGAAGAACAAAGTATGCAAATATTCCCCATGGGCATGTGAATTTGTTCTTGTCTGGGTCCTCTAGTGCAATTTGAATTTTGTTGTAGCCACTGTAACCATCAAGAAAATAAAAATATTTCTTACCAGTAAGAGTGTCAAGTACCTGATCAATAAAGGGAAGTGGAAAATGATCTTTCTTAGTTGATGCATTTAGTTCCCTATAGTCCACGCAGATTCACCATTTTCCATTCTTTTAGGTACAATGAAAAGGGGTGACACCCGTTGACTATTTGAAATTAGATATATGAATCCAACATCCAATAATTTATTTAATTCTTCCTTCATAATATCCCTTACAGTTGGGTTCATTCTCCTTTGTGGCTGTCTTATTGGCTTGCACCTGTCTTTTATATATATCTTATGAGTACACAATTTAGGATGGATCCCATGCATCTCTCCATATTCCCATGCAAATGATGTCCTATGTTTCTTGAGAAGATAAATTAACAACTGCTCTTGCTGCATGCTCAATATTTTGTTCACATTGAGTGGCTTGCACGGTGTAATCTCCACTTGCTTAGAAAGATCAGTCATAGAGCATAAGCTGATATTTACAAAATTCAAAATAAAATCATGTGGAAGAAGCTGGTGTAGGATGCAATTGTTACTTGGAACATTCATATTACTCTACTGTGGTAAGATTTGACTCCCTGGATAACTTATGCATCGTAATTTTCCTTCTTCTTCTTCATTCTTGTAATAGTTATTTTGCAGGAAGTTAGAAAAATTAACATCCTCTTCTTGTCCCTCAATTGTACATGACTTCTCCATCATCATGAGTTATTAAACTAAGCTATGATATTATTCTGGTTCTTCCACCCAAATGGTTTGGTCTTCTTCATTGAATGGTTGTGCAAGGGTAAAACATAAGATTTTTGGTGTCACTTCCATTAGAGATGATCATATTACTATATATACATCCTATGAATGCATCAACTGTTACTAACCACGGTCTTCCTAGGATGATAGGAGAGCATCCCAAACTTTCTTTTGGCCGAAGAACAATAAAATCAGCAGGGTATTCCTAAGATTCCACCACTACTACTTCTCTCTAAAAGACTCCTTCAGGTTTAACTATTTATCTATTTGAAATTTTCAAGACCATGGCTATTGGTCTTAGCCCCTCTAATTTCAATTCATCCATGATTTATTTTTTCATTACATTTATTGTTGTCCCCAAGTGAATCATATTTTTTTAATCACTATGTCATTGATTGTAACATTTAATAATGGGCTTCCTAGATCTATGTATTTTGGCAGAACTGAGTTCCCAAGCATAATATTAGCTAATTATCTAATGACCTGTATAGTGGATGGATCTATCCTCTTCCTTCCTAGTTTCTTTATGCATAGGTCCTTTGCCAGTTTATTGTAGATAGGCTCATCCTTAATAGCTTGAGTAAATGGAATTTTGACACAAATATCTTTTAACTGGTTGACAAAATCAAAATCAAATTATGATATAAGGTTATTCTTATTTTCTTGTAACCTTTTAGGAAATGGTGGCTCATTATTATGTATTTTACCTTTTCTTGAAATTTATGCATGTTGTTGTGGATTAGCTTGCAACCTCTTCTAGATTTGTTGTGGGTCATCATGTAACAAATTTGGTTCATCTGTAATTTTAGTAATGGTGGGTCCAACTGGTGGAGGAAGTGCCCTTCCTAAGCAAAGATGGATATTGTTGATATCAACAGAATATTTAGAGTGTTGAGTTGGTTCAGTGGAATAGGTTGATTGAGCAACATTGTTGTTAGAATTAGGAATTGGTTGAGAAGGTAGTTATGTAGCTTTTGGTTGGGAGCTTTCTTGGGGGTTTGACATCAAAGTTTACTATTGCTACTGATAAAGAGGCTGTGGATAAGCTTGTTGGTAGTTAGGATGTGGGTTATTCCAATGTTGTCCTCATCTCCTGGGCTGTTTCCATGATTGAGGAGGTTTTTTCCATTGTTTTTGTGATTGGCATTGGAATTAAGGTTGCCACTGTTGTTGATATTGATTGGGCTATGGGGCCTATCCTTGAGGGTTAGCCCAAGGTGGGGTTGTATATATGGATTAGTAGATCAATTTTGAAATAATGCATAGGGTTTTGAGTCATACCTCCTTGCCTTGGTGGTCATGGTTTCCTTTGAGAAACGTAGAAAATTTGCCCATCATCTATCTCCAACATCTTGAACTTGGGTAAAACCTCCCTTTCTTGAGAAATGCTGGCAAATTCTCTACATCTACAGTCTAATTTATTTCTTCTACATGCATAGTAGTACTCTGTGAGTGTTACTTTTGCATCTTCTTTTTTCTTTTTGGTATGTAGAGCATCCACTTGATTGGACATATCATTAACAATATCTTGCTTCATGTTCTTAAACATGTTGACAATCTAAGTCTCATATATGTCCCCAATTGTTTTAGTAGCTGATCCATTTCTTGCTCTTACACTTCTTACCCTCTTCATAGTAACTCTTGAATATTTTTTGCAGGATTCACAAATTTCTATAAAAGTAACTTTGGAGATGTCCCTTACTCCCATAAGATCTAGAGCATCCATGTCCACCTCATTGAGCCCCTTTAAAAAGAGTATTTTTAGATATTTAGGTGGTATCCTGGTGTGCCTCAAATTCTGAACGCAGAACAGGAACCTTTCCAAGTAGTCTTCTAATGGCTCATCCTGTTTCTATGCCATTTTGTAGATTTCATCACCTCCTTTGCTATTTGGTCTGTAATAGTCTTGGTACTTATTGAGGAATGTCTCCTTCATTTATGCCCATGTGGTAACAACATTCCTTCCTAATCCCATCAACCACCTAGAGGCTACATCCTTGAGTGTTGTAGGAAATAATTTCAACATATGTGCATCAATAGTACAATCATAGCTCCTGCATAGAACATATAACTCAAAGAGAAAGGTATCTGGATCCTTTAACATGGTTATATGGAAATTTATCAAGGTTAATGGAGAAATATTCTTCATAGCAACAGTTGCATATATTTTAGTGATGGGGAATTAAAAGGTGGTTGCCCCATTTTGAGCATTCTGATGTACTTATTTTTCCATCTCCCTCCGTTCAGGAGCAACTTCAGAACTATCACTTGGAGGATTGTCTTTGAACAGTAAACCTGATACGAAGGTTTCTTTGTAAAAATATTCAAAGATATATGAAGAGATCTATGCTACTTGTGGATTAGGTAAAAATATACCCTAGGAATTTGCATGCATCAACAAATCAACTCAATCAATGGAAAATTAGCTAGGGGGGTTTATTTTGGGGTGAATTTCTAAAACCTAGACTGCTTCTAAGAAATGAAAAACCCTCTTCAACAAATTCATAACTTGGCAATATCCCAGACAACGACGCCAAAAATGGTGGTGAAAATTAACTCGCAGAAATTAGTATGTTGTTTATTAATCCACAATCATTTAATTATTAGACCTAGGGACGTAAAATTTCAATATTTCCAGTGTTGTATGCACAGTTACAAATTTTGGTAGGTATAAGGAAATTGTTGTCACTACAACTAGGAAATATAATGTTGGAAATGAGTTGGATTATGATTAGAAATCAATACTATGGCTATCATAAAAGCATATAAAAGACAAATCATAAATACATAATAAGATGCTAGAAATTTAATCTAATCATACAAGAACTATAATAACAAACAAAAGGATAGGGTTAGCAAACCATAAGTGGGCCTTGCCTTGGGTGTTAATCCCTCCTAAGGCTTGTGTCTAAAAAAATTTAACAGATCTCATATTTTATTCAATAGCATGAAGATTACAAATGGAATGTATAATAAAATATCTACCTATGTATCAATCCATTTCCTACAACCTTAACATTATTTTTATATTCTTTCCTTTAGAAGAGACGTGAAGAGACTACCTCATTATTAACAATTACAATTTGATTAAGTATAAGATCACAACCAAGTAATTTGGATATTCTCATGCATGTAAAAAAATTGTTAAAAGGTATCCTTATACAATGACATAACTTAAAAAACTGATCAATTTAAACAACTGGTTATCAAATTACATCAACTAGTTCCTTGTTGGAGTTGCGGAGCATAATCAAGTGATAACATTGAATATTCTTCATGTTCTCATAACTGTTCCTTTAACAACACGTGAAAAATCAGGTGAAGTGTTCATATTGCTCAAGCTTTCCTGAATTACGGTCTTGTATGTGTGTGACCTCCCTTGGCTACAGGTGCTTTGCTGAGGATGAGTCCCAATTGCTACATGTTAGTTGTTGTGAACTATTCCCCTTATATTGTTAATGGGTTTCTTTGGATGCATGTGAGTGGATACACATAACAATTCTTTGGAAATCAAGGTTGAAATTTATTCAAAGCACTATTTAATCATCACATTGCATTCAGAAGAATAAATGAATCCATAATCCACAAAAATAATGTAAACTTAGTAATTTTTATATTAACTAATGTAAGTGCCACAAGTCCAAGATATAACAAATATGTTCAACATTATATGGGAATTGTTTTTTCAGAGGGTACACATGGATAAACAAAATATAACAGATGAGGCATTTTAAACAGTAAATAAAAGGGCTCATCACTACATATCGTCCCAATCAGAATCACACCAATCTTTAACAAATATGTAGTTTTTATCCTTGGTAGAATTGCTTTGAGATAAGATAAAAGCAAGGGGTTGTTGATTAAAACCTTTAGGCAAGGATCATTTGGGCTCAACATTTTTGATCTAATCATTTGGAGAAGTTAAATGATCCTCCAAAACATGATACAATCTCTATAGTTTTTCCTCTCCATGGAAATACTAAACATCATGATCTACCCACCTTGTAGGATAACTTGGTTCAATGTGGGTTGGGTAGAATATTTTAGAAATATCTGGAACACTGCGGCTTCTCCAAACATCATGACAAGGTTTTAGAGGGTCGAGTAATGTCTTGGGTGGAGTTGGGAGGGAATTTTACAGATCATAGGGAATGTTTTGGGCATGAAAAACTTGTAGAAAACTATAGATGCAAAATCACGCACTTGGGTACATTTCTAGGTCCATAAACATGTACTTTTATTCATATCATTCCTAAGTGAGAAAAATAGTAATTAAATGTTGTCTTTAGCCTCTTTTTTGTCTTTCTTGCTTTATCTTTGGTCTTGCACACCCTAGAGCCTAGTCTGAGCTTTGTTTATTTATCTTTCACAAATTTAGACACCAACGCCCTGACAAGGTGTCAATGCCTAGGAACCCTCGTCCTTTTAGACACCCTTGCCCCTTTTCTACCTTACTCACTTCTTTTGGGTCTCTTTTAACTTTTGGGCATCTTATTTTCTTATGGGTTGGCCTTCCAGTTGTCAATTACAAAATTCAACCAAGGGAATCATATAAATAAAAAGCTATGTGACCGAAATAAAGGACCAAGCTCTAAGGATCTGTTATCATCACCTAAGGTTGCATCCAAAGGCATCTAAGAGCATCATAGACATCCATCTAGCTTTCATTCAAGGGACAAGTGAATGCATTTTTCTGCATACACACATAGGAGGGAAAGTTAAATTTTCCACCCACACATCTATTTACATTGGTACATCTAGCTATCACTTGTTATCATGTGCGCTTGCACAAGGGCTTCCTTGGGCACAATTCTATCACACACACACAAACTCTATGGAGTCTGAGATGTAGTACAATGCTCGGTCATAAGTTCACACAGTCAGGTGACCTCTGAAGTCAGTTCGATTCCCCATATTACATCTTTTCTTTTTGGGATTTGATATAGTTTGAGGGTTTTACAAGTTACATGTGACTTTTAGGATCAAGGCACGACACATAGGTGACCAACAATGACTATCAACGACCACCTTGTGACACAAGAAAACACAGTTTCTTAGCTCCTGCATAGTCATAGGCACCCAATAGAGGTCTTTAGTGCCTAGGTGCCCTCGACCCAGTCCAAACACCCTAGTATTGACATATCCAATAGCTCCTAAATTTATTGTGCATAGTTGCGATGGTCTGCCGTTCTTATTCATCAGTTTTCCCAGTCCACATAGTCCCAGATCAAGTGCAAATCAACTAAGTCATTCTTTCCCACTCTTGTACTTAAGGTTTCATACTTATTTGGCTTATATATTGTGTCATCTATATTCCAAAAGTTGCTTAGAATTTATTTATCATACATGACTCTGTAATTAGGGTTTACAAATTCCATTTTTGTTAAATCATTTGGTGAGACCATTGCTCGAACCCAACCTTGCTTCTAAGTATTTTGTCATCTTTTTATCATGGCCCAATATTATGTACCATTTTTTAAAGCCCACCCTCAAGAGCTCAATGATCATCTTGCATAACATTTACAAGATATCAATCTACTCTTATTCACTACTCGTGAGGAGGCCACCAATCTAGCTAAGCTTAGTGTTCCTACTTCTACTACCACTTCCATTCATATTGCTACTCAACCTCATAATTCCACCCTTCCATCTACTTTTACTATTCCTATATTTGTTACTACTCTAACCAACCACTTTACCCCACCTCTTATTTCTCACATGCGACAATTCTCTTCCAACGAAACTTAAGACATAGCCTCTCTCTATCAATATCTCCAAGTTCAAATGTGATAACTTCAACATGTTACTTTTTGTGCATCTCCATCTCTTGACTCCACTTTACTACTTCACACTCCTTTCACACCCACCATTTTAGCCTATCCACTTCCTCCAAATTTCATCGCCCCTAATTTGCATACCTTGAATGGCCATGGTGACCCTCAAGAGCATCTCTGATAATTTCATGTGAAATGTATCGATTATGTGAATGATCATACTTTACTAGAAAATATCATTCCTCAAAGTTTCCAAGATTATGTTATGCATTAGTTTTACGATCTACCTGTTCATTTAGTAACATCATTCATGCATTTAGCTGATGCTTTTATCACTCATTTTTCAATTAATATTAGTTCTAAGATATCTTATGCTTAACTAGCACAAGTCAAACCATGGAATGAAGCCTAGAACACTCAAGAAAGCTTCAAATCTTGCCAAACTTCAACAATGAACCATCAGTTTAGAGCTAAATAAGAACTATCTCTTTGCATGCATATATAAACTTGAAATAAACATTCAAACCCTAGCATATCTAGATATTTCTCTACTCCATGAAAGCTATGAAAGATGAACCTATTAAAGCTCCTAGAAATCAGTTATGCTTATTTGATAATCAAGGGTTTGAGAGTGAGATCTCACCATTAATGGCTTCAAGGCCAATGGTTCATCCCATTTACTCAAGCTTGATGTTTAGAAATGCAAATGGTTAAAGAAAAGATAGCTCAAATGACAATGAAAACTACTAAATCTAAAGATGGCATAAGCTAGTCTAAAAATGGAGGAGTGTTCTTAGCAAAAAGGGGGAGGGGTATGCTTGTATTTATAGGTTTCTAATCCTAGGAAGAGGAAAGGGATGTTTTGGACTCATGTGGGACTAAAGTTCCAAAATGCCAAACTCAAGTGAACTCAAATTAGAAAGATGAAATTGGAATTTTGAAAGCTAAGTCTTCCATTTTAGAAAGTCAACAAAGGTTTAATTATCCTCAAATAGGCTAATTAATAGGATAATGACTTATAGAAGCCATTTAGAAGGGTGTTAACATGATTTAGGGGTTTAGAAGAGGTTAGAAAGGGTAATTAACTAGCATAGTGTAGTCAATTAGTGGGTATTGGGATAATTAGTGCAATTTTACTAATAAAGTTACATAGACCAAATTATAGGTGTCTACATTTTCCCCTCTTTGAGGTGGCGTAAGTAACATCACTTCAAAGAAAGTAGACAAGCAAAAACAACTAAAATTTTGAAGGGGTAGAAGAAAAATTAGTAGGCTAGATGGATGCCCCCTCGAGTGTCGATGGGGTGATGAAAGAACTCGATGGACAATCGAAAAGATGACAGAAGAAAGAATAGTGTGAAGAGAAGAAAGGGGATGGGAAAGGGATTGGATAGAGGAGAATAATAATAAAAAAGAAGGTACTGAGCTATCAGTGAACCAATGCGTATAGTAAACAATAACATGTCATCATATTGCTAGAAATCTTCATCATTAGTCCTTATTTAAAATGTAAGCATATGACAAGGGTGTAAAATGACACAAAAATCCATAACACGAATGATGTCCATTGTTAAACTACCAACTCCATGCAACATACAAAATGTAATGCAATACGAGAAGCAAACAAGCTGACCTAATAGGGAAACAAGTACACACACACATACTCAAACCAACAACGTTTAAGAAAGTTGCACAAATGTTTTGTTATCGAGCTTTAGTTCCCAAATGTTTGTGACAAATGACAAGGGTAAAAAGATATGCCCCAAGAAAGGATATATGCGAGGGAGTTTGATGAAGGACACAATGTCCAATGATAAAGCATTGTGCACAACAAAACAGTACCAGAAATTTGTATGTGCCAAAATAGTACAGATGAAGCAAGCAAGCTAGCTTTGTTGATGGGAGGTAGATCCAGATGATCCACGAGTCATTTGTGATAGAAACAAGTGAAAACATCAACCAAATATGATAAGAATACCATGGATGAGAAACAAATTTTAGCTGCGTATCAGTGTTGTACCAATTTTTTGTGATTTTTTTATTTTTTACGATTTTTTTGTTTTTTACAATTTTTAGGAAGATTATGATTTTTACAATTTTTTAGATTTTTTTATTTTTAGGATTTTTGATCAGTCATAAGAATTTAGAAAATGGAAGAGTACCTAAAAACACATGAAAATTCCCTAGGCGACAAAAACGGGCGTCAGGTAGCAAAAAGATGCCCTGGCAAGAAGAAAAGGGTGTTAGGTGGCAAATAATGCCCTAGCATAGAAAAAATGAGTTAAAAATAATTATTTAATAAAAATAATTATCACGGCGGGTAGAAGAAAGTGTTAGAGTGATCGCAGTGGTCAAAACATGCCCCGAGGGCATCACGGCGGGTTAAAATGGCTAAATATACCCCTTTGGGGGGGGGGGTAATCATCGCGAATGAGTTCATTTGTTACCAAAGCTCTGTTGATTTTTACTGCGAGTGAATTCCGAGCTATGAGAGAGATGGCACGGGTCCAAAAGCGTATGAGGTGAGATGACACCATTCGGGAGTATGCACGGGTTGAGGATGACCCTCCATTTTTGAATGCCTAAACCTTTCTTGTCAATTTTTACATTTAATAGCTCTTATTAGCATTTATTAGCATTATTAGGGTTTATTAGGGTGGTGAAATCATGTACACATGCCCTAGGGGCACAGGTGTCCAAAGGGGCACGTACACATCAAATTTATGTGTACGTGCACATGTGCATATGTCAAAATATGCGTACGTGCGCGTGTAGGCATAAAAACTTGGCGCGTATGCACTCCTAGGTTCGAAAAATGGGTGCGTGCTAGTGCACACACAAAACCTCACGCATATGTAGAAAGAAGGGAGCACATGCGTGAGTTAGATAAGTTAGTAGGGGGTGTGCACACATATTTATATGGGTGCACATGATTCCAAAATGGTATTTATGTGTCTTGGGCATGCACACACTAGGAAGGGTGTGCACACATGCCCAAAAGGCGCATGCAGGCACTTGAAGAGATGAAATTTTATACTTAGAAGAATGTTAGTTAGATGACTAGGATAGTGTAGATGAATTATGCCTTAGTTTTTAGAAGAGTAGAAGAAGATAGAAGAAAAATTAGTTCTAACATGTGTCATGTTATTTTGCAGAGGTGATTGTCAGTAGTGCAGGAAAGGGAGCGACATGGTTGTTTAGCGACCATAGAGGTTGGCTTCCATGGACGTCATAGACAGATGATGGATATATTGTTGGAGGTGACTGGGTTGGCCCATGTAGCCAGGATGCCACTGATTACCCTTGATCATGGGCTACTTACAACCTTAGTAGAGAGATGGCATAGTGAGAGCCAGTGCTTCCGGCTCCCGACAAGTGAGATGACTGTTACCCTCGAGGATGTTTGGCGTATTCTAGGTGTACCTATCAGAGGACGAAAAATCGAGTATATTAGTGTTGAGGCCAAGATATTAGAATGCCTAATCAAGGTATTTGGATGTGTTGATATACCTTGCTGAGGTATGACAATGTACTTACATCGATGCATTGTAGATCCTAGCTTTCATCGCATGCCGCTATATTCGATGGCTCTTGTCAGTGGAGTTTTGTTCACTGACAAGACATGTTCCTAATTTTTTATTGGTGTGATTAGTGTGATACGAGGTATATTCTGAGGTGAACGATACTGTTGGGGCCAGTGCATACTAGCACATTTATACTGGGACCTACATCTTATCACGTACCATGGTCAGAAGACCATGGGTCCTGCCACATTACTGCAGATATGGGCATGGGACCACATAGCCATTGGTCACCCTACAGGTGTTCTTCAAGTTTGGGATCCAGAGGAGCCTTCAGTCATGGGATGGGTCCCCATTGGAGATGATGTCAGAGGGCATATGGGTGATACTTATCATTATCATAGGTAGTTGGATGACATTGTGCAACATATGATAGTGTGGAGGCCCTACCGACATTATCAGTGGGCCAAGGATGGAGACGAGCTCAACATAGCCATGGTTGAGAACTTTTTTATTGGTAGTCGGGGCTATATTACAGAGTTCTATAGGGTAGACCGATGTCAGAGATAGTTTGGCATAGTATAGGATGTACCCCATCCTGATATGTGGTATGCATGTAGAGCTACGGAGAGATTTGATATGGGGCCACCTATTCACCCAGATAGGGCTCGAGCCAGTTTTGATGGGATGGTGCCACAGGTATGGGTGGCTTTGAGACAGATCAAAGATCCCAGAGTTACTACTGAGTATGGACCCTGGTATTTGACAGTCTTACCGTGCTACCTTACCATTCCACAGGCCTTATGGGATGCCAAAGTAAGGCCACCGCCAGAGGAGTATAACATGAGTGATGATGATGACGATGAGGATGATGGTGATGATGGATGATGGCATAGGGTCATGATGGTAGTGGTGGATAGGGTCCTCCACCCTTACAACAAGCATAAGGCTAAAGATAGAGGTAGGTTCCTATTGTCCACTAGATACAGATGCCCCTGAGTGGGCATACCAGTTGGTGTCCATGTTCCCATACAACAGGTGCCAACACAGAGAGCAACACCATACGGTTTTCCTCCAGGAGGAGTACTACAATAGGGGCTTGTTCTTAGCCCGCCACATAGTCCACGAAGGTAAGTGAGAGGTGGAGGGAGGTGGTGGTAATGATGGAGGAGATGAGGGATGGTAGCTGCATTACAGTACAAGTTATAGCAGGTTAGTAGCCATGTAACTCCAGGTGATGGTCTGAGAGAGATCAAGCCAGGGCACAGTTACAGTTTGTGACCTTAGAGCGAGACCATACCAGAGCACATGCTAGTCAGGGAGGTGGAGGAGATGGTGCCGCTTGGTTTCAGCAGATCCAACAGATGGCAACACAGATGGCACAAATTATAAGCATATGGCAAGCAGTCACAGGCCCAGGTTCAGACATTACTATAGAGAGGGACTGATTGGTGGCTGAGAGGATAATAGGTCAGGCCGAGCTAGTGAGATTACAGGAAGAGGTGGCTTCATTCCGACGACTGATGGAGCCACCATGACACCGTAGATATACATGGACTTGGCTATGGCCAATGGTAGGGCTTCCAACTACAATGCCATGTATTATGATGTTGTTCTAGAGGTTCAGAGAGTACCCAAATTTAGTGAGCAGTCGATGGGAAGATAACAGAGGTCACAGAGACTTGAGAGACATCGGGGAGATCTAGGAGCAGCCATGAGATCCCTAGATAGGGTGTGAGGTAGATAGGAGAATAGAGTACATAGGTGATGTGCCCTCCGCCAGATTGTAGGCCTCTGAGTCCCCATGAGGGATTGAGTCAGACATGACTTGTTTTTTTATTATACACATATGTATGTATTTCTGATGTATGCCTCTTATGAAGGCTTGGTTTTGATCGATGATGTATGATGTATCATTTTGGATTATGCCTCTTGATGAAGGCTTATTTTGATTCATGCCCTTGATGGCAGATTTTGTATCGATGATGTATATCTTTTTGTTTGAGACAAACATTTATATATGTGATGGACATTCGATGTTTATACTTTCCATGTATTTATATGATTTATGATGATGATTATGATTATGGATGATGATTATATCATGATGTTGTTTGATTTACTTCTTATGTATGTATCATGATGGATTTTGATGATGTATCACATCATATGTTTTGATAAGATGTTTTATAAGATGCTTTACTTTATCATATTATCATGTATGAGTTAGCAGTAGATGATAACACTCTTTTTAATGAGATACTATGTGATTTAGACCATGTTTTTATCATGGATATTGGTGTGCAGGGGATATATTTGTGATCACACACAACCCCTCTTGCCCCATTGATGATGCAATATATGATGATTAGCCTAGTATACATGCTTGATGTAAAACTTAGCAATTTTTTTTATGTATATGATGTATAGATGATGTTAGATGTGATAGATATAGATGTTTATGATGATGATAACAAACAATGTGCATGAAACAAAACACACAACCAAAAGTTAACAAAACTAAACAAATATACACATACAAAACAACACAACTATATGCAAATAAGAATGAACTCAAGCATGCTTAACAACATATTAAATTGATACTTAATCAAAGCAAGTGAATGAATCCTAATAAATGCATATAACTAATGATGAAAACACACCAATTTTTACAAGTATGAAATTTTAAATGAACTCAATGCAACATACAATAGATCAAATAATATTTAATCTAAGTCAAGCAAATGAATCCATTTTAAATCATACAACCTGAAAATATACTGTAATCAAAACTTTACAAACCAACAACTAAAAGTAATCAAACCACTACCTTGTTTTTGCGGGAAATTTTTTATTCATTTTCTAATTTTTTTGGAGTCATTCTAAAGAAAATTTTCAAGGCTACTATTCACATTGTTTTTTTGATTCTATCCCTAAAAGGGTTTTTCAGATGTTTAGGTTTTTTCTAACATTCTTGAATGTTTTTTTGCGAAGCAATTTTCCAAAACGAGGTAAAGAAGCATGGATGCCCCCAACATTAGATGGGAATATACAAAGGAAGAATGCCATACGTTATGTTCAGGAAAGAATATGTGAAGCTGCCCCCAACATTAGATGGGAATGTACAAAGGAAAATATTCACGGTGATAGATAGGAGTAGAATAGGCAAAATCAAGGCTGCAAGGGATGAGCTTGAGAGGATTCCTAGACTTAAGCAACCTAGCCCTAAGAAAACAAGTATTACAATCCAACTATGAGAGTGCTTGTAAACAATGAATCCTCCCGAAGCACCAAAAAATGGTTTTCACCCAAGGAATTACCCAAATGTGCCACAATTGCGTGGTTTTTACACTTGGATGACCTGTTTTCTTTTTACTATTTTCTTGATTTTTTCTATTTTTTACTTTTTTTTCTTTCTTTTCTAAGGAACCTCTTATTTTAAGCATATGCATTGAGATGCATTGTGTTCATTGGTTCCTTTAATTCCTCACCATCTGAGTGAGCCAGTTTGTAAGCCCCTAATCCATATTTCTCGGTGACCACATAAGGTCCCAACCAGTTAGCCTCAAATTTTCCCTTCTTTTCTCTATCTTTAACAGTGTTTTTCTAGTTTTCTTTCAAAACAAGATCACCTACCTCAAATTGATGAGGTATGATCCATTTGTTGTATCCTCATGAAACTCAGTTTTGATAAAATTTTAAGTGATTGAGGGCTCTTATTCTTTTCTCATCCAGTAGCTCCAATTCTGTCACGCGAGCAACTCTGTAGTCTTTGTCCTTGTCTAGATAATCCTGGAGAGATATTCTCAGGGAGGGAAGATAAATTTCCAGGGGTATAATGGCCTCAATACCATAGACTAGTGAATATGGAGTAGCACCAGTAGGGGTGTGAATGGAGGTTCGATAGGCCCAGAGGGTGGGATGAATCTGGAGGTGCCAATTACAACCTATTTTGCTAACCATTTTCTCCATGATTCAAACAAGGGTTTTATTTGTGGCCTCTTTTTGTCCATTACCTTGAGGGTAATAGGGAGTAGACCATTTGAGATGGATTTGGAAGTGTTGGCATAACACTTTAACCATCTTGTTCTTGAAGGACTTTCCATTGTCTGTGACAATGGCGGAGGGGATGTTGTAATGGAAAATGAGATGATTCATGATAAACTTTGAGATCTATGCACCAATTACATAGGTTAGAGGGACAACCTCTACCCATTTGGTGAAGTACTCAGTGGCAGTAATGATGTGGGTGTGGCCATCTGAGGAAGTTGGAGTGAGCTTCCCTATGAGATCAAGTCCCCATTTGGAAAATAGCCAAGGTGTTGTGATGGGATGCAAGGCTTGTGCTGGTGCATGTATCAAGTTTCCATATTTTTGACAGAGTTCATATTTCTTGACATGATTGCAACTATATGTTTCCATGGTGGGCCAATAATAACTCGCTCTTAATAGCTTCTTTGCAAGGGCCATTCCACTGGCGTGTGCTCTACACATGCCTCTGTGCACTTCCTTAAGTGCTTGGATTGACTCAATCAAATCTAGGAAATGAAGCAGATTCCCATTCATAGCCATGATGATAGAGGGTGCCTCCTAGGAGGGTGTATTGGGCTATACAGCGAATAAGGGTCCTTTTATCAGTTTGGGTGATTTCAGGGGGAAAGGAGCCATCCTATAAATAATTATAAATGGGATCATACCAAGGGGAGAAAGGACCAACAACTTCACATGCTAAACACGATTCTGGTATGTTATATGCAGGTATTTACATATGTTTGACAAAGAATGGAATTTTGTTTTCCTGTGGTGGAATGTGCATTAGAGATCCAATCGTAGCTATCACATCTATTGATTTATTATGATATATTGGTCTTTATTCAAAAGTGATTTGGACAAAATACTCTTTCAGAGTTTCAACCAACTTCTTATAGGGGATGAGCTTCTCATCTTTGACCTTGTATTCATCATTGACCTGTTTGATAATTAGCTGTGAATCACCAATGACTAGTAACTATCTGATATTCCATTGGATGGCCAACTTCAACCCAATGATGAGTGCCTCATATTCCACAATGTTATTTGTGCATGGGAATCCCAGACGGAAGGCCTGTGGGATTATCTCTCCAGTAGGGGTGATAAGTATCACTCCTGCTCCTGAACCATGATAGGTGAATGATCCATCAAGGTGGACTTTCCATACAATAGATTCTTTGATGTACATCATGGATGTGTCTGGGAGATCCATACACAATGGTTCCATTCCTGGTAAGGGACCTTCAACCAATTGATCTGCAAGGACTTGTCCTTTAAGGGATTTCTGATTTACAAACTCAATATAAAACTCACTTAGGAGGATGATCCAATTAGCCATTTTTCTTGTCAGGGGAGGTTTAGATAAGAGGTATGTTAAAGGGTCAACCTTGGATATTAGCTTGGTTTTATTATTTAGGAGATAGTGGCACAATTTATCAAAGGTGAACACCATAGCTAGGCAAGGTTTCTCAATTTGAGGGTAATTTAACTCATAGGCAATGAGGGTACGACTTAAGTAATAAACCGCTTGTTCTTTATGGCTTAGGTCATATTGGAGCAGTGCACCAATAGAAAATTGAGTAGCTGAAATATAGAGTAGTAAGGGTTCACCTGGGGTAGGTGGCATTAGAACAGGTGGACTTGCTAGATATTTCTTGAGTAGTGCAAAGGATTTCTAGAAATCTAATCCCCATGTAAAGGTAACATCTTTCTTCAATAGATGTGTAAAAGGATGGCACTTATCTGCAAGCTATGATATGAATCGGTGGATTGCCTTAATTTTCCCTTGTAGACTCTTTAGTTGTTTAAGATTTATGGGTGGAGGCATCTCTTCTATAGCCGCCACTTTAGTGGGATCCACCTCTATTCCTCTTTGTGATAAAATGAAACCCAGTAATTTTCCTGATTGTACGCCAAAGACGCACTTCTTAGGATTCAACTGAACCTTATAATCTTAGAGACGTTGAAAAATACGGCTCAATACTTCAAGATGCTCTTCCCTAATTTTTTATTTTGTAATATATCATCCATGTAATCTTCCATGATATCATTCATCATATCATGGAAAATAACAGTCATGGCTCGCTGATATGTTGTCCCAAAAGTATTGAGGCTGAAAGGCATAACCTAATAGAAAAATTTCCCCGAAGGGGTAATGAAACTAGTCTTGTGTTGATCTTCCTCTGCGATCTTGATTTGATTATAACCTAATAATCCATCCATTAAAGATAGCATCTCATAACTAGTATAGTCGAATCAACAACCATGTCGATGTTAGGAGAGGGGAAGTCATCCTTAGGACATGATTGATTGATGTCCCAGAAGTCAGTGTATATTTTGATACCAACTGGTTTCTTTTAAACTATGACTACATTAGATATCTAGTCCAAATAGTCAATAGGTTTGATAAAACCTGCTTCTAATAGTCTTTCAAGTTCCTCTTTGACAAGTAATGCAATTTGTGGATGCATCTTTCTTAGTTTCTGCTTGATAGGTTTGGCATTTGGGTGTACAACAAGGTTGTGTACAACCAACGCTGGGTCCAAACCTGACATATCTGCATATGACCATGCAAATATATCCACATACTCTTGTAATAGGGCTATGAGGGTCTTTTGTTCTTGTATTGAGAGTGAAGCTCCTAGCTTTATCATCTTAGGATCTTCTTTTGTCTCGATGTTAACACTGATTATTTCTTCAACCAACATTTTTAATGCATCCTCCATCTATGTAGGATCAGGGGGAAGAGTCAAATCTACTTCCATAGGTGGTTCAGAGAGATCATCATCTTTGAGTATTGATGTAGACAAGTTTTTCCCATTATTGATCTTGGCCGATAACAATGGATTTTGAATCTGAAGAGACCTCTGCCAATAGCTACAACTTATACCACATAATGAGGAAGTCAGAGGTGAACCATTGGTGCCATTGATAAGCTCCTGCGCTGCGAAAATGAGACAGAGAGCTCACAAGTTGAGGTCACTTCCGCTTCAGAGCTGTTGGTAGTTGAATTGCCACACTGTGCAAGTGTCATAGTGCTCCATGCAAGTGATGACCAATTCGAGACTTTGTATGGACACTAGGAAGGCTTTCGTGCATGAGAGACCATTTCAGAACAAGCACCGGGAAAATTCTGACTCGCCTTCGGTTGATATGTGATTGTGGAACCGACTTACGCCGACGTGTCCCAAGTTGGTATCGATGATGTTCTCGTACTCTATATGGAGAGCTAAGGTGGGTAGAATGATTTGGAAATCATACCGCAACATCATTTTGTTTGAAGATGACATGATTGTGACAGAAGAGTGATTTCAGGCTATTTCTTCCTTCTTACAAAATTACACAAATCACTTGTGAAACTGCCCTCGAAAAAATAACAAATCTTGTTATGAGAAACTCTCATTGGATGAGGGAATCTATTAAGATAACAAAATTTTTTAGATCCGATATTTTTTTTCCCAAATCAAATTCTTCAGTGAAATATTATAGGTCAAAGTTGACTCATCTGAAAGTGCTAGGAAAATGCAAGTGTAAAACTGCGAAAATCCCGTTTGGTTTTAGCCTGGGAAATTAAAAATTAGAAAGGGAGAATATGAATTTGGGGAGAATCCAAAGAAACAATCATTTTCTCTTCATGATCATCCAAGTTCAAAATATCGACTCTCAAAGTTAGTCTCCTTAACAAGCTGAAAAACTACGCTCGCAATGAAATCAAAAAAATTGTGATTTATTTGGCTCCGTGAAAAATATCAAATGAGGTTTTGTGCATTTGAAACTTGGAAAATAAGTACATGAAGGTGGAGATAATTCAATGAACTAAACTGTTCTTCTCGACAATAACTCAGTCTTGAAATATGAATTCTCAAAGTAGGCCTTTCGACAAGCTGAAACAGTGTGTGCGATGAAATTCAAATGAACTGCGTTTTATTTGTCTCCATGGAAAATATAAAATGAAGTGCTGTGCATTTGAAAATGAATATGTAAGCACCTTAACATGATTAAAATTGTGGGCAATAATTGGTTTTTCATGAAAATCATCCAGCTTTGAGATATCAAGCTCCAAATTTGATTACTTCGTCAGACACAAACCACGACAACTTTTGTTCCTCATCTATTGTTTTCTTCATTAATTTCATTTTTTTTGTGTTGATATATATATTGTTTGATATTTTTTGAAATGGTTCACGAGATTTCTCTTCACGCAAGTCCTCCTATTCTTACAATTGCGTGACTTTCAAAACCAAATGCATGAATCTATATTTTCTTTACCCATGTGTGAGCAATTGCATTCCCTTCATTCTTTGCATCGGCAATGCGTTTGGCAATGAATGTGTGGTTTCTTAAACTGCCTGTTGAATGCATGATGATGAGATAAATGTAGTTCCTTTCCTTTTTTGGCCTGTGTAGGATCTTGCTTGGATATATATATGAACAATGGTCTGCCACGTAAATGCTTGACCTTTGGCTTTGGATCTGCCTATGGCTTTTTACCTGTGAATGTGTCTACTCTCCTCTTATTTTTCTTGGAAAATTTTTTTCTTCCTCTTTGGCAACGTGTGGATCTTTGCTTTCAAAACAATTTTGCATTAATTATTGTCACTCTCCTTTCTTTTTTGTTTGCGTGAGCTTGTGTGGGCTGTTTGAACAACTGTCTTTTCTTGACCGTGACCATGTTTTCTTTACCTGATATAGCTATTCTTCCTTCTCCCTTTGCATGGAGACAAATATTTTCCTGTGTGGCTATTCGTCTTTGCTGTGCATGGCCAATGCATGTGTTTTCTCTCCTTTGTATCATGCGTGGAAATGTGAATGATCTTGTTGCCTTTTTTTTTTGTAATAACAGTCGTGAGCTATTTTGGACCACACGAATTCTCTTATTTTTCTTTTGCTACCTTGGAAACTACTATGTTTGGCTATTTTTGGCCTTTAGCGTGGGTTGTGATTGGTTTTGGGAAATTCTTGATAGATGATGACTTTTCTTCACCTCTGCGTGGACTCTTCTACCTTTGGTTGTGTGGGAGATTTGATAGCTCCTTGGAATTCGTGGGAATGGATTTCTCTAAATAAGTGGTGTATTTCCTAGGCCAATGTGTGGACAACTTCTTGTACATGTTGAATTTTTAGCATTTGAATGCATGTGCATGACATGTGTGGTTCTTGGATAGCCACGCATTGAATCTTCATTTTTATTTGCTTGATGAATGCGTTGAAAAAACTGCTAGCACTTTGGCTATGACCTAGGCTTCTGAGTTGTATGTGAGGAACGTGCTATGAATATTTTGGAAAAATATTTCTCTGCAAACGTTCGGGGAAATAAGAATAAGTTGGAAATTAAAAAAAGTTAGAAATAAAGAGCATCAACTTCTTATACACGAATTCTTCCATAGAGTTTCATGGGGGATTTGTTGCGAGGATTAAAGAAGCTTCCCCATAACTGTTTCTTTTTTTCGTTGGAATAACCAATTTCCCTTTATCTGAGTAGTGGGAATTAATTGCCAAGGAAATATGGGAAAAAATCGATCGTTTTCCCATGGCAATGGCAAAGCAGGCTGACAATTCCCATATATTTCCCCATTTGGGAAATTGAGAGATATTTTGCTAGTTTTCCATCCGGTTGGGTTGGCTGTCAGCAGGAGAAATTCCACAAGCAGGGAAAAAAGAAGATTTTGCCAGGAAAAGGAAATACGGGTGCAGAAAGCCAATCTAGCATTCCCGACAATTGGAAGTGGAATTTTTATTTCCCATGGTAATAACAAAAAAATTGTCGATTGATTTTTTAATAAATATTAAATTAATATCTATTTAATTAAAAACCCCCAAAATTTTATAAAATTAATTTTATTAAATAAACGGGTAAGATCCTAAAAACGACGGTGCATAAAAACAAGATGACAAAAAAGAGGAAACCAAAAAATAAGGAAATGAAACAAACCAAAATCCTAATTACCTATATACATATAGGGGACAACCTGTTTTCAATTTTGATAGTGCTTGAGATATTACCCCCTGTAGGGAAAAGGAAAATGAGTTCCATGAGGATACACCAAGTAATAGGTGTTATCTCCACATAAATGCCTAATTATGAAAGGGCCCAACCAAAATGAATCAAAATTCATGTGCTTTCCTTTCAGTTCACGTCTCTTGTCCTAGAGAAGAACAAAGTCATTGCTATGAAATTGTCTCTCCTTATTTTTTCTGTCTAACAATTTATTTACCTTAGATTTGTGTTCCTCGATCCTATTTGCCACTTGACTCCTTTGCTATTTGAGCTTTCTTAGGAACATGATCCTTTTATCCAACGCATTGGAGAAGCATTCATAATCAACTTCTTGAAGTAATTGTAATGTCAGTAACTCCAACGTCATGGGAATTTGAACATCAGTTCCATACAAGAGTTGGAATGGAGACATCCCAATTTCCCTTTTGGGAATTATGCGGTCAACCCACAATGCATCATATAACTTCTTGTGCCAAGTTCTTTGATTTTCTTCTACTAACTTGCACACGATAGTAATGATGTTTTTGTTACTGGATTATGCTTGACCATTTCCCTGAGGGTTGTTGTCATGGGTATGGGATATTTGATGAATGAGATAAAGATATACCATACCCATAACAATAACCTACCATCTATGTTAAAAAGAAATTAGAGGCATTGTCTGTTACGATCTTTTGTGGAATACCATAACGAACCAGAATGTTCTCTTTGATGAATTCACATATTACCACAGTAGATGTTTGTTTCACGGGTATGGCTTCTACCCACTTTACAAAGTAGTCAATTGTAGTGACCACGTGAGTATGACCAACACTGGAATTTGGATGTAAGACCTTGATGAAATCCGACCCCCCATTGTTGAAAGAGTTCTTCAATGACAACTGACTTTAAAGGAAAAGATGCCAATTTAGGTCTTCCAACGAATTGTTAACAAGCTTCACATTTTGTTACCCATTTTTCAGCATAAGAAAACATAGTGGGTTGGTAATAATGTGCTCAAAAAATATTATGAGTTGTCACTGGTCCAGAGAAATGACCACCACAAGCATGATTGTGAAAGGCTTCAAGAGAACTGGGTTGTTCTTTAACAACACATCTGAGGAACATGCCATAAATTCCATTCTTGAATAAGGTGTTGTCCCAAATGATGTACCTGACAGATCTTAATTTGATAGCTCTTTTTTCCTTAGCTGTCAAATTCTCAGGACATTCACCATATGTGAGAAAGTAGGCTATATCCAAATACCATTCTTATGTGGTACTGACAAAAACTACCAGTGGTAAACTTTCTTCAATTGGTTCTTCCTCAGAGTCATCTCATGGCTCATTCTCCACGATGAGTTGACAAAGTCCTCTCCCTTGAACCAACTCAGTAGGCTTGATAACTAAGTCATATTATTGGATCTTGGAGACCCTGTTACCTCTTTTAGATCCTGGTTCTTGTTGTGTCAACATTGATTTTAGTACGGTGTCCAGAACTAAGAATTTGGTGTGAGAATTTAATACATAGTATCTGAAATGTTTCAAGGCTCTAACATCCATGTATGCATGCCTCTCAAGGGGAGTGTAATTCAGTTCATGTTCTTGAATCCAAAACTCTTGATTGTAATAGGAGATTCAATTCCCTCTTGATTGTGTTGAGCCAGGATAGAAGGGATCGTGTGCGAGGAAGCATAACAATAGAATATGAAATCCTTTTTAAAATTGGGGCATACCAATGTAGGAGCTTGTGAAATAGCACCCTTGACTTTTTAAAATGCTTCTCTACCTTCCTTCGACCATTTGAAGTATTCTTTACCTTTCATCATATCAATGATTTCTTTGGTTAGCTCAGAAAAATCTAGCACAAACCTTCTAAAAAATTTCACCTTGCCAAAGAATGTGTGAACTCCAGGCTTACTGGTGGGTAAGGAAATATTCTTGATAGCTTGAACACGTTTAGGATCGATATTAGTTCCCTCTTTAGAAAAAATATGACCTAGGGGTTTCCCTTCCGTAACTCCGAACATAGACTTCTTTGGATTCAGGGAGATTCTATGAAGTCTACACCTTTGCAATATTTTATCCAAATCTCTTAGGTGATCTTATCGCTTCTTTGAGAAAACTATCGATTCATCTAGGTATATTGATGATCTTGTCTTTATAATCTGCAAATTATATATCCACAACCCTTTGAAAATTTACACCAACATTGATCAAACCAAAAGGAATTCTTATATATGTGAACGTACCCCAAGGGGTGGTGAAGGCAGTCTTATGTTGGTATTCTCTAGCCACTTCAATCTGATTCTAACCAAAGAAACCATGTAGCATGGATAGCATTTCCAATCCAATTATTTCCTGTAGAATATGGTCCATGACCGGAAGTGGATAGTTATCCTTAAAGGAAGCTTGATTAAGATTGTGGATATCCACACAAATCCCAATTTCTCCATTTTTCTTGTGAACTGGGAAAATATTAGTTATGCAAGTTGAATGTTGAATAGGAAACACTATTCTTGCATCTAACATATTTTGAACCTCATGGAATATTGTCCCTGATATCTTGGGATTATACTATATTTTCTTTTTCCTAAATGGAGTTGCACCAGGTTTCAAGGGTATGACATGTTCCATTTCCCTAGGTTGGAAATACTTCAAGTCTTCATATGAGTAAGCCATGACATATGAATAATTTGTAAGGAGGCTTATAAATTTCTTGTGCTCCTAAGGTGAAAAACACTTACAAATGTTGACCAGGAGAGATTTTTCCTTGGTACCAATGTTCAGTAGAATTCACAAGTCCTGCTGGCTCTTTCTCTTTGATAAACATGTCATGTTTATCAAAAATTTCTTCAATTGAAACCAATACTTTTGGAATTTTATTTCCTTTGAGTTGAATGATGCCGTCACCATGATCCTCATTCTCAAATCCTTCTTGAATGGGTGAGGTTTTCGATTCAAGAAACACATAATTACTTCCTTCAAAGTACAATTTTTTAGAATTATCTCTATTTCCAAGAAGGCAATAATTTTTTGATCATCATTAAAGACTTGCCAATTTTCTGCATTGTCAAGAACACTTGGCTTAAAAACCATTTCAATGGTGTATTTTTCTTGATCAAACTTTGAATGAGGGATCATCAATAAAGATGAGATTGCTTTGTAATTATTTTCATGAGGGATGGATTCTATGGAAAAAACATCAAAGGTTTCTATCATGTCCCACACTTTATTTCTGTAGTGTCTCAAAAATCATTCGTTACCTGAAACTGATTTTTTATTTGTTTCACAATCAATTCTGCCTCTCCAAAGACTTTAATTTTTTTTATTCCTTTCTCTTCTACAACTTGGAGGCCAAGGATTAATGCCTCATATTTTTCAGTGTTGTTAGTATTTAAAAATTGGATTTTGTAAGAAAAATGAAAAATTTTACCATTTGGAGATATAAGCACCACTCCTGCGCCATAACCTGTTGAGAAACAAATTCCATCAAACTCAAGAGTCCAGATCTCATTGGGATCCTAGAAATTGACTTCAGGTGCATGAACCTCTGTAGTCATCATATAATTACTCATTCTTGAGTTTTGAAACACGATCTGTGCGCAGGGATCATTGGTTTTCGTTACCATGAATTTTTCCTAAGTCTCCGACATTAGTTTCTTCATTTCTCAATTGATAGGGATCATAGATTGAGACCAGTCCATTTGAATCTCACTGCCCAGATCTTTGCCAAATTTCTTTCTCAACAACATGCCATATGAAGCGGGAATGTCAGCAACTAGAATGGATACCTTGACTCACTTTTGAAGAAATTGAGCTAAAACCATTTGAGCGCCTTTAATATTCCCAATCAGAGGAACTTGTTTTATCTCCATGGAGTAACAAGATCTAAACGTTCTCATACAAGTAAGCCCAAGAGCATGTGGCACTTATTTAGGCATCACATTATCTGAGGCTCCAGAATCTATAATGCAATTACTTAATTTATATCCATTGATCATAAAAGACACAAAGGTTCAATCTTTTCATTTGAAGGTTTAGTGGCCACCACAATGTTTTGAGTCTTCCCATATTTTGGAGTTTTTAGAATTAACTTAGAGGAATGAACAATAGAGTCACCTTTGATAAACTGGACCAATTTCTCAAGTTGATCCTTATTGGAATTCAAGTACTTTGCCTATTTTTTTATTGATATGCTCAATGATATCAAATTTTGGCAAAATGATCATATTTGATGTCTCAGATATTAGTTTTTTCAAACTTGATGATGGCTCACTTTTGAACTTTGCTTCAGGCTTGGTTGATATTGATGTGGAAGAAGAAAGTTTCTTCGTAGCTGATTTATCAATTGATTGACTTGACAAAGCTCCTCCTTTCGTTACGATAGTTTTAACCTTGGAAACCTCAGTCACCTTAGACTCTTTTGGAATCTTAGTTGTCTTGGATTGTTTGGAAGTTTCTTAGTCTTAGAATCTTTAGGAACTTCCTTGGAGATTTTTTTATCTTCCACCTTAGTGGTATTTTTCTCCTTTTCCTGAGAGCATGTGAAGACAACGAAGGATTGACTATTCATATATTCTACAACTTCTTCATATTTGTCTTCTTCTTCTGAATGATATTCAAATAAATTATTAGTAATTTCTCCTTCAGGATCTTTGAATTCAGGTTTAGATGTCCCAGAGTCTGGTTTTTATTTTTCAACCTTAATGACCTCAACTTCATCATCACTTTCTTCAACGACACCACACTTTGAGTACTTGTTGGAGCCTCTTTAATAGAAAGCCTCATTAGAGCGCTTGTAATTCTAGTTTTTTTGGGAACATAGCCTTTTCTTGGGATGTATTTGTAAGGAACATGTTTAAAACTTTGAGCAACTTACTTTTTCAAAGCTAGCACATCATTAGCCAACTTAGTGAGTATGGTCTCAGAAGCATTGAGGGTTTCTTGACTCTTTCCCCTGAGGGAAGTTTTCTTGAATTTTCCTACCATGATTAAGTCATCCTGGATTTCTATTGCCAAGGATTGAGTAATTTCCAAAGTAACCACTCTAGCCCTTCTCAGCTGATAGCACACTTCTAGTTGTTGTGTGTTAATAAAGAAACATTTTTGTCCATTAGGGTTCGGGAGAATTCTGGCAGGAATTTTTTTCACCATTTTTTTGAACTTAGCCATAAAATTTCTCATGGGTTATGTTGGTTCTTTCTTCACCTGAGATAGTTGGGAAAGAAGGGCATGCTCATCTTCTACCATTTTGAACATGTCTTCCAACTTAGTTTTCATATCATTCCAGTTTGTAATGCATTCATCCATTCAGGAGATGATGAAACCAATCCGCGACAATATCCTGTAACATTTTAATGAAGAGGAGAACAAAAACATCTTCATATTCTACAAACAAAATTGCACATGCAACAAAGAATGCATAAATGTGGTTATCAAGTGAAGTCTTACCATCTCCATTGAAATTGGGAAGGATCTTTATTGATCGTCATGAGAGGTCATGTTGAGTTGGTAAAGCCAATGGGCATATCACATTTCACTAAGGTACGTTAACTGCCATGTTGGGAAAGTTGGTATGCAAAGGTAAACTAATGTGAACAAGAACAAATGCTTGACTTGTAGTGATTCATCCCTTACTTTATCTTTTAGGACTTGATGCAAGGCTTACGGATTTACGGGGAGTGTTCCTCCTTGGAGGAGATAACTTGAAATCAAACTTTCCCTAAAAATAATAAATAGGATCAGATCAAAATTTATCTTTTTATCCTCATGTAAACCTCATTCCTTCCATTTTGAAACCTTTACTGTGAAGGGATCATTGACATGTTCCGATCAGCTCTAGCCTTTTCTATTTTCTCTCTTTATTGATATCTTTGTGCTTGAATGACTCTTGCAACTCTCACATCTTGATTTTCTTTGTCATCCAACACTGATGCAGTGAGATGAAAAAGATATTTGTTTGTGTTCTTTTCCCAAATAACTTGCCTCAAATTTGATGATATGTCTTCTTAAGTATCTACAAAGATAATATTTGGTTGCAAGATAAGTGAGTTACTTGGAATAGTCATACAAATTATTTCCTTGGTGGAAAAGAGCCACTTCGATGAATAATGGTCAACACGTGTCCAGGAGGTCTTCTGGCCACAAGTGCGGGTGCTCTTCTTCTAAGGTCTTCAATGTAAATTTCTTTGTCAATGGCTCTATTAACAGCCACAAATTGCTGTAAGCTTTCACAGTTTTCCCAGGCTTTTATCCATAGTCTGGAAAAAATGTCTCTTTAAAAATATTCGTTGGGCACAAGATTCGGTTGAAGAACTAGAGCTTGTGCAAAGGAGATAGTCATAAATATTTAACCAAAAACTGGTTAACGATTCTAGAATCCCCAGTAGAGTCTCCAAAAAATATTAACATATGGATTTGTACGCATGCAAATGACATGCAATAGTAAGCGAACAAAGTCCCTCCTCAATGAAGGTGAGGCTTCCTTTATTGAAAAAAAATAGTATTTACATCTGTACATTCAATATTGTATGTAGGGAGTGTTTTGGAATATAAAATAGAAAGAAATGTGAATGAGGGAGATGGAATGGAATGAAGGGAAGAAATGGAAAGGAATGAATGAAAGGAACATGCAATATTTAGGTAAAAAATAGAGCCTAATATTACATGGAGGAAGAAAATTGAATAGCTTACTCAAAGAAAGTAGAGTTCGAATCATCTAAACAAGAATAAGTAAAAGGGAACACGTGTGAGAAAGTAAATATCATAGATTGATCACTATGAAAAAGAACAATAGATTAATAGCATTGAGAATAAGATCAAAGACAATATTCACATGCAATATTTAAACACTAACATATAGTGAACATAAGAACATCAAATTCTACAAGAGATAATGAATGGGACACAAAGTTCATATTTTGATTAACTCTAAAATGTCTTCACAAAAGAACCCAAAGTTTCTTTCCTTGAAACAAAGCTTGCACACAAAAGTATTTTCTTCTCCTCTCTCAAATTCACCCTTACAAATGAGCATATAAATTCCTTTTATAACCCAAAAGTTTGTTATAAGGTAGTTAGGGATTACATGAAAATTAAATAGGGAATCTTAAATGACTTTGACTTTTTCAAACAACTTTAAAAAGTAACTTGAAAATAGAAATCACTTAAGCTATCAAAAAATTTCCAAAAGAGAGTTTAACAATAACATCACTTTATAACAAATTTTAAAGTCATTTTAGGAAAAGAACATAAATTAAAGCAATGGGTACATGTTGACCCCACTTTAATGTCTTGGACACATACATAGACATCCTAGTCAGCAACGCGCCACCTAGATCAAGACACATAGCATCATTACCTTATCCATTTGGCCAAGAGTTTCCTATACCTCTCATATGGGAATGTACTCATTGACCATACTCCGCAATCCTCTAGATGACGCAAGAGATTCAAGCTTTAAACTTGAGTAATAATTCCTCCACTTCTCCACCTGAGAAACATCTCTGGTGTGAGCAATTTTTTCTTTATTCGCATTCACATTCACAAATACACACAATTCTCCACATGCTTTGAATACATTTCCATGGTGAATTCTTCATTTCTCATGAGATTGTTCTCATTATGCCACCCTCGGCTTGTCAGAATCCAGCTCCTGATATTTTTCGCCATTGAGAAGATATTCCAAGAGTCGAGATTGTAATTCACTTCCTTGGAGTTATGTCTTTTGTCTATGTCACCATCCTGAAGTGTATGCCATTCTGATTCGCTCACCATCATCAAATTCAAGAACGCTCCAAATTTAATACTAGGTGATGACGTATCGACGCCCGCTACTAACTGAGAGAATTGATAGGGACACACTTGAATGACATGGTCTTGCTTGATGATTCACACAATTGCACTTGTCATTGGTCATGATTTGTCAATAAATAGATCTTGCACAATGATCAAGTGAAGACTATTGATGTAGACATGATTCTCCCATTATTGATCTCTACTGAATAAAAATGGATTTTGACTTCGAAGAGACCTCTTCCAATAGCTATGACCTATACCGCATAATGAAGAAGTCATATTTGAGCCATTGGTGCCATCGAGAAGCTAATGCGCTAATGAGTAGATGAGACTCAAAAGCTCACAAGTCGAAGTCACTTCCACTTCAAAGCCATTGGTAGTTGAATCACCACACTGTGCAAGTGTCATAGTGCTCCATGCGAGTGATGACCAATTTGGGAATTTGTAGGGACACTGGGAAGGCTTCCACGCATGAGAGACCGTTTCAGAATAAGCACCAGGAAAATTCTGACTCGCCTTCGGTTGATATGCGATTACAGAACCGACTTACATCGATGTATCCCAAGTTGGTATCAATGATGTTCTCATACTTTGAATGGAGCGTCAAGGTGAGTAGAATTCCCTGGAACTCATACCACAACATCGATTTGTTTGAAGAATGGCGTGATTGTGAAGACATGACAAAATCTTGATTTCTAGGCTATTACTTCCAGACTTACAAAATTGAACAAATCACCTCCAAAACTACCCTGGGAAAAATTACTAATCTTGTTCTGAGAAGCTATCACTAGATGAGGGGGTCTATTAAGGTACCACAAGTCTATGTGATCAGACAGTTTTTTTTCCAAATCAAATTATTCAATGAAATATCTAAAGGTAAAAGTATGATTCTTTTGAAACTGCTAGGAAAATGTAGGTGTGAAACTGCAAAAATCCTATTTGGTTTTAGCCTAGGAAAAACACAAAATGTCACCCTAAGAGTCTACAACTTAGACAAGGGAGTATATAAAGGTGGGTAGAATTACAAATAAACAATCATTTTTCTCTTGAAGATAATCCAAGTTCAAAATATCAACTCTCAAAGTGAGTCCCCTTGAGAGGCTGAAAACTGTACACGTGCACAACGAAATTGAACAAAAATTGTGTTTTATTTGGCTCTGTGAAAAATATCAAATGATGTGCTGTGACATTTGAAACTTAGAAAAAGGAGTACACGAATATGAGGATAATTGAAAGAAACAAACCTTTCTTCTCGCCAATCACTGAGGACTAGAATACGAATTGCTCAAAGTAGGCCTTCTGACAAGCTGAAATAGTACATGTGTGACGAAACTCAAACAAACTACATTTTATTTAGGTTCTGTGAAAAAAAACCAAATGAGGTGCTGTGTATTTTAAAATGAGTATGGAGTCACTCTTTAACATGAGTAAAATTATGGGAAATGATTGGTTTTTCATCGAAAATCATCCAACTTCGAGATATTGAAGCTCTCAAAGTTGATTACTTCAACAGACACAACCCACGGTAGTCTTCGTTCCGCATCTATTGTTTTCTTCATTAATTTAATTTTGTTGTGTTGATATATTGTTTTCTTCATTGATATTTTTTCAAATGGTTAACATGTGATTTCTCTTCACGCACAGTCCTCCTCTTCTTGGAATTGTGTGGCTTTGGCCTAACCGAATGCACGAGATGCTTTCTTAATTCTTTACACAATCGTGAGCAATAACATGGGCCTTCAGTCTTTGGAATGGACAAATGCATTTGGCAATAGGATTTGTGGTACTTCTTAAACTAGCTTATGGTGAATGCGTGACGATGAGTTAAATGCATTTGGACTGTACGTTCTTCTTTGTCCTGTGGAAACTCTTGTTATTGTCCTCTTTTCTTGCAAATGTGTGAAATTTTTTTTGCTTCAATGTGGACTATTTTATGGTACTTGACACATAAGGATGCAAGAGCAATTACCTTTAGATCTGCATATGCGTGAAATTATTCTAGAACGTGGGACTATGAATGTCATGGTTATTCCTTTTCTTTTATTCTTACGTAGAATAATTTGCCTGGTCTTTGGCAATGCAAATGCATGGATCTTCTTTTCTTTTCTTGGACAACTGTTTGCTTCCTCTTTGGCATGTGTGGCCTTTTAAATTTGTAAATTCATGGCTTGACCGTAATCCAATGGCTGCGTGTGAATGCTAACCTTTTTGCCTTTGTATTTTTTATTTGTCTTATGCATGCATGGGAGTTGCTTCAGTCTTGGATTAGTGCGTTGGATTATTTACCTTTGGCTAGGTGTGAGCTAAGTGTATGGGAATGCATGAATCAGTGAATGCGTGGACTTTTTAAAACTACACCCCTATGTGAACCTCCTCACGTATGGAATGATTTTGGTTGCCTTCGTAGCAAATCTTTAAGAAAACTAGTGATTGGATTTTGGGAAATGTGTGATAGCTGTTGGATGTTTAATTCATCTTTGAGACCTAGTGAATCCTCTATTTGACCTGTGTAGACTAGTTCTACCTCCAACTGCAATGTGTGTTATATCTCCTTATTTTTACTATGAACTCTCTGTCTTTGCTTTCCCACATGGAGTCTCCTTCTTACTTTCTTTATTGGTGTATTTCCTTGTTTTTACCAATGCATGTGGACAACTATTCTTATTATGTCCAATGCATGGGATTTCCTCTTTGCATTTGACATGGATAATTTGCTAAATAACCTGGGTGGTTCTTGGAAGTTATTTATTTTGTGTGGAAACTTCATTATTCTTTCCGCTTGTTGCAAATGCGTTGGACAACTACTGCAAAAATGTGTGGAAAAATCCTCTACTTGGAGTATTGGAGTGTTATTTCTTTTCACTTGCACATGGAAATGCAGGAGGAAAATGCCTGGGATAAGCTCTCCTTACTGGACAGATGCGTGGTTTCCTTGTTCATGAAGAATGGGCTATGAACTATTATAAACAAAATATTTCTCTGAAAACGATTATATAGGTGAAATAAGAAGTTGGAAATAAAGATCTTCAAAGCTTCTTATGCATTAATATCTTCCAACAGTCTTTCATGGAGGAAAAATTAAAAGGATTAAAAAATATTTCCCGTAACCATTTATTTCTTTTCATTAAAATAACCAATTTCTACTTTCTCCGAGGAAGTGGAAATTAATTGCCAAGGAAATATGGGAAAATAACTTAATCATTTTCCCGTTTGCAATGGCAAAGTAGGATGACAATTCCCATCTATTTCCCCATGTGGGAAATTGGGATATGTTTTTCCATTTTTCCATCTCAATCAGGTTGGAAATCAACAAGGAGAATATTTAACAAATGGGAAAAAAATTTAAAAAAATTCTAGGAGAAGGGAAATCTCGGGAGCAAAGAGCCAACTTGGCATTCCCGACAAATGGAGGTGGAAATTTTTATTTCCCATGGTAATGATAAAAAACTTATTGATCGATTTTTAATGAATATTAAATTAATATTTCTTTAATCTAAAAACCCCCCCAAAATTTAATAAAATTATTTTTCTTAAATAAAAGGGTAAGAAATTAATTGAATATTAATTAATTAATTTAAACACAGTTTGCAACATGGTGGGAGGAGGTTCTCACTCGAAATAGACGAAACGAAGACCAAAACAATCACAAGAATAAGACGATCATGACGAGGGTGATAAATCACGTGAAAGAACGCTTTTGAATTTTTTTTAAATTTTCACGCTTATTAATTTTGCAAAGTCAAAATTAGTTGATAACATGATCCCAATCAATTAGGTCAGGATATACTAGATTAACTTGGGAATTGGCTTGGGGATTTGTTTTAGAAAGAGTAAGGATGACATAATCGGGAAATAGGTTTGTAGAGGCAAGATCTTCATATAGGCTATACTGGGAATCCGTGTCAGTGGCTGAATTAGATGAGTCATCCTCACGTTAAGAGGAAGTGTCATTTATTTTTGCAAGCAGAGCTCTATGAGGCTAAATGCCAAGGCCATGCTTATTATACTTCTGTGGGGTAAGTGGAATAGGTTCTAATCTACCTTGTGCATCTGCGTCAAATCCAGCTCCCTAATACCCCATGATTTGCATCATGCAATGTGCCTTGATAAAATGGGGAGCTTGGTGAGACGATGCTGTAGTTGTTTTGGGCACCCACTTAGTAGGCGTATCTAGCATCTTCTCGTCCAACAAGAGACCACTAGGAGTAAACCTTTCAAGGGGCTTAGGGAAACTAGCATAAGTGCTTTTGGATTGGAAATATGGTCTGCCACGTGTCTTAGGCGACACTAAAAGATCAGATATCAACAAGGCTTATTCAAGATTGAATTGATTTGCTGGGCCGTATTTCCCAAATGTTGCTTCCCATGTAGAAAAGGGATTAACCAACGTAGGAAAATTGTGATTGCATGGTGTTAACATATTTGGATCTACATGATCCTTCATAACCTTTTTTTTGTAATGGAACCATAATATCTGCAGAAGGACACTCATACGTTGCTTGTGAGAAATAATACAATGCTCTATAATGTGTAAATAGATCAGGGTCACCCATAATGGTAATCATTTTTCATTCTTGAGGAAACTTGATGCACTAATGATAAGTCAAAGGAATGAACTTTATGGCATGAATCCATGGGCATCCTAAGACCATTTTATATGGGATGTCCAAATCAAGAACCTGGAAATTTGTATCATGATAAACATGCCCTCTCTCTATGGGTATCCTTATGGTTCTGGTTGTTTCATGTTCTTCATGATCATATGATGTGATGGTGATGGTATTAGGATCCAAGTGTGCTTTTGTGCGGCCCAGTTGCATGACAAGCTTCAAAGTGCAGATGTTCAAACCAGATCCACCATCTACAAGCACTCTTTTGACTTTGTGAAGAGTAACAAAGAATTATACATATAAGGGCATATTATGGCTAGGTTTTTTATGTAGGATCACATTCTGGTGAAAGGAAATAGACTCGCTAGAAGCGAGGTTTGCGATCATTGCATGTAGATTTTCAGGATCTACATCGGTGAGTGCTCTAAACCCTTGAAGATTTTTATACAATATGTCTTTATGATTGTTTGATATTTTTAGAAGATATAAGATTGAAATCTTAGAAGTGGTCTTCTATAATTGGTCTAACAAGTCATATTAAGATTCCTAAGGGATAGATTTAGTAGGTTTGGAGATCACTAAGCACGTGCATCCCGTTCCTATAGAACAACTGTCACCTACAATTATAATGGTGTTTACTTGTTCATCAGACGATTGAATACAACCTATAAGGGAATTGAAAGGATTATCTAAAGAGGTATACACATAATTGGCAACCCTATAATTATTAGATGAATCTCCTTGATCTGGCTTCTTCTTCTCCCATTTATTATGGTTAGGGAAGGGTTTTTTAAATATCCCCATTTTTGTATTAGGACCTTCTCCAGATTCAAGTGAATCCACCTCAATCCTTCCCTCTTCAACAAGGTCCTGTATATAGTGTGTTGGCTAGATTTTCTGCATAGCATCAAACCTAGGCAGTCGTGAGATAAATCTCCCTCATTTAACCGGTGAGACTCCCGTGTCAAATTTGTCAATATAAATGTGTTTTTATCTATCAGGAGTTTTACTTTAACCACTTAGTTCATGAACCATAACTAAGAAGTTCTGCAGCAAGTAAGCAGCTGTTTAAGAAAGGAAAAATGATAGAAGAAGAAAGTCAAGGTATTACAGAGAAGAAGTGAGGAAGATGTGCATCCCAATTAGTAGATAGCAGAGCTAATTGCATGCACATAGAAGAAACTTAATAGATTTGAACACACAGAATCATAAAGCAAAGGCAGTTCTAGATCTAGATCTAAAATAACACAAAGTTTACTTTAAAGATCTAAGATTTAAAACCAAGAAACACAGTACGCCATGACACAAAGTCTCCGGAAACCTGCTTCTTTGTATTCCTCTGCAACAAGTGGCTCTCAGGGGTTCAACACAAAAGTCTAGAACACAAGATTGCTTCTTACAAATTCTGATCGATTAACCCGAAGGTTCTTCCTCTACTTATAGAATGTAGAGGGGCAATTACAAGTTGGAAGCTTTAGTTGAACTGGCACATGTGGAAGTCGGAAAAGAAACAGTTGGCAATCTCCTTCCTAGAATTCCTCTTTGCATGACATGTATGATTTGCAACTGAAAATAGAACCTTCTATTTTCTACGCCTGCCACCTATCTCCAAGTAATTGACTTCTTCAAGTAATGGCTTTTAAACCAATCACTTAAGTTGTATAATTGAATTGATCACTCAATTACTTTGCCGAAGGAAAGAAGAAGGAAGAGGAAAGCTGACTTTGTTGGAGGAAAGAAGAAGGAAGAGGAAAGCTGACTTTATCCTTTTTCATGTCTGCATGCAGCTGATTCAAACTGGATCTGGAAACAAGCTGGAATTAGTTGGATCTTGAAGCGGCTGGATCTGGAAACAAGCTGGAATTGCAAGCAGTTGGAATTGGAAGCAAGCTGGAATTTTGCATTCGCATTGTCTTCTCTTTTATCCTTGAAGGTTTTGCAGTTCTTTTGTTGTACATGCATCAATGCAAGGTTGGCCGTAGATAACTTATCATCCTTATTTTTAATTGCATATGAGCAATTAAAAATTCTGGAAAGCACTCAGGGTGAATGAAAATTCAATGAAGGCTTCAACTGGAAGATGAGAGCACATGCAAAAGATCTTGGAAGGAATTTTCCCCGCACTGTCTTCTTCATGGGCTGCATTCGAAACAAGAGGATGAAGCCTTTGTGCTAGAAGCTTTTGCAACTATAAGATCTGGATCTGGATCTGCATATGGATTTGCATCTGCATCTGCATCTAGATATGGATCTGCACCTGCATAACAAATTCTGGCAACTGGGCTATGGATGGAAAAGCTGCAACTCGAATAATTCCACTGCTTTTAATCTACATGCATGAGTGAATTTTCTCCTGCACGCATGAGTGAAGTCTTTCCTGCTCTGGATTTGTCTATCAATTCAACAAGAGGTTTCGAGCCTAGATCTGTGTCTCTAGTATCTGTAAATTTAGAAGTGATGCATGACTCCGTTGTGTTTTCTTCTTCATCTTTCTTCGCCATAGCTTTGTCTATCTTTGTTTGAATAATTCTTTTTCTTCTTATTTAACTGGAATTCTTCAAAATTGGTGCAGATCTGGACAATTCTTCAGATTCGGAGGATATATGCAATGTATTAGACATTGATAAAAGATCCTTTTCTTTTGTAAAGCACTTGTAATGAATTCCTGTAATTTATTCAGACAAAAATGGCCACCGGAGCATGAATAGTGAATTTTAATTGTAAAAATCTGCACTTTTCAAGCCTGCTGCCCCAAAAAAATGGTGTTTAATTTGCACATAAAGAGAGCATAAATCCTTTCAACAACACATGAACTCTTGTAACACCTGTGTAAACAATTATGCAGACAAAGATCAACCTCCTTCAAAGCATGCGCCAAATCTGGAAGCTTTTAGCCTTGTTAGCACTTTGTCTGAACAAAATCCTTCCTCTAATGGGGGCACACTTTTCCTCCTGGCTGCAATTCTTTACCTGTGAATTAAATTATTCATCCATATGGCTGCCCATGCTTATATAACCTTCATAATTCTATAATTAATAATTTCCCTAACAATTAAAGGCAATTAATTAATTAAAAATCATGCTTTTCTCTTTTAAAAATAGCATGTTTAAGGACAGCCATCCAATAAATTAAATTAATCCAATTTAATCCTTCACACAGCACTTCACTCAAGCTCCACAGTGTGCTTTGACCATAGCCACTGAAAATAGGAATTAATATAATCATTTAATACTTTAAAAAGTATTAATTCCTTCTCAAAAGGGTGCTGCATTAAATAAATTAAATTTATTTAATTTTGAAATTCTATTTCTAATTAATTTATCCCCCTTTGCTTTTGTTGACTTTTCCACAAGCCTAGGTGCCAAAATTGGGTGAATAAATATTAACAAATATTTATTTTAATGCATTATTATTCACCTAAGGTGGGTCGCACTTTTTTGCATAATAGAATTCTATTTTTAAGAATTTCTCCATAATGGGATTCTTTACCCTGCCAGGCAGGCACCAAAATCCCGTGATCCACTTAAGTGATTTGACTTTGACAATGGGATTCTTTACCCTGCAAGGCAGGCACTAAAATCCCATGATTTCACTTAAGTCACTTTCCTTTTATTATATCATGGGAATTTTTACCCTGCAAGGCAGGCAATAAATTCCCCCCTGCCTGCAGCCTCTATTTTTCCCACTGCAGCTTAAATGACTTTTATAACACGGGAAAAAGTACCTTGCTAGGCAGGGATATAATTCCCACCCTGCCTGCGGCTTATATTTTTCCCATCGCATCTTAAATCCTTTGTTTTCCAAAAATGCGCCCATCCCCGCAGGGGCTTTTCTGTGCACGAATTCACTTTTTCCCAGTGATCCAGACCTCCGATGACGACTTCCTCCAGGAAAAATGTGCGTGTATGTTTTCCAGCTGCTCCAGGCCAAAAATCGGGCTTACCCGGTGAAGGAGTTGTTCCAGAGAAATTTTACAGAAAACAGAACGGGACACCACAAAAACACGAAAAATTGCCAAAAGTTACAAATAAAGCCCAAAACTTAAAATAAGTTAAAATCCTTCTGGTATATAGGAATAATAACATATTCACTCATAACAGAGTTGAAATGGAGCGCAAATAGCCTCATACGGGGCTCAAAATAATTAAATACAAATTTCTCGCAGACAAATCCCGACGACAGAATAAAACAATTTTGGGCATTTGGGTATTTGGTGAAAAGGGCTAATATGGCTCTTTAGGATTATCTTGACGCAATACAAGAACTTTCAGGCAATAAAAACAACAAATGACCCATTATTTTAAAAGTACGAAATTTTTTCGGATTGGGTAATTGCAGATTTCAGGGTGAAATCTGAGTGACAGCAGTTGGCTCCGTCTGTGGACATATTTTTCTCTTATCAGAATGATAAAGGGAAAAGATGAGATCCCAGCATCTCTGGTTTTGTATCTTGTCTTTTGGGCACGGGGTCAGGAAAACAAACACAACACAAAAGTAAAAACAAAACAAGGAAAAACAAAGTTTTATTTATGTACATACAGGTTTTACCCTGCTTCTCAGTTGATGAACAACTTCAGATGCTGCCCGTTGAAAGGCAGTGGTAACTCAATTCCATCCTGGTAGGCAAGGAAGAAAGTATCCATTCCTGTAGCTCTTTTGATCACGAAGGGCCCTTTCCAGAGTGGATCAAATTTGTCGTGTATGCCCTTCGGTTCATGTCTCTTGTCCCTCTAGAGTACCCAATATCTGATCTTGAACTTCCTTTCTTTGGCCTTCTTGTCAAATACTCTAGAAAAGTCCTAATCAACTTCATCTGGTGGTGGCTCATCCTTTCTTCTCTTCGTGACAGGTAAGTCTGCATCAACTTGCTCCGTTCCCAAACTTATTTGCTGCATTTCTAAAGAAGAACTATCACCATATTCCTTCTTCTTCTTCAGGTACCGATCATGCTTGTTGAAAGTTTCCAAACCCTTGGGTATTTTGTTACCCTTTGGTTGGACTATTCCACTGCTGTCATCATAACCTGGATCAGCTTTTCCTTTGACTGTTTTTCGTGGTGGTGAATTACTTACTTCAACATGCAGACATGCAGATGTTTGTTCAGGGACTCTGGGGTGGTAGATCATCTCCACTTTATAGCTTCCTTGTTTGAATATGGACGGTGGTCTATCCGGATTGAATAGTGCAGCTGTGACTGCTAAAGAGTCTACCTTGGAGTTCTGATTAACTGGAATGAAGTCAATAGAGAAGGCTACAAAATCGAATGTGGCGGAAAGCACTTTATCTCTGTAATGCTCCAGCTTATCTCTTTTGACTTGACTTTGCCCTCGAACTTGCTTTACCAGAAATTCAACATCTCCTTGGGCTTTGAGGAGTCTTACTCCTTTCTTTTTAGCTTGCTCCATTCCTAGAAGCAATGCTTCATACTCCACTGTATTATTGGTGTTCTCGAACATCAGCTTGTGGGAGTATGGAGATACCTCATGATCTAGAGATATTAGTAGAGCACTAGCTCCTGATCCAAAAGAACAATATGTGCCTTTAAACTCTAGAGTCCAAACTTTCTCTTCTTCTTTTGCTGGCTCTGGTTCTGGTTGAATTTCTGGTTCTGGAACATCTTTATCCGTTTCCAAGAAATAGACCCCACGGTTAGTTTCCTGAAAAAGAATCTGAGATCTAGGATCCTCAGATTTTGTAATCGTGTACCTAGACTTATTTTCCGGCTCTACCTTCTGATGAATCCCTTTGATAGGAATATGAGCGCAGGACTAATCCATCTTTACTTCTCCTCCCAACTCTTTGCAGAAGTTTCTGCTCAGCAACATCCCGTATGAGACAGGAATATCTGCAACTAGAATTGTCATCTTTAATCTTTTGTCAGGAAAAGATGCCAGAACAACTTGCGCATCTTTGATTTGTCTGATTAAAGGGACTTGTCTCTCCATGGAGTAGCATCTTTTTATGGTCTTTGTCAGGGTAAGCCCGAGAGCATCTGCAACTTTAGCTGGCATGATATTATCAGAAGCGCCCGAATCTAAAACACAATTGCTTAACTTGAAACCATTAAGCAATAGAGAAACATAGAACGGTTCCACTCTTTCAGAAGATGGTGAGGATTTAACAACTGCAGTGTTGTTCTGGGGAGGAGTATCCTTGGGCTTAGGCAAAAGGCCTTTTGATGTATTGGATTGTCCTGGTGATTGAACATATTTTACTAGCATATTTAACTGCTCAGGGAAAGCTCTCTGGTATTCGGCTTCTGACATTTGAACTTTAATTTTCTCGGCATGATCAACAATGTCGAGGGAAGGAATAGATTCAGATACCTGAGCCGCTTTCTGTGGTTGAGATGAAGAACTTGCATTCTTATCTCTAGGAGCCAAGGAAGAAGGTAAAGGGCTGCCCCTTTTTTGTTCGTCAGTTAATGCCTCAGCTTGGTGAATTTTTGATTTTGTAAGTACTGCATATGTATGACCATGATCATCTTCATGAAGTTTCTCATCGTCATGTTCAGATTTGTAGTTTAGGAAATTAATGTTGGAGTCACCAGCAGGAGCTACAAAATCATCATTCTTGAACTGATTAGCATCAGCTTCCTGGTCTTCTTCTTTCATCTCCACGTTGTTTCTGGGAGCAGCTTCAATTGCTAATCTTTGGGAACCAGCAATGTGGTTCCAGTTGTTATTGTTGAAATTCCGAGCAGGGGCAGTATTGTTGCCCTAAGCCATTTGAGCCATTTGTTTCTTCATTTGCATCATCTCATTTGCTAACTTTTGCAGTAGTGAATCGGAAGTAGTAGCAAAGGATGAACTTTCAGCTCTAGAAGTGTTGCTCTTTATCTTTCCAGCCATGATGAGGTCGTCTTCAATTTCAACCGCCATGTTTTGAGCTGCTAACAAATCAGCAGGACGTGCTCTTCGCAGTTGATAGCTTACTTCAGGAAGCAAAGCATTGATGAAGAACACCTTTTGATTCTCGTCATTCAGAGAAGTAGAAGCCGGAATTTTGTATAGTAATCTTTGGAATTTTGCAATAAAATCCCGCATGTCCTCATGTGGCTCCTTCTTCAACTGAGTCAGTTGGGTTATCAAAGTGCTAGAATCTTCAGCTGCCTTGAATCTTTTCAGGAACGCATCCCGCATAGTAGCCCAGTTGGTTACGGTGCCAGGAGCTAGCCGGTAGAACCATTCTCCAGCCAAGTCATGCAGAGTCTCTATGAAGAGTCTGACAGATACATCTTCATGTTCAACTGCAAGCACTCCACAGGATATGAAAAACGCAACCAAGTGGTCATTTGGATTCTTCTTGCCATCACCAAAGAATTTCAGAAAATTCTTTCTCGTCCCTTTAGGTAGATCATGCATAGGATGAGTCAGACTCAAAGGTCCAAAAGCTGCACCCCATAGAACAGGCGCTGCAGGGGCAAGTGGGTTTCGGTTCAGCATGATGAATGGGGCACGTTCTTTCCAAGAGTAGACTTGATGAATAATTCCAGCTGCCGGATTATGCTGAAGATGATCCGGATCTGGATGAGCATGCACTTGTCTTCCTGGTGAAAGACTAGATCTACGGCTTCTAACTTGAGGAGGATGATTGAAATTGAATTGCTCCTGCAATCTGAAGAAATGATCAGTCCTTCCTTACACCTTCACGGATCGGGTGAATGGACGTTCAGCCAGGTTGAGATTTGTATGGAAAACACTCTGATCTTCAAAAGATAAGCTTTGATATGCAAAGATAGTTGTTCCCCAGCGGAGTCGCCAAAAATTGTTGGCTAGATTTTCTGCATAGCATCAAACCTAGGCAGTCATGAGATAAATCTCCCTCATTTAACCGGTGAGGCTCCCGTGTCAGATTTGTCAATATAAATGTGTTTTTATCTATTAGGGGTTTTACTTTAACCACTTAGTTCATGAACCATAACTAAGAAGTTCTGCAGCAAGTAAGCAGCTGTTTAAGAAAGGAAAAATGATAGAAGAAGAAAGTCAAGGTATTACAGAGAAGAAGTGAGGAAGATGTGCATCCCAATTAGTAGATAACAGAGCTAATTGCATGCACATAGAAGAAAATTAATAGATTTGAACACACAGAATCATAAAGCAAAGGCAGTTCTAGATCCAGATCTAAAATAACACAAAGTTTACTTTAAAGATCTAAGATTTAAAAACAAGAAACACAGTACGCCGTGACACAAAGTTCTCCGGAAACCTGCTTCTTTGTATTCCTCTGCAACAAGTGGCTCTCAGGGGTTCAACACAAAGTCTAGAACACAAGATTGCTTCTTACAAATTCTGATCGATTAACCCGAAGGTTCTTCCTCTACTTATAGAATGTAGAGGGGAAATTACAAGTTGGAAGCTTTAGTTGAACTGGCACATGTGGAAGTCGGAAAAGAAATAGCTGGCAATCTCCTTCCTGGAATTCCTCTTTGCATGCCATGTATGATTTGCAACTGAAAATAGAACCTTCTATTTTGTACGCCTGCCACCTATCTCTAAGTAATTGACTTCTTCAAGTAATGGCTTTTAAACCAATCACTTAAGTTGTATAATTGAATTGATCGCTCAATTACTTTGCCGAAGGAAAGAAGAAGGAAGAGGAAAGCTGACTTTGTTGGAGGAAAGAAGAAGGAAGAGGAAAGCTGACTTTATCCTTTTTCATGTCTGCATGCAGCTGATTCAAACTGGATCTGGAAACAAGCTGGAATTAGTTGGATCTTGAAGCGGCTGGATCTGGAAACAAGCTAGAATTGCAAGCAGATGGAATTGGAAGCAAGCTGGAATTTTGCATTCGCATTGCCTTCTCTTTTATCCTTGAAGGTTTTGCAGTTCTTCTGTTGTACATGCATCAGTGCAAGGTTGGCCGTAGATAACTCATCATCCTTATTTTTAATTGCATATGAGCAATTAAAAATTCTGGAAAGCACTCAGGGTGAATTGAAAATTCAATGAAGGCTTCAACTGGAAGATGAGAGCACATGCACAAGATCTTGGAAGGAATTTTCCCCGCACTGTCTTCTTCATGGGCTGCATTCGAAACAAGAGGATGAAGCCTTTGTGCCAGAAACTTTTGCAACTATAAGATCTGGATCTGGATCTGCATATGGATTTGCATCTGCATCTGCATCTAGATATGGATCTGCACCTGCATAACAAATTCTGGCAACTGGGCTATGGATGGAAAAGCTGCAACTCGAATAATTCCACTGCTTTTAATCTGCACGCATGAGTGAAGTCTTTCCTGCTCTGGATTTGTCTATCAATTCAGCAAGAGGTTTCGAGCCTAGATCCGTGTCTCTAGTATTTGTAAATTTAGAAGTGATGCATGACTCCGTTGTGCTTTCTTCTTCATCTTTCTTCGCCATAGCTTTGTCTATCTTTGTCTGAATAATTCTTTTTCTTCTTATTTAACTGGAATTCTTCAAAATTGGTGCAGATTCAGACAATTCTTCAGATTCAGAGGATATATGCAATGTATTGGACATTGATAAAAGCTTCTTTTCTTTTGTAAAGCACCTGTAATGAATTCCTGCAATTTATTCAGACAAAAATGGCCACCGGAGCATGAATAGTGAATTTTAATTGTAAAAATCTGCACTTTTCAAGCCTGCTGCCCCAAAAAAAAATGGTGTTTAATTTGCACATAAAGAGAGCATGAATCCTTTCAACAACACATGAGCTCCTGTAACACTTGTGTAAACAATTATGCAGACAAAGATCAACCTCCTTCAAAGGCATGCGCCAAATCTGGAAGCTTTTAGCCTTGTTAGCACTTTGTCTGAACAAAATCCTTCCTCTAATGGGGGGCGCACTTTTCCTCCTGGCTGCAATTCTTTACCTGTGAATTAAATTATTCATCCATATGGCTGCCCATAGCTTATATAACCTTCATAATTCTATAATTAATAATTGCCCCTAACAATTAAAGGCAATTAATTAATTAAAAAATCATGCTTTTTTTCTTTTAAAAATAGCATGTTTAAGGACAACCATCCAATAAATTAAATTAATCCAATTTAATCCTTCACAACAGCACTTCACTCAAGCTCCACAGTGTGCTTTGACCATAGCCACTGAAAATAGGAATTAATATAATCATTTAATACTTTAACAAGTATTAATTCCTTCTCAAAAGGGCGCTGCATTAAATAAATTAAATTTATTTAATTTTGGAATTCTATTTCCAATTGATTTATCCCCCTTTGCTTTTGTTGACTTTTCCACAAGCCTAGGTGCCGAAAATTGGGTGAATAAATATTAACAAATATTTATTTTAATGCATTATTATTCACCCAAGGTGGGTCGCACTTTTTTTGCATAATAGAATTCTATTTTTAAGAATTTCTCCATAATGGGATTCTTTACCATGGCCAGGCAGGCACCAAAAATCCCGTGATCCACTTAAGTGATTTGACTTTGACAATGGGATTCTTTAACCCTGTAAGGCAGGCACTAAAATCCCATGATTTCACTTAAGTCACTTTCCTTTTATTATATCATGGGAATTTTTACCTCTGCAAAGGCAGGCAATAAATTCCCACCTGCCTGCAGCCTCTATTTTTCCCACTGCCAGCTTAAGTGACTTTTTATAACACAGGAAAAAAATACCCTACCAGGCAGGTATACAATTCCCACCCTACCTGCGGCTTATATTTTTCCCATCGCCAGCTTAAATCCTTTGTTTTCCAAAAATGCGCTCCCATCCACGCTGGGGCTTTTTCTGTGCACGACTTCGCTTTTTTCCCAGTGATCCAGACCTCCGATGACGACTTCCTCTGGGAAAAATTTGCGTGTATGTTTCTTCCAGCTGCTCCAGGCCAAAAATCGGGCTTACCCGGCGAAGGAGTTGTTCCAGAGAAATTTTACAAAAAACAGAACGGGGACACCACAAAAACACGAAAAATTACCAAAAGTTACAAATAAAGCCCAAAACTTAAAATAAGTTAAAATCCTTCTAGTATATAGGAATAATAACATATTCACTCATAACAGATTTGAAACGGAGCACAAATAGGCTCATACGGGGCTCAAAATAATTAAATACAAATTTCCTGCAGACAAATCCCGACGACAGAATAAAACAATTTTTGGGCATCTGGGTATTTGGCGAAAAGGGCTAATATGGCTCTTTGGGATTATCTTGATGCAATACAAGAACTTTCAGGAAATAAAAACAACAAATGACCCATTATTTTAAAAGTACGAAATTTTTTCAGATTGGGTAATCACAAATTTCAGGGTGAAATCTGAGTGACACCATAGTGTCATAACCTCATACATCTTTCAGTCTTATGTCCTTTGATGTGATGAAAGTCACGGTACTCACAATATTTATACCATCCTGGTTTAGGTGCATCTTCAGGGAAGGGTATTGTGGCTAGAGGATATGTGACCATGTTAACTGTATCTAACTGTTTTAAAATTGTAGACAATGGTTCAGATAGAGGCATGAACATCCGTTTTGGGGCCCTGTCTTTGTCCTGATGAGTTCCTTGTGTGAGTTTCAAAAGAGGAGCACTCTGGAAAACCTTGACTCTTTTGGAGTCAGTGATACCGAATCCCATGAAATTCTTTTTTTGTTTAAATAATTTAGGCTTCTCTGTAGATTTTGATTCAATATGCTTATCCTTGGAGAAGGGTTTAATAGTCCCTTTCGTGATGAGATCCTTTTCAATGTTACTGCCTTTCTCTATAACTTCTTCGAAGCTAGAGACACATTGCATTTGCAAATGAAAGGCTATGTTTGGGTTTATGATAGGTACAAAGATGCTAACCATATTTTTTTAGGAAGATTTCAAGGAAAATAGCTAGCCAAACCGCGCCACCGTTGTAAGAAACCGACGAAGGATTCATTAGGTATTTGTTTTGCATTACACAAGTTTAGCATGGTGATATCACTTTCTATTTTAAAGGAGAAGTGTCACACAAACTTCTCAGGTAATGCGGCCCATGTAGGGATCTTTCCCTTGGGTATGTGTAAGAACCATTCAAATGGTTGTCTTGGCAAACTGCGAGGAAATAAACAAATAAGGTAATTTTCGCTATATGAAACTTCTTGGAAAGCCATGTACAAGTCTTTTATATGGTCATGGGGATCACCTTTTCCTTTATATTTATCAAACTTAGGTGTATCAAAGTTTTTGGGGAACAAAATTGTTAACATGTCTCTATCAAAAGGGTAGGGACTATTGGTTGTGGAGCCTGATAGCAATGGGGGTTATAAGGGGGAATTCATCCCCCTTGCACAGTCTAGGGGAATGGCCCCCTAGCAAGGGGTCCGAGGGCCATGCGCCTTGGCAGGGGTTTGGGGGTAGTGCCCCCGTATGCCACATTTTATATGTATTTATGCATTATGAAATCTAGACCGTTCTTTATTAGGTCACAAATCTAACGGGTGGTTTTGTATGTTTTCCTGAAATGATAAAAACCCTAATATCTTTAAAGGGTCATTATGTATGAGGATCATTGTATCAGTGGCAACACTATGAGAGAGATTTTTTCTGAAATGAATAAAAGGATTGATGGTTTCTGGTGGATGTAGCCCATTTTGGGTGAACCACATTAAATCTGTGTCTCTGTTTTATTGCATTCTTTTCTTTGTTACGTTTTGTGCATTATTCATTGCATGTTTGTTTACATGTACAACTAGTATAATCCTAACAAATAGTATCAGAGCATGTTAGAGATTTATTTGTTGGCAGTATACTCATAGAGGGATTTTGGTTGGAGTGGGAGAAGCAACAAAGACAGAGGAGAATAAGTTTAGAGTTGAGAATTTTGAAATCTAAAATTACCAGCTATGGAAAATGCAGGTGGAAGATTACATGTATCAAAAGGATCTATACCTACCGTTGGGAGGTGAAGAAGTGAAACCCTTAATCATGTCTGATAAGGAGTGTAAGGTTCTGGACAAGAAGGCTCTCAGTGTGATTCAATTAAGTCTGGTATCATCCGTAGCTTCAAATATCTCACAAGTGAAGAGTACAAAAGAGTTGATGAAAAACCTAACTAATTTATATGAAACACCTAGTGCATCCAATAAAGTTTATTTGATAAAAAAATTGTTTAATTTACAAATGCAAGACGGTGGATCTGTATCTAACCATCTTAATGATTTCCACACTATTGTAAATCAGTTAGATTTAGTTAATATCCCATTTGATGAGGAGGTTAGAGAATCATTATTCCTATGTTCTTTTCCGTAAAGATGGGACAACTTAGTAATGGCAGTTAGTAATACATCATATACTTATCTTAAATTTGAAGATGTAGCCAGTGTCATTTTAAATGAGGAAATACACAAGAAAAGTACAGGGGGAAATTCTTGTTCTGGAAATGCGTTGAATATGGAGAGTAGAGGGAGGAGCAAGGAGAAATCAAAGAGTAAGGTTCGTGGGAGATCTAAATCGAATATGGGCAGATCCAAATCTAGGATTGGAGGCATTACTTGTTGGAACATATGGAAAGAGAGGACATGCTAAAAAGGATTGTTGGTTCAAAGGAAATAAAGAAAACCAGCCTGAAGGTATTAAAGAGGAAAATCCGACAAGTAATATTGTTCAGGATGCTCTTATACTTTCTCTTGATACTAGAGTAGAATATTGGGTAATAGATTCAGTTACCTCTTTCCATGCATCCCTTGATAAGGGATATTTTAAAGAGTATGTCCAAGGAGATTTTGGACATGTTTATTTGGGTGATGATGAGCCATGCAACATTTTCAAGAAGGGAAATTTTCACTTGAAATTACAGAACGAAAATACATGGACGTTGAGAGACATGAGGCATGTACCTAGTCTTAGGAGAAATATCATATTTATAGGATAGTTGGGTGGTGAAGTTTGCACAGTCACATTCACTTCGGATGCTTGGAAGGTTTCCAAGGGTGCCTTGGTAGTGGCACGCGGTAAGAAAGTAGGCACTTTTTATTTGTCTACGTGTATATCTAATTCTTCTAATAAATTGTCTACTTCATATGAGGATGCCAACATGTGGCACAACAGATTGGGACATATGAGTGAGAAGGGAATGAAAATTCTATAGGAAAAAGGTAAGCTTTCAAGTTTGAAGCAATTAGAATTAGATTTTTGTGAGCATTACATTTTTGGGAAACAAAAAAGAGTTAGATTTCTTAAGGCAGGGAATACCAAAAAAGAGCAAAAGTTGGAGTTAGTTCATACATATGTGTGGGGGCTGGCCCATGTTGCATCTCATGGTGGTTATCTGTACTATGTCACATTCATATATGATGCCATAAGGAAGGTATGGGTATACGGCATTAAGTGTAAGTCTGATGTATTTGATATATTTAAGAAATGGAAAGCACTTGCTGAGAATTAATGTGGTTTTAAATTGAAATGTTTGAGATATGATAATGGAAGTGAGTATTGCAGTAAGAAATTTGATGATTATTGTTCCTTGAATGGGATTCGTAGAGAGAGAAAATAGTTCCAAGGACTATGCAACAAAATGGTGTTAGTGAGAGGATGAATAGAACAATAATGGAACGTGCACGGTCAATGAGATTGCACGCGGGGCTGCCTCTTTAGTTTTGGGCAGAGGTAGTAGATACTGCTGTGTACTTAATCAAATGTGGGCCTTCGAGTGCACTAGATGGAGGAATTCCCAAATAATCCTGGACTGGGAAAGAGGTAGACATTTCATTTTTAAGAGTATTTGGTTAAGAGGCATTTGTGCATGTTAATAAAGAAAACAAGAAGAGATTGGATTCAAAATCCAAACATTGTACATTCATAGGCTATGGATCCAATGGTGATTATGGATTTTGTTTTTGGGATCTATATGAATCTAAGATAATTAGGAGTCGTGATGTTGTTTGGCGTGAAAATAGAATGTACAGGGATCAGGTACAAGATTAAAAAAATCCCAAGGAAGAATTGGTTGAGGATATAGCTCCTAAAAATGAACTCTCGAGTGGAAAATATCCACCTACAGGTACCGAGGTTGACATTTCTGTAGGATGAGCACAACAACAAGTGTTGGCATCAACACCTCTGTCAGAAATTCAATAAAATGAGAAACAAGCAAATAATGATCCCGTGACACCCCCATGTTCGGTAAGAAGGTCACAATGTATTAGTATACCTCTAGAAAGATTTTCCCCTACTTTGTATTATTTTTTACTAACAGATAGTGGTGAGCCAAAGAGCTTTGATGAGGCAATGTAGGTGGAATCCACTAAGGAGTGGGAGTGTAGCATGAATGAGGAGATGGACTCCCTGGAAAAGAACCAAACATGGGAGTTAGTCAAATTTCCGTCTAGGAAGAGAGTACTACAAAACAAATGGGTCTACCGTGTGAAAGAAGAAGAAGGTGGACGAAAATGGTACAAAGAAAGGCTTGTAGTGAAGGGGTATGAAAAAAAGAAAGGCATCAATTTTGATGAAATTTTCTCCCCTATTGTAAAGATGTCTTCCATTCATATTGTATTAAGTTTAGTAGTTGTTTAAGATTTACACTTAGAGAAACTTGATGTCAAGATGACATTTCTCCATGGTGACTTGGAGGAGGAGATTTATATGCAGCAACCACTTGCATATGAGGTTAAGGGTAAGGAGAAATTGGTTTTTAGGTTGAAGAAGAGCCTATATGGGCTCAAGCAAGCTCCAAAAAAATGGTTTCTAAGGTTTGATAGTTTTATGCATGAGCATGGTTCTACTAGACGTCAATCAGATTGTTGTGTGTACTTTAAACAATTGGATAGTGGGAGCTACATTATTATTCTGTTATATGTAGATGATATGCTCGTAGCAGGGTCTAATATGTAGGATATTGCAAATCTTAAGTAAAAGCTTGCACAAACATTTGCAATGAAGGATTTATGGGCAAAAAAGAAAATCCTCGGTATGCAAATCAAAATGGATAGAAAAAATAAGAAATTGGTGTTGTCTCAGGAGGACTATGTAGAAAATGTGTTAGAGAGGTTTCATATGCAAAGTGCAAAACCAGTTAGTACACCATTGGCTGGGCATTTTAGATTAAGTCAAGATCAATGCCCAACAACACAAGAGGAAAAAGATTATATGGCACACGTTCATTATTCTTTAGTAGTTGGGAGCCTCATGTATGTCATGGTTTGTACCAGGCTAGACATTTCCCAAACAGTGGGATTTGTTAGTAGGTATATGGAAAATCCAGGTAAAGCACATTGGAAGGCAGTCCAGTGGATTCTCAGGTACTTGAGAGGGACTAGTAGTAGGCACTTGTGCTTCGGAGGGTTAGATTATACTTTACATGGATTTGTGGATTTAGATATGGCAGGAGATGTGGATAGCAGGAGGAGCACTACTAGATATGTTTTTATCGTTGGTGGTGTGGAAGTGAGTTGGATCTCAAAGTTACAGAAGGTAGTTGCCCTATCTACTATAGAGGCAGAATATGTTGCAGCAGCTGAGGAAAGTAAGGAAATGTTATGGATGAGAAAGTTCATGGAGGAGTTGGGTAAGGAACAAGGAGATTATAAGTTACATAGTGATAGTCAAAGTGCAATTCACTTGGAAAAGAACTTAGCCTTCCATTCCAGAACCAAACACATTCAACTAAGATATCACTTCATATGATAGGTTTTGGAGAATGGGTAGCTTGAGTTGGTGAAGATTCATACATATGATAATCTTGCTGATATGTTTACTAATTCATTGAAAAAGGAGAATTTGGATTTGCATTCAACTTCTGTGGGTCTTCAAGATTGATCTTGAAGTGGAAGAAACAAGCCAAGAAGAAAAGTCCAAGCAGGAGCTGTAGTGGTGGAGTTACAACAATCAGTCTCCAAGTGTGAGATTTTGTGTTGTGGAGTCTGATAGTGATGGGGGTTACAAGGGGGGATTTTCTCCCCTTGCATGGTCCAGGGGGGATGCCCCCCCTGGTAGGGGTTTGGGGGCCGCACGCCCTGATGGGGGTTTGGGGGTAGTGCCCCATAAGCCACATTTTATATGTATTTATGCATTGTGAAGTATAGACTATTCTTTATTAGGTCACAAATCTAACGGGTGGTTTTCTATGTTTCCTCAAAATGATAAAAACCCTAATATCTTTAAAGGATCATTATGTATGAGGCTCATTATATCAGTGACGACAATGTGAGAGAGAGTTTTTCTAGACTAAATAAAAGGATTTTCTGTTTCTGGTGGATGTAGCCCATTTTGGGTGAACCACATTAAATATGTCTCTGTTTTATTGCATTCTTTTCTATTTTATGTTTTCTGCATTATTCATTACATGCTTGTTTATCTGCACAACTGGTATAATCCTAACAAGGACATAGATCTTCATATTGATACTACTTGATATGGCCCACATTACTTTCTTGTATCATTGTGAGCATGTTTTTCATTCATTGTAGCTCTTATGTAATGAGCTGGTATTTCATTGGAGAAGGTGGTTTATTCAGACTAACCTTTAACACTTCATCATTGTGAGGGTTAGTGTGTAGTTCTCTAACTTTAGATTTATGTTTGTCTTTTTGTGGACCTTTGTTTGTGTCTTTAGTTATGTGTAAGCTTGTTAAACTTTGGATAAGTTTAAGTATTTTTCTTTGGAGGACTTATTTAGTTTTCTGATCATATTCTGTGTCATATTGAGGGGGTACCTCGTTATCTTCATGTTCGATTTTGACCCTATGTGAGGCCCTAAAAGGTACTCTTTGAGCACCATCATTTTTCTTTGGTGCTTCATTTTTGTTATTTTCATGATTGAAAGTGGAAGCATATCCCATATCAAATGGATTCATGTGAATCATACCGCACATGTCGATAAGAGGAGGTATTTGTGACTCTTCCCTTTTTATGTTAACCATTTTAACAGACATATCATGGTCTTGTGGTATTCTGGCTCCTAATTATAAGAAGCATGTAAGTATTTGGTCTCTATTTAGGTATAAGAGATCATCAAATCGTACAAGATCAAGGTTATTGTCACCTTATGATGAATCAGTGTCATTTCCACTTGGATCAACCCATGCTTCATTATATTTTACTTTGGAAAAACAAGTGTTTAAGTTAGTACCATTAAAGGGATTGTTCCATAGAGTGTTGTTAACACCGAAAGGGATCTCATCCTCTTCACATTCCATTCTTCTAGCTTCCATCTTTGTGATAGGTGGTATGGGTACTTTTTCTACATGAGGTTTATCTATTTTTGACCAAGTTATAATCAACCTAAGTGTAACGTAATTTATCTCACCTAGATGTCTCAATGTGGTTTAGCTTTTATCCCTAAAGAATGATATGTCAAAGAATTAAGGATCAAATGGCCTGTCTTAGGTACACATATATGTAATTTCAATCATACAAGGAACAAAAAATGCAAGTATAGCTAACCAATCAATTGATCAAAGTGTTTACACCTTTCGTTTCCAATGATAGATTTTGACGTTTAGATAGCCAAATTTATGTCAATGATTAGGTCAAGTTCAAAAAATGAAAGAGATGTAAGTATTGACAAAGCGTAAGCATGATTCCAAATCAAAGGATACCATGACAAGTTTAGCAACCAACAAGGCCTAAATGTTAAAAGGCGAGGATTACAAACGTAAGCCACGTAGCTACACCAATTGGACACATGGATCAAGCTTCGTGGAGAAGTGAGATATTAGTGCCAAAGTGGTATTGAAATGACACAAACAAAGTAAGTGACACCTTTCAAGATTTGGGACATGTCTAAAGTCAAACTAAGTCAAAGTATACTAAGGAAGTGTTACAATGTGGGCAGTGTATCATCATAATGTAGAAACTTAGATTACGTTTACGAGAAACGTGACATAGGTATCTAAATTGTGTTGAGACAATACGAATAAGGTAACACACTCTCAAGGGATCAAATGATGATCTTGAAATCAAGACCAAGTGGCTATCAAGATGTAAATACGTACCCACACAATTTATATGTTTAACAACTCAGCCACAAACATGGATGAATGTAAATAGATAAAAAAGTGGTGAACACTATCTATTGATAACACTCACAAAACATGCCGTCTTTTGTTCCAAATGGGAAACAAGAATGCAAAGGAAATAAACCAAATGGTGATGAAACAAGCTAGTAAAAATTCGGTAGAGTTTTGACTTTCCTTAGGGAAAGTGAAGAACTAAGAAAAAGTGATATGTTGTGAGCTTTGTGATGAATATCACTAGACCCTAACTTTGAGAGACTCTCCCCTTGTCCGTCAAACAAGTTTTTTACGCAAAATAAGTTAGTGTTTTTGTGATGGATATTTGACTCGATAACTTAGACTATCATAAGTTGGCCTCTTGAAAAAATGGCTCCCTTGGTAGTTTTCTCGACTAGGTATCAAAAACACCCTCTGCGAGCTCAATTTACCAAGAAAGTCACAATAAATAATCTTGGAGTATCTTAGATTTACTTTACCCCCTTCAAATACAGTGAGAAATGAATGCATTCACACGTATCTTTCATTGGGGTCATAATGGAGAATGTTTTGGTGCTAACTCACAAAGATAATACTAGTCAAGTGGGTAAAGTGAGGCGCTTCTTGTTTCATCCACAATGTTACTCAACGGTGGACTACTTTAGGGTTTCTAGAACCACCCCCATTGTTGTAGCTTAAGGTGTTATGCCAAAGGGGTTATGTTCTAGTTAAGTGGATAGGGACGTACATTTTTCCAAACTTGCATATATAATGTGTTGAATGTGGTGTGTTTTCTTTTTTAAATATTTTTATACTAAGTGGGGTTTTTTTCACACATCGTTTGACAACCTACATCAAACACATTAGTATCGTTTTGATCCCGATTCTTTTGCAAGTGGATTTTGGTCCTACACACAACGATTAATAATTTTCCAAGTTGTCAATTTTTTTAAAAGAAGATAACACGTTGTTTCTAATTTCTAAGAATGTCCTCAGACGTAAGGAAAGAGCATATGTAAAATGAAACCTCATTAAACTTGTAAAATGGAAAATACCCAATCAAATTACAAGAATTAAAAATATTTTTAGCTAAATTTGAAGTTATTTCCCATTTAGAAACTTAATTGAAGTTTTTGGAAAGCATAAGGAAGCAAAAAAATGCAAACACATCAAATGAAGTTAGTATACAACAAATAATCAACAAGAACCTACAAACTATTGTCAAAAAGATGCAAGAATGTTAGAAAAACCTAGAATATTAAATTATGTAACATACAACAAAAATTAAATTCTGACAGAGAATGCCTATGCGCCCTTTTTGGCATGTGCGAGTGGATTTAGGTATGTACATGCCCCTTTTAACGTGTATGCGGGTATGTGGAAATGACCGAGGGTATTTATTCCTGCACGGAAATTTTAACATGGGTATGCCACATAAGATGTGTACGAGTCCTAGGTAAAATGGTAAAATGGCACAAAGGGCAGGTTTATGGCTGCATGTCCAGAATGATGCCTGCGTGAGCCTTTTGAGGTGTGCACACAAGATTTGGTGTGTGTGTGAATCTAGTTCAATTTTTTGGTCAAGAACACAAGATGCATATACGCGCCCTTGTTGACGTGTACGTGAGCCTTAAAATAGGTAAATGCTCTTTTTTATGTGTACGTGCGGCCCTGAAAAACCATCAAAAAACACAAAAACCAAAAATTGCAAAAATGTCCTACATTAGTCCTTTAACTACTTACACAAACCCATTAAATACCTATGCTAAAGGGATATTTAACACATATAAGTTTACCAAATGCATGGATGAAACTAGTTTTCTCTCAAGAAAGCATAAAAATGGTTAGAAAAAGCATGTAAATGAAAAAATTTAAACAACTTCTAATGGATTATGGGGTTTCTCCCATCGAGCGTGCTATATATATTCATGTGTAAGTTGATATAGCTGTGGAATGAATCCTAGAACACTCAAGAAAGTTTCAAAGCTTCCCAAACTTCAACAATGAACCATTAATTTAGAGCTAAACAAGAATCATCTCTTTGCATGCATATATAAACTTGAAATAAACATTTAAACCGTAACATATATAGATTTTTCTCTACTCAATGAAATCTATGAAAGATGAACCTATTAAATCTCCTAGCAATCAATTATGCTTGTTTGAAAATCAAGGGTTTGAGAGTAAGATCTCACCATTAATGGCTTCAAGGCCAATGGTTCATCCCATTTACTCAAGCTTGATGTTTATAAATGCAAATGGTTAAAGAAAAGATAACTCAAATGACAATGAAAACTACTAAATCTAAAGATGGCAATAAGCTAGTCTAAAAAGGGAGGAGTGTTCTTAGCAAAAAGGGGGAGGGGTATGCTTGTATTTATAGGTTTCTAATCTTAAGAAGAGGAAAGGGATGTTTTGGAATCATTTAGGACTAAATTCCAAAATTTTTAAACTCGAGTGAAACTCAAATTAGAAAGGTGAAATTGACATTTGGAAAGCTAAGTCTCTTTTTAGAAAGTCAAGAAAGGTTTAATTATCCTCAAATAGGCTAATTAATATGATAATGAATTTAAAATCCATTTAGAAGGGTGTTAGTATAATTTAGGGGTTTAGAAGAGATTAGAAAGGGTAATTAACTAGCATTGTGTAGTCATTTAGTGGGTATTGGGATAGTTAGTGAAATTTTACTAATAAAGTTGCGTATACCAAATTATAGGTGTTTACACTACTGTCAACATTGTTTCCACTCCTGAAAAGCTTCAATGGTAGCCTCCAAAGCATACAATTACTAAATTTCCTTGTGCTCCATGTATTATCTTGCTACAAATTATTGAGAGCAATCTTATTACGCATCCACCACTGCTAAATCTTGATCCATCTCACTCTAAGGGCTAAAACTATAATGAAGTGTCAGGCATTCAACTAATCAATGTTTCAAGATTAGGAATCTTATTTAAGATCTTATTTACAACAATGCAATCAAGATCCTTGAGCCTTCAAAATATTTTCTGGTCAATGAAAACAAAAAGCTCAAAATATTTAATGATCCTTTTCTTAATCATGACAAGAAAGCTGTTGATTCTTTGGCTAATCATATATATCGCATTATGTCTCCTCCTTCATCAAGGCATCTTTATTTTATAGTTTCTAATTGTAGACACCTAAATCTAGCCACACAGTTTTAACACTAAAATTTCACTTCTTATCCTGTTTTCTATCATTTGGTTATAATTAGCATCTTTCTCACTAATTAGCTAACCCTCCCCTCCATCTCATTCAATTAATGACACTTCATTAATTATCTAATCTCCCCCTTCACTCTAGATGCAAATTAACACTACTTTATTATTTATGATCCTATTCTAATTAAATAATTAATTTTCTAAAATTGATTAATTAATTCTCTAAACGAGAATTTATCCTCTTATTGGGTCATTTCCCCTCTCCGATCATTGAAAATCCATCAACTTCTCTCCAAATGGATTTTACAAGCCTAGCTTGGCCTATTAATCAATCTAATTGATTAATTTAAATTACACCTAACTCACTTAAGTTTAAAAACCCAATTAACCTTCCCTAATCCTACTTAACCATTTCAAATTTTATTTAGCACTTTCTAATCCTAAAATTTCTTTTATCCCACATTCATGAGGATGATAGTTTCTCCCTTTTGGAAAACTATATAAATAATCCTACCTCTTCCCTTCTCAGTTTACACATTTACACCCCATGTCCTTGGTAATACATTAGCATAAGATAAGAGCATTTCCCAATTGAAAAACTTATTGATCTAACAACATTTTTCCGTTTTCTACTTGGCAAGAGTAGTAAGAGGAGAACCAAAAAAGTCCATTCATCCATATTTTTGATAACTCTCCCTCTTCCTTGGAGAAGTCCTTTTGATCGCATGTGGCTACGTACGACTCGTTAAAGAAGGTGTCTACAATCCAAATCCCATCAAAAACATCAAAGGATGGCTTAACATTTCATTTTTTTAATGTTATATGCACTAAATTAACTTCTCCTTTTAATGGCTTTAGCTTGATGTTTATTATTAATAAGCTTAGTTATTGAATCTACTTGGTGCTAGGTTCTATTAATTAAGTTAGATTCTTTAACATGCATACACTAATGCTGACACATCTCCACCATTCATTACATTCTGTAATCATGGCTATCATGCTATATTCTCTTCTAATACATTACATATCAATGCTTCTATTGGACCTCATACTATCAATAATATAATGATCTATCCATCAATTTATATGGGTGTGTGATCTATTTCACTTCTTGTCACTATCAACTATTCGATCTCTCATATTTCATATCCAGTTCCCAAATATTATGGTTATTTCAATCTTCTAGCTACAGTTGGGCCTCTCACTGAAGGAGTGTAGGACGAGGGTATGGAAGGAATACATGTGCACTAAACAACTGCACTTCACCAAGAAAGGAGTTGTAAGATAAGGCAAGAAAACTTGTAAGAAGCAATGTGCATGCATAGAAAACTCAAGATTTTAAAATGGAGTGGAATAGAATGCTCTTGGATTGCCATGGACCAAAAAGAAGAGGAGTACAAATAGGGGAGTGAATGTGTAACTCCCATGTAAGAAAATATTCCTCCATAATGGAGAAGAGGAGTTACTTTCCCAAATGGGAATGTAACTCCTATGACACACTTACACATATGACAGATTCTTTAAGAGAATCTGTCATAACTAGAATGACACCTAGATCCATGTCCACCTAAGTGAGATGACTCACATGGTGTAGGTGGAAATAACACTAAATAATTAAATAAAGTGATAAAAAAAACCTACACCAACACCCCCCTTCATCGAAACTGGGATGGCGCAAGGTAAGTCAGTAAGAAAAACAAGAAATGGGTCCCGACTATAAGCCTGATGAGGTAGCCATGCACAAAAGGTCTCAAGTAGTGAGGAAAAAACCCAGTGGGAAAAACCTCAACTTACAAGAGATAGAAAACAAATTCTCCTAAACTACTAAGAAGAAGGAGTCTATCCTATCTCCTAAGAAGATGATCCAGTCATGAGCCACCCTGTGTTGAGTGAAGAGGAGGAAGAGGACCCCTGAAGTGCCAAGGTGTTGTTCCAATCAAGGGAACAATGCTCCGTATGTGAGGTGCAAAATCCAGCTACTCCATGAAGAAGTGCAGATCCGGAAGCAGTGGCAATGAAGGAAGGTGGAATGCTCTGAACCTGTGAAGTAGTGTACCCAATGCTTGATGAGTCCTGAATCATAGTGCCTGCTCCCTGAAGTGTCTAAAGTGGACCAAAAGTGGGTAGATCAAGAGACAACTCCTCAAGATGTGTCAAGTGATAAGTGGATGGTGGAGGTGGGTCCCCATCATCATGGCAATCAACTATGCTAGAAGAGATATCCAAAACATCAGAAATGGGCTTAGAAGCATCCTCAAGTCCAGTTGAGTCGGATGAAGAATCTGAAGGAGGAGAAAAGTGAGAGAATAAGTACAGCCGAGTGTGATGGTCAGCTATACCAACTGCAGCAATAGCATCATTGTGGAGCTCCCTAACATAAACTAAGTCCGGAGTGAACTCAACTCGCAAGCCATGTCCAAGATGAGTGATCTGATAGACTGAAAGAAGGTTTTTTGAAAGTAAAGGGATACTTAAAACATTATTGAAAGTACCACCACTTACTTCAATTGATCCTCTTCCAAAAACCTGTGTAGTGGTGTTGTCACCAAGTTGAATGGAGGACATGTCACATGTCTCAAGTGAATCAAACTCAATGTCTGATGATGCCATGTGATGAGTTACACCCGAATCAATGATCCATGTAGGGGTAGGTGGCACAACTATCACCAAAGCTCTTCCCTTTGGTTTCTCCTTGTTGGATTCTTTTAATTTTTCTTTCTCTTGTAATTTCTCTTTTTCACTCTCTTTTGTCTTAGAACTGTGGTGGGATGATGAAGGTGTTTTGAGAGAATCTGAGACTCCAATATTTTGCTTCTCAAGCAGATCAGTGAGGAGAGAAATATTTTTCTTCAAGCACTTTTCTTCATCATGCATGCCATGGAAGTATCCACATTTGATTTGTTCTTTGGAATTTCAGGAGGTGGAAGAGTTATTTTGGGGTTTTTCCTTCGTTTCATGATCCGGTTTCTTCTCCTTAGAAACTCTCGGCTTTTCCTTTCTAGCAATGAGAGCATGGGATTTTTTGGATTTCAATCTGCCCATTTGAATCAATTTACTTTGTTCCCTGATCAAATATGCAATAAACTCATCAAGAGAGGGCATAGACCAACTTTTTCCAAGTGCCCTTTTTGTTGCATGGAAGGTGGAGACAAATACAGAGTATTCGTGACCAAGTTTGGTAAGGACAGATAAAATGAGTTGAGATTCCTTTTTCTGTATTCCACAATCTTCTAACTGCAATCTGAGTGATATGAATTTGGAGAATAAGTCTTGAATGGTGTCAAAATCATTGGGACTAAGACTTATTAGGCTATTCTCAAGTTCATGTCCCCGCATTTCATCCTGTTTCCCAAAAAGTTTTTGGATAGTATCTAGAACCTCTTTGGGTGTGGTGGAAGAGGAAATGTGAAAATGCAGCTCTGGAGATACACACATGGTCATGAACCCAATGGCTTCATCACACTTATCAAGCCACTTTTCTCTGTCTCTTTCATCATCAGGTTCAGCTTGTAGACCGGTGGCAATGCGGAACAATTTCTTTCCTTTTAAAGAAGTGTTCATAGCATTCATCGATTCTTGATAGTTGAATGGGGTGAGCAAAGGAACACCATGATTATCCATGACAGAAAAGAAATGTGCAAAAAAGGAAAGATACCCCCCCCCCCCAAAAAGTGGCACTTTATAACATAGTTCATTTTACAAAACTAATATTCCTATCATGTAGATTGTAGAAAAACATCCAATTTTGACTAAATAAGTGCTAAAAAATGAGCAACGAGTCAAAATTTATGGATTAAAGAAATTCCCGCAACTGATTAAAAAAAGCTAGTTAGCTATGCAAAACATTAAAAAAGTGCCCAAAACACATTCAAAAGGTATCGTGTTTGTGCCCGTTGGAAATGGCATAAAATTTCAGAGGGGGTTTGTTTTGACTGTGAGGGGGGATTAGCCTCCTGCCAATCCCGGACCTCACCCTCCGTCTTCGACACTCAAAGGAAGGGCCACCAAATACAAGTAAAATGCCCAGATTTTTAAAACAACCAATAATATGAAATTTTTTAATACCTTAAAACATTTAGAAGAGGTCTGATCTAATTTAGATTACCTTCAAACACTCTCGGCATTTAAAATCCATTCAATTTGGTTTTTGTTTGACCGAACCAAGTTAGGTGCTCAACTTGGTTTTTGGTTTTGCTGCTATGCTGGAAGGTAGACAGCCACATTTTCAACAGGGACAGCCACGTTTTCAACAGGGACAGCCATGTGCTGGACAAGGAATGTGCAACAAAAACGTCCACGAGCAGAGACCATGTGCCAGAATGATGTTGAAGCCAAAAAACCGGGTTTGTTGAGAGCAGAAGCTAAAAAATGGGTCTACAACTGGTAAAAATAGGTCTGCAATTGGTAAAAACAGGTCTGGTGAGAGAAAAAGCTAAAAAATGGGTTTACAACTGGTAAAAATGGGTCTACAACTGGTAAAAATAGGTTTGGTGAGAGTAGAAGCTAAAAAATGGGTCTGCAACTGGTAAAAATGGGTCTGGTGTAATAGGCATTGAAAATCATAGTTGGAGATCAAGTCTGAGGTGTCAAAAGGAGCATGAGCACACATAGCCAATAGCCAGAACGATGAACCAATGCTGGCCAATCCAAAAACATGAGCAGAGAAGTTAATCCTTGTAGCCCTTCACTATTGAATGAAGACTCAAACGACACCCCCTTCTTTGAACCTACAAATGTTGAATCCACAACCAACAAAAAGCACACTAACAAACCACCAAAAAAATAACCACAAGAATATGAAATATGTAGGTAAAGCACATGCAAAAACTAAAACTTACACAAGTAATTACACGGTGGAGCAACAATGGTGAGCAACGTGATTCCAGTCCCCAAGCTCTGATGCCATGAAGGAGTGTAGGATGAGGGTCTAGAAGGAATACACGTGCAACAAATAGCTGCACTTCACCAAGAAAGGCAAGATAAGGCAATCAAACTTGTAAGATGCAATGTGCATGCATAGAAAGCTCAAGATTCGAAAATGGAGTGGAATAGAATGCTCTTGGATTGCCATGGACAAGAAAGAAGAGGAGTACAAATAGGGGAGTGAATGTGTAGCTCCCATGTAAGAAAAGATTCCTCCATAATGGAGAAGAGGAGTTACTTTCCCAAATGGGAATGTAACTCTTATGACACACTTACACATATGACATATTCTGTAAGAGAATATGTCATAACTAAAATGACACCTAGATCCATGTCCATCTAAGTGAGATGACTCACATGGCGTAGGTGGAAATAACACTAAATAATTAAATAAAGTGATACAAAAATACACACACCAACACTCACCATGCTTTTTCCATTCATCGTGGCACCTGCAATCAAAGGTTTTGACATGATTTTAGGTCTTCCTTAGCTATGTGCTGCTCAAGCTATCATTTCCATGAATGAATTTTGTCTAAAATTAATTCAAAACAAGCACGTTATCACTATCAAGGAGTCTCGCCATGCACACCGGGGCCTCATCCTCCTCTTCAAGTTGTCATTGCACTAGCTAAATCATCTAGGCCCCATGGGCCTCTAAAATCTAAGGCACATTCCACACTTAGTTCTCCCATTCACGCACATCAGTCTACCAGTCCATCTTGTCAACCTAATTCCCCTACTTGGGAAGCTCCTTCCCAGTGGAGTTCACCACATCCTCGGTATCCTTCATATATGTGCTCATAACATCTTCAGTCTCCTTCATATAGGTGCTCATTCCCTCCTCAATCTCTTTATATAGGTTCTCATCACCTCCTCGGTCTCCTTCACATAGGTGCTCATCACCTCTTTGGCATCATTCATATAGGTTATCATCACCTCCTTAGTCTCCTTCACATATGTATTCATCACCTCATAGGTCTCATTCACCAATACATTATTAGTCTCATACAACACTGATCTCAAAGCATGGTGACATGCCTCTATCCCCTTAGGAACTGGGTGGAGGAACCTTTCCCTTCAATTTCGTTGGATAGATTACTCATCATCATAGAATTGGAGGGGCATCACGATCATCCCCCTCCTAGCATTATCAAGTGTCTCTCATTTCTACTATCATACTTCGTGCTTCACATCTAGTCTTTCTTATTCATCTTACATAAATTGATACACCTCTTATATCATCATTATCCTATGACACACTCTTGTGTTAAGGTTCACACTTGATTGTTGAAGGCATACTACATCCATAAACCTCACAACCTATACTTTTAATGCTCCACACTTCATGATGCATCTTTATAGTACTCTATTCTCATATATCATACTATCATATTATACAATCTACGCTTTGTACTTCATGTTACATTTTTCTAGTACATGTTATCAAACCATTTCCCGGTGATGCACTCTTGTTCTATGGTTCATTCTTGATTGTTTAGGGGTCTTTCATAAATTAACCTGATCTCATGCTCATCCATATCCACTCAGGGGGAATGCTGCTCCTATCATATTCACACTACATACAATTCCATCTCACTCACTCACTCACAACATAGTGCATATCTTGGTTGCATCTATTATTAATTGCTTATACTTGTACACTTTTCTTACTATGTTAGACTGATATCCAGTATGTCATTATATTTTCTATATACACATGCACGTTCACTTGGTATTTAGTTGTGAATGTAGACTTTATACATATCTTTACATACAACACTAATGTTTGGCAGTGTACCTCTTACCAGTCCCACCAAGGCTCCTAGGGGTATATACCTTTACTAATCTTACACATTGAAAGTGTTGTTGTTTCATTATTTATTACTTCTTATTATTACTAGCACATCACTATACATTGATCTATACATGCTCTGAAATATTATTTATCTTTCTAACATGCTAACGGGTGCTTTATGTGCATCATTTGCTTTAGGTAAGTGCAGCAAGTTGGGGGACAAAAAAGGGGTCATAAGTGGACGTCATATTGCAAATAACAACATAACATCAACTTGTAGGGATTATTAGCAATGCATACACTCAAAATTAGAAAAAATTAAATCAAAATGAATTGTAGTATCCGGAATCTAGTTTCTAAATACTAATTTTTTTAAAATGGGCAAGTTTAGCTATATTAAACACTCAAAATTCAAAGAATTGGTATTTTTTAAAAAAATGTCTATAAGATTGTAATTTGTTTTCCCGCGATTTGGATGACCAAAAATTGATATATATTTTTTTCCTTTGGTGAGAAGTTCGATGCCACTATCTATCTTCAGATAAATTTTATTTTTTATTTTTTTGAGCTATATTTTATTTTTTATTATTTTTTCCGTGAAAGTGGTCTGAAAACATAAATAAAATATAGCACTTTCCATTTGCACACCATAACTTCATCAAAAAATATTGAAATCAAATAATTTTTTTTAACATGTATATAATTTCACCACAGTTGGGATGGTATAATTTTTATCACATTCTGACTAGTGAAACAAAATTTGCAGTCTTAAATGTAGACATAAACATTCACAGGAAAAAGTGTCTTAAAGACCTACTATTAGTAACAAATTATAAAATGATATTTATCCTATTCTATTCACTTTGAAATCAATATTTATACGAAGCTAATAGTTTCCCCTATGCAATGGTACCACTTTTTATGACATATTTTTGAATTTTTGGCATGGTTCAAGTCTGCGGAAGACTAAATTTTATGTTTTGTTGTTTTTAATGTAAAATTCAGGATTTGTTGTCCACTTAATTGTCCCCCAACTTGCTGCACCTACCCATTTGCAAGAAATATTTGCCACCATGGTTGTCTTTTATTATTTGCTTGATGTTGTTTTCCATTGTATGTTATTGTTTTCGGGATATGCTCTATCTTGTAAGCACCTTGTATGATTTTGGATGCTTTGTCCATGATTGTCTTGTCACATTGTGAGTGATGTCCCATTTTTGAAACCCGTTTTTCATGGTCTACTTTTTTTGAATTACTAATTTTGTATATTGTCTTCTATAACATACTTGTCACTTTTTCTACTAACACATATTTTTAGCCTCCTTTTTTACATGTGCCTTGGTTTCTACCATACACATTCTTTCCCCATGTAGGGTATCCGTTTCATATCAGCATCAGGTCCTCTCTTTGAGACACATTTTCCTAGCGACATCACATATACCCCAGATGAGGGGGGCATACATTGGGTGAGTCAATCACCCCATACAACATCTCTGAGCTTTAGTACAGGCCTGACACGTAAAAGAACAAAACAATCTATAACTATAGAAATGGCCTAGAATATGACTTGGGTCCTTAGTTTAACACCAAAACCCACACCTAGATACATACACTATCACTTGAGCACTCCTGACCTTTCCTTGGTTCCTATTACCAAGGGATGTTACAGTTACTTTCTCAGATTATCACAGTTCATAACAATTCATATAAAAGTTTCTCAGGATCAGGCGTTGGCCTTAGAATACAAAATGCATTAAATCTCTTACTTCCTCCTTTTCAACACGAAACAATACACAACAATATAGAACTAAAAATGGAGCACACCATCTTCATTGGTGTATAATTCGAGAAGTAATCATGGAAGGAGAGTAACACTAGAACTCTCTCCCTCACACTCTTCTGCTATGGCGTGAGATCACCTAAAAAACTAACATTTGGCGTGATATCGCCTAAAAACCTCGTTTGCGTGAGATCACCCAAAAAAAATTCTCTTTGCATGAGATCTCCCAAAAAACTCTATCTTCTACAACAGTTCAATAAATTTTCTATCCTTTTCACTCTTCATAAATCAGGTGCACACTTTCTTTTTTACACATTTTCACATACTTTTACATTCTTATGCAAAAAAATTCATATAAACATATTTGACTACTTCTTTGCTCTTATTTTGCACACCCATCCTTAATACATAACAAAAAGAAACCCTACATCAAGCAAAACAATAGGTATAACATGGTACAACTCATACATTTCACCCCTAAGGTCACTTCCTGTTTCTTAGCTTCCACGCTTCATTTGTATGACTCCACACTTTCACTTGTCTCTTCAACATGCTATCGCCATCACACTCTACATGGTTATCATGTATGCATATCTTATCCACTTTATGTTATCAAGTATTTACTCAATAACATAAAGTGGGGGAAAATGTAGACACAAAATCATGCAATTGGGTATATTTATAGGTCCATACACACATACGTACATTCATATGATTCATAGGCAAGAAAACTAGTAATTTACTACTGTCTTTGGCCTCTTTTCTATATTTCTTGCTTTCTCTTTGGTCTTCCACACCCTACAGCCCAGTCCGAGCCTTATTTCTTTATCTTTCATGAGTCTGGACACCAACGCCTAGACAAGATGCTAGAGCCCAGGTGCCCTCATCCTTCTAGGTGCCCCTGTCTCTTTCATACCTTACTCCATTATTTTGGATCTCTTTTATCTTTTGGGAATCCTATTTTATTATGGATTATCCTTCTAATTATCAATTATGAAATTCAATCAAGGGAACCATATAAATACAAAGCTATGTGACCAAAATAAGGGACCGATATCTAAACATATATTATCATCACCTAAGGTTGCATCCAAAGTCATCCAAGAGCATCAAAGGCATCCATCTAGCTTTCATTCAACGGAAAAGGGATTGCATTTTCTGCATACACGCATAGGAGGGTAAGTTTATTTTTCCATCCACACATCTATTTATATTGGGACATCTAGCTATCACATGCTATCATGTGAGCTTACACAAGGGCTTCCTAAGGCATGATTCTATCACACATGCACAAGAACTACATGGAGTATGAGATGTAGTGCAACGCTTGATCATGAGTTTACTCAGTCGAGTGACTGTTGGGGTTGGTCCAACTCCCCATATTGTATCTTTTCTTTTTGGGATTTGATGTGGTTTGAGATTTTTACAGGTTATCATGTATTTGCAGGTTAAAGGTGACTTTTGGGATCAAGGTTTGATGCATAGGTAACCAACATCGACTATCAACAACCACTGTGTGACATAAGAAAAACTAGTTTCTGAGCTCCTGTGCAGTCACAAGCACCCATTAGAGGTATCTGGTGCGTAGGCACCCTTTCCTCAGTTCAGACACCCTAGTCACAACATATCCGACAAATCCTGAATTTATTATGCAAGTTGCAATGGTTTTCCATTCTTGTTCATTATTTTTTCTAGTTTGCATAGTCCCAGATTAAGCAAAAATCAGCTAAGTCATTCTTTCCTAATCTTACACTTAGGGTTTCATACTTATTTGGCTTATTTCTTATGTCATCTATATTCTAGCAGTTGTTTAGCATTTATTTATCATATGCGACTCTACAATTAGGGTTTTACAAATTCCATATTTGTTAAATAAAGAACCTAAAGGATTAACAAGCAAAAAATATTCCTATTTTTGGAATGGAATGATGGTGATTCAATAAAATATGAATGTAAATATCTACTATATCTGATAAATAATGAAATATAAATGTTACACAATTTATTAATTTTGACTATGAAAGGAAATGAGAGGGGTTAAGTACTTATCTCAATTAAAATTATCTATAAGTGAGTCTGAACTAGAAGATGTGATGGAACTGAAGCACAAACCATCGTAATAATACTCAAAAGAATGCATAGATGCCCACTATTCCTGGACATGGGCACCTAGGTAAGGATAGGGGCACTTTTGGGTGTCCAAGACATCTGTATGGGCACTAGAGTCTACAGAAATGGTCGGAACCTGGTTTTGAAAATGTCATTAGGGCTTAAAACTTGTTCTCTTTTGGTCACCTTTATGTCACACTTAGATTTTTGCGGTACTTGTAAATATGCACACAAATATCCTCCCACAAATCCCTAAAAAACATCAAATATTAAAAAAGAAAGATACAAAATAAGGGATAAGATTGTCCTTAGGTGTCACAATGGTGAACTTACAAATGAGCACTACACTACATCTTAGACCCAATGTAGTTCTATGTGTTTGTGTGTGTAATAGTGCTCCTAGGTCACAGTCACACCAATGATGAAAAAATAACGGGCGGTAGCTAGATAAAATGCAAATGTGTGGATGGAATATAATGAACTCCCCTTCCTATGCAGTGTGTACGCAGAGTAATGTTCCCAAATACAGTCCCTTGAGATATATAGATAAATAGCCACTGATATTAATTGCCCACCCATATAATGGTATGTATGTTGTGTTTATATAGTGATATTTTACTTGAATTTTGACACTAATAACCCAACATGCTGACTAGTACCTCGTGATATGAGAGGGAAAAATGAAAAGACTGACCTCAAATGTAAAAAATAAGATAAAATGAAAATAAGAAACATGCACCTAGGATGGATATGAGCATCTGACGCTAGTGTACAATCCTACATGTTAGTGTCTAGAGACAAGTGATGAAAAATGAGTGGATACTGACAGACATGGATCCATGTGATCTGATCAGAACCAAGTATATGAGTAACAAGTGTGCAAGATAAAAGTAATAGAAACCAAAAATACAAGTGGATGGACTATGGAATGGGTCACCATTGAATACTTTTCTTACGCAAGATCCACATATAAAACAACATACTTGACAATATAGTAAATTGTAATAACTGCGTGATTTTGTGTCTACAAATGGATTTTTTTTATTTTCACAAGGGGAAGGAGAATTTGAGATGGTGAGGGAATACTGAAAGAAATAGGAATGGGTTTCCTATGGCTAGCCTGAATGAGAAATTTTTGCGCTTGTAATGCAATTGTAAAAGCCTTGAAGAATATCACTATCTCCTAAATTTTGAATCAATACAACTAAATCAACATCCAAGGACCTCAAATAATACAAGAATTCTATACCTTGTGAGGGTCGTAATTCTTGAGAATTCTGAGCCATGTCATTGAGAATTTGATGTTGAAATTGGATATCAACTCCATTGAAGGTGTTCCATGAAAGAAATAAAATTTGTATTCTCCTTGAACCAATTGTGTAGTTGTTCTCCCAGCTGCTCCCATGTGAAAATGGATTGTGGAGGAAAATTTTTGTACCAATCTCTTACTTTAACTCTAAATGATGAAACAAGAAGCTTGAGCAAAAAAATTTCTTCTCTGATATTGTGAAGGACACAATGGTTTTCTATATCCTGAATGTGATTAATAGGAGATTGATCTCCATTTCCATAGAAAAGAGGTAGGGTATTTAGATATGTTTTGGGGATATCATCTCATTGCTACAAATGAAGGGGGCTTGAATTTGAGAGAATGGAAGATATATTTTGAGATATGTAAGAGAAATGGAAACATACAAATGATTGAAAAGGAGAATGAAATTGTTTGGATACTTAGAGAACGGGTTTCTTGAATAATGGACTTGTTAGATGCATTTGAAAAATTCCTCTAAACGATGGATATCAAAAATATCATAGAAAATTGAAGATATAAAGTTGTAGAGAGCTTGAAACTTTCTCCTATTTAGCATGCCAAAACTGTTAGAGCTCAAAATTATACCCTAGATATAATCATGGAAGATCAAAATTTTGGACCAACATGGGACTATCTCCAAGTCCAAGACTTGCATCTTAAGAAATACCTTTGGAGAAGGCTGGTTCCTATACATATCTATCCTAATGCTAACACTACTCCTAAGCTATCCTACTCTAACACAACCAAGGGAAAAAGGAGATATATATGCAAAAAATGAAAACCTAAGCTAACAGGGGAGGAGATAGCACCAGAAAAGAAGTGGTGATCACTCTCTACAATGGGAAGAAAGGAAAGTGAACGTAGGAGGGAAGGGAAGAAAAAAGTTCCACATACCCAAAAATGCACAATACTAACCCCTCCCACACACTGACAATACACAGAGATGTAGAGCACACATATTTAATCCATAACATAAAACACATGAAAAGAGAGGAAAGAAGCCAATAATGAAAAGAGAAGGGTAGGATCGAGCCAAAATATTCATTAAATCATTGTTATGAATATACAAAGACCATTACAAACACTCAGAAGACATTGGATGTACCACAAATGCTTAAATTCGAGATCTGGAACTTGTGGGAAGTTGGCCACCATTTTAACATGGTGTTGTTAAAACAAAGAGGGATACATTTTTATGAGAGGGAGCTTCATGCTTATTAAAAATGGGAGAAGAAAGAAGAGAGAAATTCGAGAGATGCGTCAAAATCTCTCGCCAAACACCAATCAATTCCTGCCAATGCACATATCTCTTACATGGCTACTTTCCACATCATTTGGTCTATATGATGAGGTATGGATACCATTCATCATTAAATTTGGTGGTTAAAGGTGGTTGCATGTTTTAAACAAGTAAAACTGTTGTTTCTCCTATTGAAACCGTGTGTAGACACTAGTTTTGCGAAACCCCTAGGTGACCTACCCACCTCCCTGACATCTACATCCTAAGCACTAAATCTATCTAATTATCTTATAAACCATATTTTATCCCCATTAAATCACATTGTACCCCCATAAATACCTATTTACATAACCCTAAAGAACTTAAGCCACGTAAAACCTATTTTAACCCATTTTAGCCTAACATCTGAACCTCCTAACCTACCTAACACATTTATACTCGCTTCCAAGCCTAAAATAACTCATTTGGAAGTGGTTGAAAAAACTTGCAAGTGGGTTTCCCCATTTTTTCGGATCTCAAACGATTCTAACTAATCACTATCGGTTCTATATAAGCCCATCAACTTTCCTAAATCAATATCACTAGAAGTTATAATGAAGCACTGACACTTTGGACATTGAGATGACCTCATCTTTGACTTCCCAACACTCTATCAAACCCTATTAAATCCTTAGAGAGCCCCTACCATCGCAAGGATACTATGCATCATTATAATATTTGTTCTATGCCACATACAAGGTACATCTTGTCTCTTTGTATTATATTTCCATGTACGCATCTAGTGTCAAAACAATTCAATCACAATCTCACTTTGAAAGTTTAAAACTTTGAATTTCAATCAACTTTCTGTTTATACAACAATCAGTTGTGATTCCTTTAAATCACCAGTGATTTATTTGAATCTCTCATGATTCCTTTGAATCACTAGTGATCTTGTCCCATACCCCTTTTATCACATTATACGTATTTCTAATCTTTATTAGAATCTATTTGATTCTAATATGTCTATTTTCAAGTGGTCTCTGCTTGTAGATGAATGTTATAGGTAAAAAAATCCCATCAACAATATTTACAATCTTCGAATCATCTCCCAACCCTTTTTTTGGGATCGATACGACATCACATAAGAGTTGAGTCTCTGCACCATTGTTCTGACACCAAATATAGATGACACTAAGGATCAGCTGGGAATCATCTGAGAAATAAAAGATGCTACCGAGCAAGAGTGGATCAAGTATTTTCAGCAAATTTATCTTGTTATAGACATAGCTTGAGCTATCTACTACACAGAACAATGTCTTCCTATCCCCTATGGAAGATTAGTTTTATCTCATCATTGTATTGTTTAAGAATTTAAATATTTATCATATCTTATATTTTATCATTTATAACTTGATTGTCAAAATGAGTTGACACCCTTCAAAGGAAGCCCATTTTTCTTGGGATCTTCCTTTGCTGAGAAACTAGTCATTGTATTATCTGATATCCATATTGTTCAATTATTTGTGTTTGTTCAAGTTCTCTCATTAATTAGGAGTTTCTCACATCCATTTGTACTTTACATCTTGATATTTTTCGACACAGGTATTGTTAAACCCTGTTATCTTATGAGTTTTGGTGATTTGTTACATATAATATAGTGAACCAATATATATCATAAACTTTCTGGCATGCCTGATGGGACTGTTAGTCCCTTTTTGATCAAATTTTACATTTTCATAGTAAAACCCATTTCTTGTTTTATTTCTTACTATTTTTTTAGTTCAAAATTATTTGGTGGCTTTCTAAAGAAAGATTAAAACAATTAAAAAGGAGTGCGTAGAAAAAAAGGTACACCTTTCCATTTCCTTTCATTCTTCTTTCAACATTACATCTTGTGTGCTTCACCTTCATCAAAATCAACCTTTCTTTCAGATCTTAAAAGGAATCTTCGTCCCTTTTTGAGAATTTATCTTAAATAGGGGTTAAATGATTACATTCATAATCATTCCCTCACACACAACAAAAACACTTTAGAAATAAAATCTACATTGTTAAACACTTATTTCCATGTCTACCTACTTAGATTTCATCACCAAGGGGGAGTCGATTCGATGTTCTGGCCGAGTATAAATAATTGGTGGGTAGAATATCGGCTAAAAACCCAAAACCCTTAGCGTCAAAGGACCATGAAGTGAGGGGGTAAGCCCCAATATCACATCTCATACTGACACCAACATAAAGTCAGGCCTCTCATACCTTCGAGTATATCAAGGGATCCATCCTTAACACACCTGAAACCACCTCTAGCTTGCCTTATTATTAATACCTCTTTGTAAATCATTTTTCTTTTTCACATCTTTTAAAAGTTAATCCAGATAATCTAAATTTTTTTTCTTGTTATTGTGTGGTTTTAATTTAACAACCATCTTTCTTTTTCTTTGTTGCTTTCTTGGCTAGTTCATTTTCTTTACTAAGCAACAATATCACCTTCAGAACATTACCAACATGTCAGATCCCCTCCAAAAATCCACCAAAACAACCCAAGAACCTCCATGTTCTCCCAATACTTAACTAGAGACATTAGAAATCCTTGATCCACTCCTACAATTCTTCAATAGTGGTGACCTAGTGTTTGAAGAGCTCTCATACACCAAACTTATTGCTATTAGTAGCTAATTAGCTTTGTGAGGTTTTCGTCTCCAAAATCCCAATCTAGAGTATCACCCACCTGTCACTAATGTCACATTTGATCACTCTCAGCTTATTGACCCTTCATATCAAACGATTATAGAAGATATTGCTCCCTATCCTACCATTAGTGACATGGGAGAACATCGAATTCTACCTCATCTGCTCCTGTTGCTAGTTTTGAACTTAACACAATATCATCACCAAAATAAAGACTACTTAATACAATGACCTGTGCCATCTGCATCTTTGGATAACCCAAATGGTACTCAAAACCCCATCGTTACCACATCACCCTTAGTCAACAAGGTCCAATAATGTCTACATCCTTGGTTGATCCATAGGGTTTCTAAAACCCCATTATCACTTCATCCCTCCCATTCAGTCAAAAATATTCCACTTCTCTACCTCCTTTGACAAGCTCTATTGGTATACCCATCTCTACAATCCCCTTCCTTGGCTATAAAAAAACCCCTCATCTCATAACAAGCTTCCTCTACAATTCAAAAATTAGTAGTGTCTATCCCTACATCATTACCACCCATCAACATGAGTTTCATCACTAGTTATTTTCCCATTTCAAAGTCCATTTCTTTGACAAGGGGGTGAATTAAGGGTACATCCCGGTTCATCAGAATCTTCCACATTCACAACACCCTTTATAAAATTCTATTCCTCATCCATACCAGGATATTCAATCCTCATCACAACCATTAGTTTCTCAACAAACCTATAACATAGCAGGGAGCCTTCCCCCTTTTCAAAACACACTTCCACCATATCATCCATATCAAGAATCAAATCCCCTAATTTATGGATAGGCTAACCGGTCGTCTTCAAACACCCAACCACCTTAGAATGATCCTATGTAGTCTATGATTAGTATAATTTCTAATCGCAAGGCTGCCACCATAGGACCCAAAAACAACCTTTCCTATGCACAAATATTTAACAAGCCTATCAACCCGTATATACCTTTCAAGTCCTATAATCATCACTAGGAACTTCCAAAGTTAATCAAATTATACAGTAAGGAGGACCTGTAATAACAAATTAGGGCATTTCATCATGCCTACTATCTTATATCTCAAGAAAAGATATCATGCTAAGGACATTTCTGATGTCATTATCTGGGAATGCCCTCGATTGGTATAATAGTATCCCACAAAACTCCCTGTTCTCATTCACACAACTATTATTAGAAATTTTTTATATCAATATCTCTTGCAAAATATCTACTTTTGACTTATAAACCATAAAAATTTTTGAGGATGATTCCATTGCTGATTTCATCGCTACATGACAAGGAATTATTAATCAAATGTCCTTCTGCCTTCCATAAACTGAATTGATCGGTCTATTTTCTTGATCCTGCGCTAAACACATATCATCCGCACTTCAAATTTAGTCATTTAAAATATTCGATGTGGCCTTTATCATGGACCAGAAATTGGAACTTCGTGCCCTTGAGGATGGTACAATTAAACTGTGATCTAAGAAACCAAATCCCGATTCATCTTTTAAAACTTCTTCTAACAATGACAAATCTAAAGGTTTGACAAAAGTGGTTGTTTTTAAAATTGTGTCCAAAGGTCATTTAGAATCTTAACAAAACCAACCTCAACATAATTATACCCCTTTAGGGGAGTCCTACATCACTATTTTTTACAAACTTTTGACTACTTGTATGATTAAGTTCCCTCCCATTCGACTAAGTGACAAATCTAAATCTAAACCATCATGGTATAGAGATAATGACTATTGTAAATATCATCAAGTATGAGGGAATGAAATTGATAGATGTCATTATTTTAGAAATATCCTCGAAGACCTTATTGACTAAGGTGAAATATAAATTGATAATCTAAACACACCTCCTAATCAAAGCCTTGATGTGTTTAGATAACCTAATTTGATTCATCCTCCAACTAGTAATAAAACTCAATACAATGTTGTAGGGTCTCATCATATCATAAAAACTGTCAATAAGATATTACCCACATCTGCAGTATAATATATGTCCGTATCTGAAACATCAACCGAAAAACATAACTCTTCAGATATCCTCATAATTGATATCTTGATTGCATCCACGTCACAAAATCTAAAATCTAACATATCCACTCACACAAAAACTCCCCATATATTCCTTCCAAAATCACAAGAAGAGAGTCCCATCATTGAAATTTTAAATACCTCTTTCCAAGACCACATTTCTCAACACTTAGTTAAAAACCTTGATAATCTAATACAAAAAAGTATAAATCATCCATCTAAAAATATAGAAATCCCACAAGACATTCTCCAGAAAAACACCCCACACGATACGATGCCCTTACCTTCCATTCTGGGACCCCATCCCTCATCCAAAATTATAATCACTATCACAAAATATAAATTTTTCCTTTGACAAACACTTAAATGTAGCACATACAAAACAACTCAAGTATCTCATACCTCAAAACAATCAAATGATACCTAACATCTGTCATCCTCATCATCATCTCAGCCAGCCACGCTAGGGTATTATACTAAAATCCTTGAAAATCTCGTACAATAATCAATCATTACTTTTCCACCTATCAAGCCCTTTAATCCCAGGGGGTGGAATCCTTGCTGGTACATTTATGTGCTTAAGGACATCACATAGAGGGCTAAAAATCCCTTCATGTAGAAATTCAGAGTCTCATTAGCAAAGGAATTCTCCTAATAAACAAAAACTATCTAAGTCTGCATATCAGTCTTGATAAAAAAAGATCTAGACATCAAGCCAGACCCGCTTCCCAAACACTCAAATCAAATAATTCCATACCATCACTTGGCATCTTTTGTAGTCATGATACAAAATCTTCTATCAAGTATGCTCTCTTCCAAATTGATGCCATATGTATCACCACGAGATCACACACATAAGATATGAAGGCATAAAATCGAGACCATCCTAAAATATCTATCTTTATAACCCTTCTTGAATCATACAACCCATCATTTTCTAAGTCCAAGCTTTCCATCCTTGCTACACCTAAAAATCAATCCAAAAAATCCATATAAAACACTATCCTGAAAATTACATCAAGCTCCCGTCAAAATGCCTCTTTATGAGATCGTTCAAAACTCTTTGCAACATTTACAAGCCATGATTGAAGCCCTCTATGAAATTTTAGTACCATTAGAATACCCCCTACCATTTTCCAGCCTCGTTGCCACCCTTAAAATGTCTATCGCCCTTACATTTGAGGAATCTGATATTTCATCCTTAGATCTTGAAGATCATGATCTTAATCTATTTATCACTGCTCAAATAAATGGCACTATATTCAAGAGAGTAATGATCGATAAAATTTCTAACATCAATATTATATCATCTCACACCTTCAAAAAAATTCCAGTTACTTAACACCATAATCACTCAATCACCTACTGTGCTTTGTAACTTTAACAAAATGTTCACCCCCACATTAGACATAATCATTTTACCTATTAAAATAAGTTTTAAAAGTATTCACGAACTCTTCTATCTTTTAGAAAGAGAGTTCCAATATAACATACTAATAGGTTTTCCTTGGATACATGTTTTGTGTTATATCCAATCCAAATTCAATTGATGTATAAAATATGAAAGTGAAGGTAAAAAATTTATGGTCCTTACTGATCCAAATCCATTTAAACTATCTCACATGACCCAAAAACCCAATGATGTGCTACTTCCATTACAAATCCCAACTTCTTCAAATCAAGCTTCTACAAGATCCTCTATCCCCGCATCCAAACTAACAGATGATCAATCCTTTGAATATGTCATGTAACATATCTCACTAGGGGAGTATTACACTATAAATCTTAATAAACTCCATACACCTAAAATGTATGGGAGACCTGAGAAAGAACCAATTTATTAACCTAATGTAGGAAACATCATTTCCTTTAGTCCCTCATTCCTATGAACACAAATTTTTTACATAGGCATTGATCGTCCTTCCTCTCACATCGATTACCAACTACTTGTTAAATTATTCTTATCATATTTTTCATCCCTAGATAAGCCCTGATTGGCTCAAACTTACCTCTACTGTTGTTCTTGGAAAGGTTTTGGTCTTTGTCGATATGAATGAGTTCTACATGATTTACCCTTTAAATACTTGAGGAAAAATCACATGAAACATGACCTCAAATTCAAATCATCTTCTTCAAAGCCATCACTATCAACAAGATAACTTGAAGCACCAATATCACCATTATCATACTCACCCTATGATGTTGACGATACCATATCTATTCCACCTGAATTTTTAATCATGCTATCACACTTTAGCCGTTGACTTATCAAGATAATGGTAAGACTAAAATCCTTTCTGAAAAATTACCACAAATGATAGAGGAATATTCCCCTACTTATGAAATTCTTTATTTTCACAATGATGATGTTATCTTAACTTATATGGGTGTTGAGGATCACTATCTTTAGAAATCCTTACCCCATGATATGTCTCCACTTCTCAATGAATCAACCATTGACATTAATATTGGCACATCAAAAAACCACACATTGTCAAAATTAGACAATCTTTAGATCCCCATGAGCTCTAACAATTCACATCCTTTTTATCCAAATACCTTTAAGATTTTGCATGGTATTACAATGATATGCCTGGTACAGACCCTAATATCGTTATCCATAATATCATCATTATCCCAAATGTTAAGTTCATGAAGAAAAAGATTTGTAGAATGCATCCCTGAATCATACTATTAATCAAATAAGAGCTCCAAAATATTCTCTTAGCTAATTTCATATTACCTATAAATTACCCTCTAGGGTTTCTAACATTGTACCTATCACTAAAGCCACTAGAAAATTACATATCTGCACAAAATTTTGAGACTTTAACCTCACTTTCCCAAAAGATGATTTTCCCCTACCTAACATTGATCAGCTTGTCGATCTAACAACAAGCCACAAGATGTTGTCTCTTATGAATGGTTTCTCTGGTTACATTCAAATCCTCATCATACCAAAATATTAGCATAAAAGATCCTTTATCACCCCAAGAGGAACCTTATACTATAGAGTAATGCCCTTTCACCTAAAAAATTTAGGAGTTACTTATCAATGTGGTATGACCTACATATTTCATGACCTCATTAAAAATATCATGTAAGACTATGTGGATGATTTTTTAGGTAAATAGAAACACTGAAGAGACCATTTAGTTGTATCTGATGTGATATTTGCATGTATATTACATTTATTACTTTTCCTTAACCCTGATAAATGTCTATTTGGAGTTCTCACAAGAAAAATATTAGGGTTTATAATATTTATAAGATGAATTGAATTTTACCTTGCCAAGGTCAAGGCCATCATAAAAATTCCTTCTCCATCCAATCTTAAACAACTTCATATCTTGCAAGGAAAGATTCAATCAATCTATCGCATCATTTCTCAACTATCAGAACTTTGTCAACCTTTCCATTACCTTCTCAGACAAGACATATACTTTAAGTGGGACGATGAATGTCAACGGACATTCGATGCCCTCAAATAATAACTATTATCACCAACAACGTTCACACCTCCACGCCAGGGGGAAACCTTCTATCTGTATATATCCATGACTGATAATGCCTTGAGAGCTATGTTCACACATTGAGATGAATAAGGTAAGGAGAATTCCATCTACTTCATAATCCATACCCTTCACGAGTATGAAACCCATTATTCGGAAGTAGAAAAGTTGTGTTGTACCTTATGCTTCAAAACTTCCAAACTCTGTCACTATCTACTCAATCACAAAACCTACGTCATCAAAAATTTTAATCCATTGAAATCCATGCAACCTAAACCATATCACAATGATTATATCACCATATGGCTCATGTTCATGATAGAGATTGACCTTGAATGTATATCTCAAAAGTCCATTAAGGGACAGGTCATAAATGATCAACTTGTACAAGATCACCTTCCTACTAATCAACTCCCTTTTGAACAGTTACATGATGAATCTATTAACACTCTCGACCATGATAACACTCCTCTCAAAATTACCTTATTTTTTGGTGGGTCTAAATACAGACAGGAGGTTCCAGAATAATCATACTACCCATATGGGACACCCTTATTCCACTATCCTTCAAACTTAAATTTTATTGCATAAATAACATGGTGGAATATGAAACTAACATCATGGGACTTCAAACCGCTTCCTTTCTCAGTATACAAATCCTTGACATCTATGGGGATTCATAAGTTGTCATTAATCAAATCAAATGGATCTATCGATGTAAAAATAAGATATTACAAAATATTAAACCATAGTCAAATATCTATTGCAACTCTTTGACCATTACAAAATACAAACCACCCCTCACTCATCTTCTCTCACCACTCTCACCACTTTATCACCGGATAATTCCAATCTCTTTGTTTTTGTACAAAAAATTGATAAATCCTCTTATATTAACATTGATCTTCCCACCATCAATCATATAGAAGATAAAAAATATGATACTTAGTACACTCAGACATACAACCATCTTTCTGTAAAAAAAATCCCTCCAGATCTATCTAGAAATGGTAAAATATATTTTCAATAATGTGTTCCCCACTATGTCATACTAGGGGGCATAATTTACAAAAGAGGATCTGAAAACCTCTTCCTCTAATGTCTTCAAAATATGGAGGCTCATCTAGCTATCTAAGAAATCTATGATGGGATATACGGTGGACACTTTAACAGTTCAATTGTCACTAAATGGATCATGCGCATGGGATACTAATGGCCCACACTTAATCAAGACTGGTGTGACTATGTCAAAAAGTGTGTCAAATGTCAATAACACTCCAATGTTACAAACATTCCCAGTCACGCTCTCTAATCTGCTCAAGACCTTTGGCCATTTTTAAATGTGTACTTGACCTCATTGGACTTATCAACCATAGTTCATCACAATGACATAATTCCATCATTATAAATGAGTACTTTACAAAATGGGTGGAAGCAATTCCCCTTATATTTACTAAAACATATAAGATCGTCGAATTCATTCATCATCACATTATCTGTTGCTTTGGTATACCTCATAAAATCATCAAAGATAATGGTAAATCATCCTGACACTGAGCAGGAAAGTATGATTTTAAATCTTTCCACTGAGAAAAAAAAGGGAGATGGGGACAAAAAAAGGGAAACATACTCGTGAAATAACACAGGTTCAGGAAATAGAGGGCCCCAGACCCACATGGGTAGGGGTAGTCTCAACACAAAGCATAGGAATTAAAAAAAGGGAACGTGTAAGTACAATTCACACATTAAATATCTTAAAGTGGCCACCATTTCATAGTCCCAGATGAAATCATAGATAGAGCAATGTAGATAAATAGACTAACATTGATTGGCAAGCTCCATGGGCCATAACCCAACATAGAAAATGGGAACCGAAAGGTAATATGGAAATTTGTCTACTAACTAAAGGGTTTTTCCTTGTCCATTTCAATATCATGGAAGACTATAACCAATCACTAGTGGAAGGACCCTGGTTCTTGGGAACCATGGGCTTGTTCTTAAAAATATGGACCCTAGGATTTGATCAAAATAAAAATACATCAATTTCATGCCATTATAGGTCAAACTACCAGGATTACCCTTTGAATACTAGGAACTAGAGTTTTTAACAAGTGGTAATAAATCTCTAGGCTCAATGGTGGCCTTTGATGGAGAAACCAAAACTAGAACTAAACATGTTTTCATAAGACTATGTGTTAATGTGGATTTGGATAGAGAACTACCAGAATCTTTCACCATCCATTCGAAGATAGGTAGCTAGAAGGAGATGCTAGAATATAAGACATCCATTACCAGAGGTAATAAGTGCAACAAAATGGGACATAATATTAAATCTTTTTTTAATAATGTTAGTGATGGTCACATAAGGGAACCAAGGAAAAAAATGGAATGGTAGGAAAATAAAAAATGAAGCTAAAGTGCAAGAAGAATATTCAACGAAAGGAAAATAATAAGACAACAAAAAACAAGATGAAAACCAGTACGTGGATAAAGAAATCCTTTTTCTTATCTTGGAACTTAGGAACAAAATATTATGGAGGAGTTCATAGAGATAGATGTAGAGGATGAAACATAGAAGAAAGATGAAGAGTCATTAGAAATGGCTCAGGAAGAATCAAGAGAAGCATTAGAGAAAAGATAATAAGTAATACATGAAGAAAGGGAAAAAGGAACAGTAACATAAGCCAAGGAAGGATTAGAAATAGTTCCAGATGTATAAAAAGACCTAGGGAAAGGACCAAATCAGAAGAAGAGTGATACCATATTGACACCCATTAAGGGGAAAATAAATACGTAGAAGCCTCATCCTCTAAAACCCCCAAAGATGATGTAGGGAGATGAACAACTAGAGGAAAGTAGTCTAAGAAAGAGGAAAAAAAAATGATTACAGAAAAGGAAATTGCAGCAGGATTGCAAAAAAGGTTGGACTTTAAAGGGCCTAAAAAACCTCATAAGATCAACATAAGAGGCCTTATTGAAAAATTATAAAGTAAGTACAATATTTTTTTATTGTACATTATTTGGTTTTTGCTAGTTCTGGACTGTTTCTATATTGTTTTATGATTGGTTTTGGGTTGGTTTTACGTTGTACATTCTATCTGATTTTGATGTGCATTTTAGTATTGACTCATGACATGTATATGGTCATATGTGGATTATATATCCTTTTTGTAACAAGGAAGGGACCCTGCTAAAACCCTCCTTTTACCAATTAGATAAAAAAATAAAGTTCAAAAACTTTGCAACACTTGCAACATCAAACTCAAATTTTCCAAACCTTATTATCCACAAGCAAATGACCAAGCTGAAGCATCCAATAAAACTCTCAATAAAATCCTCATGAAAACTATTGACCAAGCTGGTAGATATTGCCATCTTCAAATCTCATTCGGGTTATGGGGATATCACACCAAACTGTGAACCACTATGGACGCTACCACCTTCTCAGTATATAGCATTGAAGTCATTATTCCTCTCAAATTCCAAATCCCATACTTACGTATTTCTCTTAAATATTTCATATCTGATGAGGATTATCGTCAATAATGCCTATCACAACTAGAACCGTTAGAAAAATTTCATCTAACTTCCCTTGAACATATCAACATTTATAAAAAAAAATCAAACGAGCATATCACAAACATCTCAAACAACGTGACTTTAACGTTGGTGATATTTTTCTAAAATAAAATCAACATGGTGTTAACATTGAAAAGAGTAAATGCGGGAAGTTTTCTCTAAATTATCTTGGACCATATATTTTCACTCATAAATATGAGTCTCGAGCCTATCACTTAGCCTTCCTTGATGGTAAACCTGAAAAGGAGCCTCTTAGCACCATGTAATTGATATTGTTTTATTATTAACATATCAACTCATAAGACCTTAGTCACACAAATATTTCTCTCCCTCCATCATCCCATACATTCCACAACCCTCATAATGATTTGAAATTATGTTGTTTTCCATTAACATACCACTAATCACCTTAAATATGGGTACCATAGCTCTTATCATAGCACATTCCACACAAAAAAGTTCCCCTGTTAGTAGTTACGGAACCCCATAATCATTATTCTCTTTATCCCATATCTTACTAGATCAACGACATGAAAAGGATATAATTGTAGCTTGCATGTTTAATTATCCCCTTCGAAGTGGTTACCCAGGCTTGCCCTCAGATCAAAAATCAAAATATCTATGGGATGGATATAATAAAAATATAGATTTATCCCTCGAAGGATGGATAACAAAAAACAAATTACATTAAATAAATTTGTAGACCACTCCCTCGAAGGAGGAATACCATGAAATAAAAAAGTCAATTAAATCGTAGACCACTTCCTCGAAGGATGGTTACCATGAAATCAAATAGCCATTAAAACCATAGAACAATCCCTTGAAGGATGGTTAGTCAATCAAAAATACACAAAAAAGGACTTTCTGCATTGATCAATCCTCATATCAAAAAAGGTTTCTTGCATCGATTGACCCTCATATAAAAAAAAAACCATCCAAAGAAATCTTCACACATCGATCAACTTTCCCATACAACACTATATTCTTACATTAATCAGCTTATATAATATATAATAAAGATGGGGTAAAACCTTGGAACCATCAAAGAAGGAACCATTTCCTCATGCTTGCTACATACAAACCTTTCCCATGTCAGAAAAGGATAGATACAACTATCTCACCTCTATTTATGATCCTAGTATGACTAACCATTGGGAGTCATATGTTAACATTAATTACTAGGTCACACATGCAGTATCATACATATAACAAGTTTACCATCATAAAATATATATGCTAATAAAAATAAGGAAACAAACATTCCACATCATATTCTTATCCATTATATAGTGCATAAATAAGTCAACAAGATCATCACTTGTCACAACCATATCTAAAATCATCAAAATCACCTTTTAACACATGTATCTTTAATCTAAACCATAATCATAATCATAATAATCAACCTTATATCTTATCATAAACATACATCCATCACATCAAAACCATTACAAAACTTAGAATATATATATATATATATATATATGTAAATATGTCAATACATTATCAATGGCTTCCAAGAGCCTCATACACCAATATCTATACATCATCAAGGGCTTAGAAAATCCTTATACATCAAAATGTATATACATAAAAATATATCAACAAAGACATGAAACTACCTAGTAAGTTATAATCCTATCAATTGAATACTCCCTCCTCATCAACCATCTCGATCGACTCCTTTACATATGGTATCCCCAACTTAATATCCACATCATCATGCCTATAGGCCAAAATTTCTTCAAGGACATCCTATACCAATCCAAACTATTGCATGGCATGACCAAATCTAACCAACTCTCACTAGTCAGCCCATTGACTCCACATCTACCTATCCTGCTGCATCACTCTCAGCTCTCCCTCCACCCCTGGCCACACTAGAAAACCTGCATATGGCCTCCAAATCACATCTCCTCCATGTAAACTTCCTAGGATCTATCTATAAGGATGCTCACCCATCACATTCCATATCACTTCAAAATCAAATCTTCATCTCATAAATCCCACAAGATACTGTAGATCAACCCATCTAGCCCATGGTACTCCTCTCAATCAAGCCACTGCAATGTTCTCATAGGCCCAAAACTCTAACAAGAAATAAATATCAACACCAAACCTATGCCCCATACTCCAAGCCCATAACTCTCTGTATACCTGTGCTAGTAAGGTAGATACCCAAGAAAATTCTGTCATATAATGCATCATGTCATCTATAAATCTAGTCAACATTCAAGAAAACCTACCACCAGCTGAATTGGGTAGGGCATAACAACTGATCCCCATCATCATCATAACTAGGACCCAAGCCTCATCATCATCACTATGTAATGAACCATATGTAAAACCTCCAAATAAATAAACAACATCCAGAGCATCATCTCCATATAAATGTTACATAACAACATCCCTTCTCACCTCATCAATGAAATATACCTGCTTACCCTGCACTAGTATTCATAGAATCTTATGAATGACCTCTAAGGTGATGGTAATCTCAGATGTAGGTAACCAAAAAGAGCTTGTAACATGATCCCATATCTCAAATAAAGCCAATAATAACCCCATATCCTTATGATACATTTGTAATGATGCGTCCCTAAGAATCCAACCTCCTCTAAATGACTCCAATCATCCTCTGATAACTGATCATGAATGCTATCCAATATCTTCAGGATCCTATCCCGTGTAGTCAGATGGTCCCTATCCCACATCCATACAAACCAACAACACACTATCAAATAAAATTCATCAAATATCAACCAACCAAATATTAAAATAAATATTTATAATCAAAACACTTGAATCACCAATAATTCTATTGAATTTCTCACAAATCCATCTAATCGCCCATGATTTCCCAAATTGCTAGTGATTTTATAAGAAATAACAATCGATTTCTATGCGATTCCACACCTTTTAGAAAAAACAAAAAATAAAATTAGTGCAAAATTTAAAAAATCCACTTACCTCTGCATGGGTGGATCTTTGTCATCTCTGGCTACCTCCAAATGCCTCCATCACTCTAAAAATACTAAAAATTCACAAATCAAATTTTTTATATATTTTTCTCTCACAATCACAATAACAAAAAACGAACCCCTATGCGCCTTTTATATCAAACTTTTTCCCACAACCCTGATCATCAACGATTCGACTAATCACTAGGGACTCATGGGAATCACCAGTGATTAAATCCCTTATTACAAAACATCATTATTTGTTCTCCAAACCTCATCAAACCCTTGTTTTAATCATCTTATCCCCCTTTCGACCCATTTAGCGATCCTACAAATTTACACATTTATAGTCAAAATAACACATTTCAATGTATGTGCTTCCTTTTTGGGCTCTAATACCCTCTTAAAATCCAAATTCATTCTATCTACATAGAGCCTATATTTATTAATCCATGTAAGATTTCACAGCCTCTTGGGAACCTTTTTCTTGCCTTTGCCTTTTAAGTCATATGTCTATAAGTTGAGAATCCATTGGTTCCCCTGTTACTTGACCTCGTGGTCATGTAAGAACACCTTTGTGGCAACATAATTTATATTGAGTACTCATTTATCGATATAGAGTAGAAACTATATCTTTCCGGGAATCTTTTCCCGCTTTCACTTCCTTTAAATTCATATGTCTATAGGTTGAGAACACATTGGTTCACCTATCACTTGAATTTTTGGTCGTGAAATCCCACCTTTGTGGCCACATAATTTATATCGAGCCTACGTTTCTTACTAGACCATGGATAATATAATCTCTCAGGGAACCTTTTCCCACTACATCTATAGGTTGAGAACCCATTGGTTCCCCTATCACTTGAATTCCCGGTCATGGAAGCCTACCTTTGTGGAAACATATTTCATTCTCAGTCTTGGGGCACCTTAAATTTAAACAAAATCTTACACAAGCCTTTTCATTCATTAATTTATTAAAACCGGTGACCATTGCACTTTGTTGCAATAACCCCTAGTTTAAGGGGGGACCACCTATCTAGCATAAATCAAACTATCATACTCTTTTTTGTCTAGCGACTTGTCTATTAGAAACCACATGAAAAAAGGGAAAATGTAAACGCTATTTTTTTGATACCCCTAGGTGACCCACACACACCCCTTACATCTACTTCCTAAAAACTAAGTCTATCCAATTATCTTATAAACCATATTTTATCCCCATAAAATCAAATTGTACCCCTGTAAATGCTTATTTACCTCACCGTAAACATATTAAACCGCTGAAATGACCTAAAACCTATTTTAACCCATCTTAGCCTAACCTCCCAACCTTCTTAACACATTTATACTCACTTCCAAACCTGAAATAACTCATTTGGAAGTGGTTGAAACCACTTACAAGTGGGTTTATCCATTCTTTGGGATCTCTGGTGATTCTATATAACTCCATGAATTTTTTTGAATCCATATCCATGGACATTGCAGCAAATCCCTGACACATTGAACATTGAGATGGCATCATCTACAACATCCCAACACTCCATCAAGCCATTCCAAATCCTTAGAAATCCCATACCATCCCAATGATATTCTACATCATTATAAAATTTATTTATGCCATAAACAAGGTACATCTTTTCGAGCTTTGTATTGTCTTTCCATTTATGCATCTGGTATAAAAACAATTCAAGAATTCAATCTCTCTTTCAAATTTTTAAAATTTGAATTTCAATCAAATATACCTTTAAACAAAAATCCCCTACGACTCATTTGAATCTCCAGTGATTTATCTTAATCACCCATGATTCCTCTGAAGCACTAGTGATTCCTAAACCCCTTTTATCACATTTTTGCATATTTCTAATCTTTTTCATAATATATTTTCTTCTAATATGTTTGTTTTCAAGTGGTCTACACTCGTAGATGAATGTTCTAGGTGAATCACACCCCATAAATAGTATTTACAACCTTCCAATGTTGGGATCAATATGACATCACACAAGAGTTGAGACTTTGTGCCATGCTCCTGACACTGAATCTAGATGACATTGAGATTCACCTGGGAATCATCCAAGAAATACAAGAAACCACTGAGAAAGAGTGGATAGAGTATTTCAAGGAATTTTTTCTTGCTGCAGACATAGTTTGGGCCATTTACTACACATAATAGGGTCTTCCTATCCTCATATAGATTAGTTTTATCTAATAATTTTATTATCTAAGTATCCAAATCTTTATCATATCTTATATTTTATCATTTATCACTTGATTGTCAAAATGAGTTGATACCCTTCAAAGGAAGCCCATTGGTTCTTGGGATTGGCATTTTCCAAATAGCTCATTGTTTTATTATCTAATATCTATCTTATTTAGTTATATTTGTATGTGCACATTCTCTCATTCATTGGAAGGAGTTTCTCACACCCATTTTTACTTCACATCTCGAAATTTGTTGACACAGGTATCATTAAACCATGTTGTCCTTTGAGTTTGTTGATTTTGTCTATATAATATAGTGAAATGAAATCTACCATAAACAACATGTTTTTAATTTTTACCCCTAAAAATAAATGAATTTATATGTTTCTTGATGAAAAAATGAATCCTTTGAGGAGACCTTTCCAACGCCACCAATTTTGTGCAATTTGGAGCATTGCATCGAAAGTTATGGCCAAAAAAGCATTTTTTGTTTGTTCCATGGATTCCCTTAAATTTTTCCTTTTCTTCAAAACTTTTATCCTTGTTATGTAGGTTTGAATGTTATTGTCTTGTACCAATGATTTAATTATTATAAAAGTCCACAAAGGTCTATTTGCTTACTACGCGGTTTCTCTACTTCAAACTCTCACAAAGGTCTAAACCTTAATTCTATGGGTTAGGAGAACCCATATAACATTGAAATTTGGAAACCTATGGAACACTAGGACAATGTTTTGTGGATTTAATATTTTTTTTTCATAACCTTATCTCCTTTTCTTAGTGGAACCTCGTGGCTTGCTCCTCGTGTATCGTGGCCTTCATCTGACAAAACCCATACTTTCTTTTTCCCGCAAAGCACTATCTGTTTTCACCAACATCAAGGAAGAATGTCTCTTTTATTTCATGGATTTCAGATGTAAAATCCATGAGGCACTATCCTTACCATCAATCCTCTATGGATTTATACCTTATCCTATTTTCCTCCTAAGACCCGATCTCACTCTCCTTTGTTTTGTGGATTTCAAAAGTAAAATCTGCAGAACATTATCCTTACCATTAGTCCTCCATGACTTTCTACCTTAGACAATTTTCTGCCTAAGACCCAAGCTTATTCTTTGTTTTTTCATGGAATAAGAGAGTTCGTGGAACACTAAGTTCCTCAATTCTATAGAATAGTCAAAAACAATGTTCCGCGGATTTTTCCAACAAACTTTCTCTAAGTCTAAAATTGGATTTTGGAGTTGTCAAAATAGCATGGGGGTTATTTTGAACAAAAATAATAATGTTGAGCTAGGGTTTGAAGTAAGGAGAATCATTTCCTAGTAATCCATGATAAAACCAAAAAATCGAGTAGGTTCAGAGATTCCACAACCAAGTTGTTGTATCTATCAAACTAGTTTAACATTTATTAGAGGGTGTCATATATGTACTCTTATGTTTTAACACACCCATTTTCATAATTATGTCTAGAATTGGTTAGGGGACCGTGCACATCTTATTTTTTGGTTCAATTCATCATATTGTTTGAATGTCCTTTTCTATATATTACTGATTAATATCTCTAGATTCATGATAAATTAGGTATTATCATATGAAACCTCAATTCTATGTTCTTTTCTAGTATTTCAATATTTCCAAGTAATTAATAGATTAATGTATGTTCTAGATTATCCTCTATTTTTTGAATTAACTTTGATTTATTGTTTTACATATGAATTTAACCACATTACTATTAGATGTGGTTAGTTAAATGCATTATTATCATGAAACCAATTTCCACATTTAGGTATTTGGTGAACCTACACTTGTATCAAACATCCAACCCTTTGTTATCCATACACACACATGTAGTTGGGTACAACCTTACAAGCCCACACACTCTTCCTTGGGATTTTGTGATCCTTAGCATAAAATTTTTTGTGTCACTCACATGAACTCACAATACTTTTGTATGAAGGGAAAAATATAGATTCCATGTCAACTTCTCAAATATAGGGATCCAATTATTTTCTTGGAAACATGATGTAGGTATAAAGGTGATCAAGGAACGTTAGTAGAGGATAATAGACACAACCCTAGGATATTTAAATAGGTTTATGAGGCCTAAAACTAATATAAAGATAGGTTTTCTAATAGGATTTAGAATAAGAGTAACCAAGGGGTGGATGAAGTCAAGGGGCATAATTTAATAAGACAATGTAATAGATCAAATCAAACATACATCTACTATAGTCTATAACAATGAATTCCCAACATAAACATACATGTACAAGTTAAATGACTAAAGAAGGTTTAAAATAATTACTTGTCATGTGTGTTCGACTGGTGATGCATAATCCTCCCCAGAGACAACAAAACCCAGAGAATTACTATGGGTGGGGAAAGGGAAAATCAATAAGAATATCTCTAAGTTTAACTCACTATGGTGACCCAAAATGCTCAAAGGTAATATCCAAGACTCCAAGTCAGCAAAAAAGTGTGAAATAATGTGAAAATGTGTGAGAAAGAAGTGCCTTCATATATGACAAAAGTATTTGTTAGGTGGTGGTTTTACAAAAAAGCTCAACTATATATACTCGATGTTATCACTCATGGATTATGGCATTAGCTATGGAATATACAAATCAAACACCATTACCCATGGGAAATTATGTTGGCCTTGGGAGAAACCCTAAGGACAAAATGTTTAAAACATGGGGAATGGAGGCCAATAAGTAAATGATGGTGAATGTTGAAGGTCTATAGTGACTGAAAGTAGAGATAATAACATGCAACAAGTATGAACAAGTAACCATAATGGGACAAATGGGTGTAATGTGTGAATAAAGGGGAGAAATGAGGAAATGATATGGTAACTATGGTGTGATAACAACATCTATCAGATGTTATGGTCTAGCTGACATGACTATGTCCAGTCGTACCCCAATCCCAACATGCCATTTAAGGTACCCACTCATGAGGATAATGCATCAACAACTCATACAAAAAATAAACAATTATCAAACATCAAATATGGTGTATATATGTGCCCCAATTGAATATCATTGTGTGCCACAATAGTGAAAAATGAGATGGTCTTTGGAAAAATATCTATGCAACACGTAAAATTGAAAGGAAATACTAAAATGAGATCCACCAAATGAAATATACCTAACTCATAATTACATGTCGATGTCACCCAAATTTCATGTGGTAGGAAAAATAGCTATTTGGAACCCTAAGTAAGCTAGATTGAAAAGTAAGACTAGAATGTTTTTAACTATAAATTGAAACAAATCAACTAGCTAGGTGGCCATCAGAAGGGTGTAGTTAAGCATTGAGAAGATGGAAAATTGGTGAAATTTAATGAATGTATGTGCAATACGTATAAGTGATTGGATCACCACCACGAGTGTGGAAAAATTCATAGAATGTTTTAGTGTTTTTCATTGGGAATATATGAAGTTTTGAAGATTGGAATGAAATCACATCAAAACCAGTTATAATAAAGTGCTATAAATAGTAAAGGAAGGATTTAATTAACTTCATTTCTTATTTGAGATAAGAGAAATTAAGGTCTGATATTACCCAATTTGATATTTTATAACAAAGATGGCAAGATTTTAAGGCACCGAATAATGTGGTCGAAATGAGGTGCGTAACAATATGTTTTGTTTTAAATTGGGGATTGGTAACTAGGAGAAAAATGAAAAAATGCATGATAGGGAAAATTTAGCTAGCAAAAATTTCCCCAAAGATAGTCAAAATACAAATTAGGTCTAGGTCTATGTGGGTTTAGGAGTCATTAGGTTAGGTATTTGAATTAAATGCTAGAATCTTGTGGGAGCCAAAAAATGGATGCCATTGGCCATTGTAGGATGACCAATCATAGCATGGATGATGCTTTAGGATTGGGGGATATTTTATGGGATGGGTGATGGAATTTTTCCAGTAAGGCTGATAGTGTAAGGGAATTTGAAAATTTTCTCAAGGGCTAGTGGTTTTAAGCCAACAAGGCTGATGTAGTGTAAAAATTTGAATTTTCTCTAATTTGTAAAGTATAGTTTTGAGGATAAACTTGAATCAATATATTATTATCCATTTTTACCCATTGGAAAAATTGGAATTGAGTGCTTCATGGAGTTCTAATGGAGAATATGTAATTTTAGGCATTTTTATGTTTTGGGAACTTACAATGGTTCAAAGAATTTATCTCCTTTTCTTTAAGCTCAAAGAAACCCATACTTGGTTAAAAAATGAAAAAATGAGGAAAAAACGTCAACAAAGGAAAAGTCACGCAACAAAGGAAAATTCATGCTACAAAGGAAAAGCCAAACAAAAGAAAATATGCACAATAAATGAAAAGTCGCGCTATAAAGGAAAATCCGCACAACAAAGGAGAAGTTGTGTAACAAAGGAATAACCACACAACAAAGGAAAAACCTCGTTACAAGGGAAAAATTACACAACAAAGGAAAATTCATGCAACAAAGGAAAATATGCACAAAAAAGTAAAAGAATTTCTACAAAGGAAAATCCACCCAACAAAGTAAATTAAGTGCAACAAAGGAAAATCCACGCTATAAAGGAAAAGCTGCGCAATAGAGGAAAACAACTATTTTTTTTGCATGAACTTAAAATGGCCATACCCTTTTACCCGTTGCTTCATTTTTCGCAAACTTTATATTGTTGGAAAGGTATCAACATAATCTATGCAATGGAAATTGTATTTTTTTAATTTAATTAAGGGTAGATGGGATAAAAATAGGGAAACGTCTCCAGCATGAAAAATTACAATTCTAGGCAGCCCAACTACTAACATTAAAGAAGTATGGTGCCCATTTCTTCTTCTAGAAGTAATGTACAATGGGGGAATGGATTTCTAAGGATGCCCATGACTTTTTAAGAGAATTTAATGAAAAAAATTGGTGGGTGGGAGCATAAATCCAAGTTTCACTCTTTCTATCTTCTCCATCTCCTTTTATATATATTGTAAACCCTTCTCATTTAAGAGGGGAGATATTATGGGACATAGGGAAACTCTTACAAACTTATTTATCAATTCCATTGAGTTGTAAGCCTTCACATGGGCCTGCAGAATGTATTGGTGCCTCTATTTTATAGATGTAATGGATTGTGTAACTTCTATGAAGTAATAAAATTGGTGTTTTTGGTGTTCTCTCAACCCTTGTATTGGTTTTCTTGTCTCCCCTTGCCTCTCTATTACTGTTGTTCTATTATGTGCATGTTTTATTTCATTTACAGGTTCTTGTTATTGTGTCTCATAAAGATTTGGTGGTAAATACATTTCCTGGGACTGTGTACAATCTATTCTGGCCTCTCTTAACTACATTTTTCCTTCAATTTTCTCCATTAGCAGGATATTTCACACCCTTTTCTTGGTGTTATCACCTCTTAGTGTAGTATTTATTCATTATTATGTTCTTTCCTTCTCCCTGGTCCCTTGGAATTGATAGATTAGGAGTAAATAAGTATATTTCCATCATTTAGGAGTAGTTTTAGCATTAGATTAGGAAGAGGAACCAACCTTCTCTGGAGGTTGATCTCATTTGTGCAAGTCCCACTCTTGTGAGATCATACCATGTTTTATGAAAAGTAGGGATCCATAACCAGATATCCCATGGTGCTAATTTTTTGACATAATAGTTTTGGCATGCCCATGGGTCCACATAAGTCAATTCTTCCATTTTATCAGGATTGGATGTTTGTCTTAGTAAAATCCTAGCCTTTGGAGGATCTTTATCAACACATCTAACGACTCACAGGATTAGAATTCATTGGTTTAATAGCCTAGGTATCTTAGATTCATGAGAAGGATCTAAACTAGGTCAAGAACTAGAGAAGAAATGATATTTGAATATTTACAACTATCTCCAGGAAGAGAAAGGAGAGGAAGACAAGTTCAAAGATATCCATCTCCACCAAACAAAACTCTCTCAAAACCTCCACTCTGTAGGCCATTTTTACAATCTATTAGAATCCTTAGTCCAATAGAATGGATGCAAACCCACTACCAAATCCATTTACAAATTTCACGGGAAACGACCCACTTCAATTCTGGTGACAGATTTAAAAAGCATTCCATTTTTCAATGGAGAATACCACACAACCCCAATTGACCATATCCATGACATTGTAAATGTCTATACTATCCACGAGATTTCTAATATAGATGTGGCAGTTAAAATTATTACTTTTTCTTTCAAGGGTATAGCTCTACAATGGTTCTGAAGATTAGAAACAACATCAATTCATAACTGGAATGAGCTATACACAACTCTCTATGATTATTTTGGAAGAGAGGGGATAATCCATCTTTGTTCGAAAAGTTTACCATAATCAAGAGAGCACCAAATAAATAGATGGATGACTTCAATTTTAGATTCTAAAGAACATGGGACATGATTCTAATTTCCGTAAGGCTAGCTGTTGAAGGTATATTTCTCTATTTCCTTAAAGCTCTAAATTTTGATATATATTTCATGATACAATATATGAGAGGGGTAAACTTACTAGGTGATTATGCCATATCCATTAGAGCTGAGAATTACCTAATTCAAGCCGATAAACTTGCACCTAGGCTACCTATGCCTATTTATTCAGAAATGGAGAATCTTAGTTCTAGTAAAACACATGTATAAGGGATCTCAACTTTTAGGGATCTCAAGGTCACTAATTTGATTATTGAAGGGGGATCCTTAAATGTGATCAATAATATTACTAGTACATAACCCCCTAGTTGTTCCATTAAATACTTCTTTTTGGAAGCTAAGATCATATGCAAAGGTTTTTCAAAAATTAAAATTTGTCATGTTTATAGAGAAGGGAATGGGGTGGCAAATGCATTGGATAATGATGGGGTCATTAGTGATAACTTCATATTTTGGCATGATTATGAGGTGATCCACCAAGCCGCTAAATCCATCATTATTAATGAATCCAAGGATACTTAACACTCCTCTCATGGTAAGTTGGTGGTCTTGACATGCGTGGAGAAATGATAACATGTACACCTGCCTTATGTGAATTCACTTTCCCAAATGACTCATTTTGCATTTATTTTTAAGATTGAGCTTAAATAGAATGATTTTTATTTTCATTTAGGTGCATAGAGGTTTGGGATTAATAGCTTTTCCATTTACAAGTAACAACGCTTATGTTGCTGGGTGGTTTCTTAGCTATGTTTGGGCTACCATTATTAAATTTGACTACATTATGGGAGGTCCTCCATGAAAATTTGAGCCCATCTATGATCCCTCTTAGTGGAAATCCTGAGCTATGGAATATCCTCAATGTTGGTGGGTTCACTGATTTTATGTAAAGAATCAAGGGACATGATGTCCATATTTCCCTCACTTTTGCTAAGAATTGGAATGATAGAGTCATTTAGTTCAAGGGTAAGGAATTTTCTATAACAGAGGAGATGATTTCATTCATCATAGGAATGAGCATGGAAGGAGTGAAATTTTTAAGAAATAAATTCAAAAAAGAGGCTGAGGAATGATTTTTTTTGGTTGGGGAAGAGACTATTCAAATTGGGAAGTATGGTATCCTTAGTTCTTCCATCCCTCAACCTTACAATGAGGTAGGAAAAATTGTGGTTTGTTATATCACTTTTGAGGGAATATTCTTGACTCTACCTCTGCATCATTTAGTCCCCCTTAACCATTTTCATCATGATTCTAAGGTAAACCTTCCTTTTTATATTGTACAATCTCTTAAAAAGTCAATTAAAGAGGTTCAATCTCACACCCACCATGTCCTTTCGTTGCATCAAGGGGTCATCTTCCTGTTGCATCATTAATTTCTTGATGTTTTTTTAGTGACCTTGTCCTCTCTATACCCCCCTTCCCCTCAACAACCTAGGATTCGATCGAAGAATCCTAATTTCCATGACCCCATTTATGTTTGTGTTCCCCCCTGCTAAACATATCCTCTGCAACAACTCATAAGGGAAGGACACTATAGGAGTGGAGAATCTATTAAAAATTAGCTAAGACCCCCTTACCCCTCCCTCTAGCTCGTGTCTCTCGGATCAGGTCAAGTAGCAGATTGAGGCACTTAAAGGGATTGATAAAAATGTGAACCTACTCATCAAAGAAGGAATTAAAACCATTGGGGATCCTTTGGTTCTTGAATTTTTTTAGAAAAACCTAGGAAACTTGTCCACTCACCTCATGGAATTAGAGGATAGAGTAACTCAGATGGAAGAAATGCAGTCTAATCATCTTGCAATGACTATATCTAGGTTAATGTGAAACAGGTCTGTGACACCTGTGGCATTGCGGAGGCTGTTTGGAAGAATGGAAAACTTAAAAATATGGCACTCATGGAGAACATCTAGGACCCAGTCATGACAACTGTCATTAATCTCTACAAAATCTTGAAGATTTCTCTTAAAGTGCATGAGAAATCTCTGAATTAATTTTGTATGCTATTTTTGTGATTTTATTTCACTATTTTGCATATTTTTGGGATCTTTGTAGGAAGATGGACCCTGCCTTGATCTATAACTTGTTTATATTACTCTTAGGATTTTGGTTGGGGTGTGGCCCCCACGGATCAAAAACCCACTTTGTTGATATTTTCCTATCTGGATTTTGAGTATTTTTGTAGTACATGGTATGGTCCCTTCAAAACCATTTACCAATAGTAAAAAAACACCTTTATTAGCTCCCATCCCAACCCATAAAAGATCATAATTCTAATGAAGCTTCCATTTCTTCTAGCACCTCAACTGAGGTTCAAGAATTCATGACACAATTACATGGTCAAGGTAATGATTTGGTGATAATCAAGAGGTAGCATGCCCAAAATGTTATACCTTATCAGCCTCAAGGCCAACCAAATAGGCCTCCATACCATTCTAATAGACCTCCAGCTCAAGATGTAAATAAAAACCAAGGACAACCTCCCATTGCTAGGTCATTCCAATCGTACAATCCCAATGCTACATCTTCATCCAAAGACTTGGTTCCAACCTAGAATAACTTGGCATAGGAATATGAATGGTGTTTCCCTTGTTGTTATCCCCATAATTAAGAAACATGCTTAAATGGTGCTATGACCTAGGCCTTTATGGTGCAAAGCATTGGTGATACTCAAGAAACAAATCAAGAATAAAATCAACAACAAACAACTACTCAAGAGGAACCTCAAAGTGATACTTAACTTGAGAATTAGCAAATGGAGGATTTCTATGGGATAAATCATTCTCCTTCTCAGGGTGTGGAAATAAACACAATATCCAAGAAAAAGGAATATAGAGGATGGAAATTCATCAAGTGCAAGTGCTTCTCAACATCCTATCACACTTCAAGGAGTTTGTAGCTCAAATGCAGTCCGAAAATCACAAAATCAGACTAGAATACTTGTTGTAGAAGCTCATGTACAAGAGAAATTTGCGCCAGGTAAAGGGAAATAAAAAAAAACCCATATCCATTTAATATCACTAATCAAATGAAGAAAAAAATGTAAGTATATCAATGTGGGAGTCACTAAAAATTCCAGGACAAAGGGATTTGTTATACGTAGCTATGGTAAACTTTTCCATTCCAAATTATGCACCCAAGGATAAAGATAAGGTGCTCACCAACACATCTCAATAAGAAGGAGGTAATGCAAAGGGAAATATGAAACGTCCACCATTCTACTTATCTATGATAATTGGAAACAATCTTGTATATAAATGAATGATTGACTCGAGTGCAAGCAACTCAGTTATGCCAAAGAAAATTGTAGATCAACCGGGTTTGAAATATGAAACTATCTCTAAAGGAGTGGTATAATGGGACATAACATCAATGAAAACCATTGGAGTGATCAAATGGTTGAATCTTACATTGCATGTGTGCCCAAATGTCACCGTTTAGCAAGATATATATGTGATTCATCTACCTCCACTCTTTGCTTTGTGCTTGTCTTGAGATTTCAATACTAAGATTAGTGGATAATTGTTTTTTGATTGGTCACACATGATTTTTAGAAAAAGGTATGGAGTCAAGGCTACTGTCAAGTTAGAACCTATTGCTACTTTTCACATTGAAACTTATGTACCAAGACCAATTAATGCCAATTTCTCAGCTTTCAATCAAGAATAATGCCCAAGCACTCCAGAGATAGATACCAAGGTTGGAGACATTCAAGATTTGAAATTAGATTAATGGGAAAATAAGAAACATGGACATGATCCTTATAGGATGATGGAAGAATTTGAGTTGGGTATTTATTTCTTATATGAAGAAAACACACCTCTTCCTAGCATCACCAAAATAATTGAAAAATATGACAATGAATTCTGGTGATTGTTCTTTGACGGTTAAAGGGGTGAACAAGGTACAAGAGGAGGAGAAATGCTTATATATCTAAAAGGTAAAAAGTACTACTCATCTTTCCTATTCCAATTTAGTTACTCTAATAATGCAGTTGAGTATGAAGCATTAATCCATGGACTACATTGGGAAATAAAAGAGGTATCAAGAACTTGCAATCTTTTGGGGACAACGAGATATTTGTAAATCAGATTAGAGGGCTTAATTTTTCTACGAATGATATTCTTAAGATATAAAAACATTAGGTATGGGATCTCATAGAGGAATTTGAGGAAATAAACATTTATTCCATACCAAGGAATAAAAATGAGGCTACAGACAAGCTTGTAGTAATTAGAGTAGCATTTGACATGGTTGAAAGTATTAAGAAGGATCAAGCTCAGTTTGATATCAAGGTGGTTGTGAGACCAATTGTTCTGAAAAACAACACTAGTTGGCAAGTGTTTGAGAGTGACCAAAAAATTGTCAACTTCTTATAAGAAGAGTTTGAGTTCTCTGCAAAGAATCAAGATAAATTGGAAAGGAAATATGGGGATCAATCAGTCCAGCTGAGAAAAAAAAAACTCCCAAAATTTTTGATAACTCTAGAGTCAATCTTTAACCGCAATGATAAGTTCTAGAAGGAAAAATCTAATCTTCAGGTCAAGGGTGAAGATTCAGAACTAGTTTTTGTTGGAAAAGATAAAGTGTTCCATATTTAAAAAGTAAGTACTCATCAAGAAAAATACGATTTCATTCGACTTTGTCAAGAATTTCTAGATATCTTTGCTTGGAGTTATGGGGATTTGAGAGGCTTTGATCCAATATTGGCACAACACATTATTGAGTTAGATCTAGAATCTAAGACCATAAAGAAAAAGCAAAGGCCGGTGAACCCTCATATTGAGCCTCTTATGAAGAAGGAATTGAACAAGATCATTGAGGCAACTATTATTTTTCCAATCAAGAAGTCATGACGGGTTACAAATCTAGTGTCAGTTAGGAAAATAAATGGGGAAATCAGGTTGTGTGTGGATTTTTGGGACTTAAATAGAGCTTCAATCAAAGATCATTATCCACTTCCTTCCATGGATCAAATCTTACAAGTAGTATCTTGTTCGGAATGGTTCTCTCTCTTATATAGATACTCGGGAGACAGTCAAATCATGGTGAAAGAAGAGGACCAGTTCAAAATAGCCTTCACCACAATATGGGGTACCTACGCCTATAGGAGGATGCCATTTGGATTATTGAATTATGTAGAAATATTTTAGAGGGATATGGACATGGAATTCAAGGGGTTGATAAACAAGATGGTTCTTGTTTATCTTGATGATATCAAAGTGTTTCCCAAGAACACAATTGATCACCTTTTTTACCTCAGGAAAGTGTTCAAGAGATGCAGGTAATTTGGAGTATCTTTGAATACTAAAAAATGTATATTTTTGGCACATGAAGCAAGTTTTTAGGCCACATAGTGTCTAAATAGGAATTGAAAATTGATCCAGAAAGAGTTGATGTTATCCTTTCTCTACCTTTGCTAAGTCACAATAAGGCTCTCCAAAGCTTCTTGGGGAGAATCAATTTTGTCAGAAAGTTCTTGCCTAATTTTCCCACTCTTATTAATCCATTAACAATGATGCTCAAGAAGAACCTTGCATTAAAGTGGATAGAGGAAGGAAAGGAGTGTTTTGAGGCTATCAAACATGAAATATCCCAAGCTCCAACTCTCATTAATCCATATTTATCCATTATCTCCCAAAAAATACTCTATGTTTTCATAGCCAAATTCAAATTTTTTGAGCTCATGCCCTTCGTTGGTGTTTAAGCCAAGTTAGAGATTCAAGAAATTAGCAAAAGTCATACCCTAGAGTTGTTTATACCTTTGATTTACATGTTTTTAGAAATCCTCCATTTCCTGGTTTGTCCATATAATATCCTCCATTTCCTGGTCTATCCATTTTTATTGAAATTGTTCACTTGTTCTATGGTCTAGGTCGTCAAATCATTGTTTTACCTCCATACCTCTAGTTCACAAAGGAAATTTGAAAATTGGACTCAAAACGATGAAGTTTTCTTCCTCTACATATTTTCCACAGTTGGGATGATGGTTGTCTTTTCCCCGTTAATTTTTGACCCCAATGAATGTAGGTACATGGTTAACTCCTATTAGATGGGGAGGAACAGGATTTTTGGTGAACTTAACACTTTTGGTCACTTTTGGAAAAAAGGTTAAAATTACCTTGTGGCCCTGATCAGGCTATAAAGGTAAAAGTCAAAATTTTAGACCATCGAGAAAATTCAAAGTTGAAGCCCGTAGGGAAAATTTCAAAGGTGAAGCCCGCAGGGAAAAATTCAAAGGTGAAGCCTGCAAAGAAAAGTCAAAGTAGATGAGCGGGCCATTGGGGAACTTTTAGAAATTTAACCAAATTCCCAAAAGTGAATTAAAATTTCTAGAATGCTCTACGACTCCGCCAAGGTCTTGGGCCCATCGTTGAAAAGTCAAAGTGGAGGATGGAGGAGCGGAACGACGGAGAACTTTGAGTTTTTTATCCTTTCTCCAAAAAAGTTAAAATGTTGAGAAAAGGGCCGTGACCCCATTTCCAATCAGAGGATGCCATGTGTCAATAGTTCAATCAGAGCAGCAGGCCGGCGGATGAAATTGATCTTTAAAGCCTTTTTCCAAAAAAGGTTAAAATGTTTAGAAAAGAGCTGCGATCCTGTCTCTATCCAGAACGTGCCACGTGTCCTAGTCAGATCAGAGTAGTGGGCTGATGGAGGAAATTGAGTTTTTAATCCTTTTTCCAAAAAAGGTTAAAATGTTTAGAAAAGAGCCACGACCTCATCTCCAACTAGAACGTGCCACGTGTCCTAGTCAAATCAGAGCAACGGGCTGGTGGAGGAAATCGAGTTTTTGATCCTTTTTCCAAAAAAGTTTAAAATGTTAGAAAAGAGCCGTGATCCCATCCCCAATAAGAATGTGCCACGTGTCTAAATAAAAGTCAAAGCGGGGCTACAAGCCAATTTGTTCCAAATTGCCAAATCTCGTGAAAAATCACAAAATGTGAAAGGCTTCCTCGTAACCACTCCAATCTCTTCCTGCCACATGGACAGCCCCATTTTAGAGTTAGAGGAGCAAATCAAATGGTCTATATTTAAACTAGAAAATTGAATGTAACGGTTACTTTGCAAGATTTGGTTTTTAACCCGCCATGAGCGTTTTCTTCACAACATAGGAATTTCAAAAGACATTGAGGATTTGTGAAGTTGTAACGGTTTCTTGCGAAGAATATAATGGCTTCTCAATGTCATTCCAAGGGCTAGTGATTAATTTCAAAAAAAAGATGAGAGTGCTCTATACCTGATAAAGACAAAAAATGCCACACTTCTTCTATTTTCTCTTCTTCCTCGAATTTCTTCCATTCTCAAGCTATGTACAAACTCTGCTCGAGCTTTAATAATAAAAGAAGGAATTTTTTCCTTTTTGATTGAGGGATTGATTGTTACTTTGTGACCAATGAATTTTATTCGGTCGTGTAGCTTCTCATTTTGATTTTTTTTTCTTCTAACTATAAATGCATGTAAATTAAATTTATAATTAATGTGTGTGGGCATATGATATTCTACTCACAACATTAGGTTTCTCCTATCTCCATTTCCACTCCCCTTCCCCTTTCTAAGAGAAAGTTTCTTCTCTAGTGAGACATTGTTAGCTTTTCCATAGGGTAAGTAGAGTGCCCCTGTTGGATCTATGGTCAAAAGGCCACCATTGAAACCCATATTTTATGCATGCACATACAAAATATTCACCGTTCAAGTAGAGGGACTTAGATTCCCATAGCATTGGCTTGAAACCCACCAATTTGTCCACAAGAAAATTTTTCTTGCTAACAGTTTTTGGCACCCACTGTGGGGCAGATTTTGCAACACCTGCACCTAAAAATGACCTTAGGGTCATAAAATACAAAAAAATATTCTGGAGGAAAATTTTCTAGAGATTGAATAATCACACAAACTACATGGATGTAAATCATGCCTATTCTGGGAAATCCTCCTGTTAAGAGACCTGATTTACTATTTCACATCTAAGAAGACATTACTTTTGATCTGAGAGAAGTTATTTGGCATAATAGAAAAATTGTCAATCAATACTTCATTTCCATAACGATTCTAGACCTAGAAGAGGAACGTGCTATCAAATTGAAAAGGCAGAGACAAATTCCAGCACCCCAGAGAAGAGCATAAACTTTCAAGCTGGCTAATAGAAGATACACCTGACAATTGAGGAAAGGAGGACAAGTTGATCCCATATTTGAGGAGCTTGAAAGAGAGGCAAGAGATGAAGAGGAGATAAGGGCTCAACTTGAAGAAATAGAAAGACTCCAAATTGAAGTAGAAGAAAGAGCAGCAACAGAAGCAACCTTAGCAAGACCAAAGGCTAGAAATAGGAATAAAATGGGTGATCATGAGCATGAAGTACGCAAGCCTAATGTACCATGGGGAAGAAATAGTAGTCCACTTTCTCTTCCACAACCCCTTCATGACCTCCCAAGAGGCTCAAGAAATAACTTCCCAAAATTCAAAGGGGATGGTTATCAGCTCCTAGAAGAACTCATAGCAGCATTCATCACTGCTTGTGGAGTGTTGGGAGTTGAAGATGAAGATGTTTCAGTTAGGATCTTTGTGGAGTCACTCCAAGAAAAATCTGTTGATTGGTTCTACATGTTGCCCCCAAGATTTGTCACATGTTGGCAAGATATAAGAAGTGCACTTAAACATAGGTTCAAGAGCACAGAAGATTGTCAGGATATATTGATCCAATTGGTTCAGATGAAGAAGGAGACCTCTGAATCAATGAGAGATTTTTAGCAAGGTATGATAGGTTGACAAGAAGGATCCCAAAAGATGTGGTACCCTCTAAAAACAACTTGAAAAGGTTATTCATTAGTTCTTTACCATCAAAATTTGGTTTCTTCCTCAGAAGATCCCAACCAAGAACATTGAGGGAAGCTAAAGACTTTGCAATTGAGACTGATGATGATCTAATTATTTTTGGCAAAGTGAAAGGACCAAATGGGAATAAAAAATGTCAGAGTTTAAATTCAGTCACCACTAATCCAATGTTCAAAAAAATGGCAAATGACCTAGTTGCTTTGAAGAAGCAACTGTCAAAAATCACAATGAGGAATGCTCCAAGGAGACCAAAATTTCTTGATAGACCAAGAATTTCTCCACCTCCTTGTAGGATTTCTCTTGAAGCACCACCATTCAATGTCATCTATGATACTGGGGAATCAAAAGAAGGAGCAGACATTAAGGAAACTGAAGAAGAAAGCATGGATAACTATGAAAACTATCTTGAAATTGAAGAGGTTAGCATACACAATGGCCTGATTGAATATGTTGCTGATGAGGAGGAAAGTCATGAATAAGCTCCAATTTTTTCATGTGTTGTTTTCACTCATGAATAATCTAAGAATGGTGTTTTAGCCTCAACAGTTGCAACAAATGATAGGAATAACAAAGAAGATTTCTCTCCAAAGCTTCCACAAAACAAGATCATCAGTAGAGGATCACCATTACCATCTTCCATAGAATCAGCCAAAGAGAAATTAGATTCACTGGTTGCCAAGGATCATGCTACTACGCCAAGTAAGTTATCTGATTCTTCTCCCAACTCAAAATCTGTTAAGAGAAATTCTCTTCTAAATGTTGGTTTTGCAAACACATCTAAATTTCAATCAAAGGCTATACCCTCATCTCCTTCCAAGCCAATTGCTACATTTGAAAATGAGACCGCAACACCAAAATTAACAAAACCCCTATCGTTTAAATCCTCTCCCACTGCTGGAACCTCTTCCTCATCTATTGTAAATCCATTTGATTTTGTAGAGCATGCAAGCAAAACCAAAGTTTAGATCTCTGGGCTTGAATACATACAAACACATCTTGCCCAATTTGACAAATTCATCAAGGAAGTTTGTGGTAATAACTATTTTTCTTCAATCCCAATCTCTGAAGGCCTATCACCCTATTGGTGTTGGAGGCACTGAGGGATAACATGTTTACTACCGCATGAGAGGTGACATGTAGAAAGGCTTCTAGTTGAACAATTGCATCATAGAATCTAGAGCCTCAAATAATGTGATGCCAACAAAAGTTTCAAATGCTCTTGGCCTCACTTTTACCTAGGTAAATGACACATGCTATTCAATGAAATCTAAACAAGTTCCATTGGTAGGAAGAATCAAGGATGCTCAAGTTACACTAGCTGATTATCCAGAAAAGAAGATACTCCTGACCATCTTGGTGACAAACATCCCAAATTATTTTAGTATGCTGCTAAACATAATTTTTTACGGAGACCTAGGTGCAGAAATAAAAATGGATTGGTCATCTGCAACTATCCTAGTGAAAGGAGAAATGAAGAAGTTATTTCCAGTTCGGAAAATGAAATTCATACTAAGGAAATCTGATGATCCAAGAGCTAACATCCTCTTTCAAGATTGTGGGCCAGGAAACTACTTCCTTACATCAAAAAAGGAAGAGAACTTGCCACTTCTCATGGAGGAATAAGAAGACCGATATAGACAATGGTGTTTGATGGCAGTCATTCTAGAGCAGGATCAGGAGCTAGTGTAGTATTATACTCTCCCTCCAATGAGGTATATCCTTTTTCCTACAAGCTGTAATTTGACAATACAAATAATAAAACAGAGTATGAAGCATTACTCTTAGGCATGAATGCAGTAGAGGACATGGGAATCAAGAAGTTGAGATGTAAAGGTGATGTAAAGGTTGTGGTAAAGCAGGTCCGCCAATAATATCAAGTGAAAAACCCCATATTCAGGCACTATAGAAACAAAGTTTGGGATTGCATTGAATCCTTTGATGCATTCTCTATTGAAGCTATCCCTAGGGAGCAGAATGAAAATGATGATTCTCTAGCTGCATCAGCTTCCTTAGTGACACCTCATCCTTCTTTTGGAAAGGATAAAGTGACCATTGAGATGGTTTTCAGACCCAGCGTACCAGACAATGTAAATCACTAGTAGGTCTTCAATGATGACGATCAGATCCTAGCCTTCTTAGAACAAAGGGATAAATTCAATAATATTTTCTTTGAAGGAAGTGAAAACCCACACCGTGAATCAGTCCCTAAAGAAGAGAAGGAAGGAATTGAGTGAATTGATGAAGAGGGAGTAATCAAACTGAAAGAAAAAAAAATCCCCAAAGGCCTAGTTTCTTTGGAATACCTTTTTGAAAAGCATGACAAGTTCATCCAAGAGAAAGAAAAATAGTCTTCTCAGTGTCCATCTGATTTTGATCAAGAAAACATTGGAACTTTAGAGAATCTAAGGATGGTTAACATTGGTAAATGCTACTCACCAGAAGCGAAGAGAAATTTTGTTGCTCTGCTAAAAAAATAATCAGATGTCCTAGCCTATTCCTATGATGAACTCAAATCTTTTCAACCAAAGGAAATGCATCACTCCATTCCTTTGAAGAAAGGAGCTAAGCCCTTCAGGAATAAACAAAGGCCCTATAATCCAAAGATTTTTGATGTTATCAAAGAAGAGGTGACAAAGATGCTCAATGCTAGAATCATCTTCCCCATTCACCATTCAACATGGGTGGCTAACATTGTTCCAGTAGGAAGAAGAATGGGGAAATAAGGATTTGTGTAGATTTCTGAAATCTGAATCAGGCATCTCTCAAGGACAATTACCCCCTTCTAATCATGGATCATATTTTGCAAGTAGTCACTGGATCTGAAATGCTCTCTTTTCTTGATGGACTCTCAGGGTACAACCAAATCAAGGTGGCACAAGAGGATTGCAACAAAACAACCTTCAAAATACCTTGGGGCACTTTTGCCTACATCAAAATGACTTTTGGCTTATTAATGCTGGGGCCACTTTCCAGAGAGTAATGGACTTGGCCTTTAAATATTTGAAATATTGCATTGCCATTTACCTTGATGACCTCACAATTTTTTCAAAGAGGAGGGGAGATCATATCTGCCATTTGGAGCAAGTCCTTGCAAGGTGTAGGAAACATGGCATTTCTCTAAATCCAAAGAAGTGCATTTTTTGAGTCACAGAAGGCAATTTACTGGGACACATTGTGAACAAACATGGAGCACACATTGATCTTAAGAGGGTCAGATCTATCCAAGCACTAGCCTTACCAACCAGCAAGAAGGGAGTTCATTCATTCTTTGGAAAGGTAAAATTCCTTCGTCATTTTGTGCCTGAGTTTTCTGAACTGACTAAGAATATAACTTCCATGATGAAGCCTCAAGCAAGTTTAAAGTGGAATAAGGAAGGAAAAACAACATTTGAGGAGATCAAGAAATCCATTTCCAAAGATCCAACTCTTTCATCTCTAGATCTCAGCAAGGAGTTCATCATGTATGGCTATTCATCAAAACATACCCTCTCTGTTGTCCTTGTTCAAAAAAATGATGAAGGTTTGGAAGCACCCATTACAACATGCCTATTCAGTGGTCAAAGCTGTTAAAAGGTTTAGATTCTACATTCTCAATTCCCATATAGTGGTAATGGTCCCTGGAAGTGCAATCAAGTTGAATTTGACTCAACAAGATCCTGGGGCTAAGAGAGGAAGTTGGATTGCAAAGACCCAAGAGTATGACTTTGAGATTAGACCCTCTAATCTGGTAAGAGGAAATGGTTTGTGCCAGCTAATTGCTGAAGATGAAGCTCTCAGGACTCAGCCGAGAGAAAATGATGGTGTTTGCTCAACCTATTCAGGAGACAGTCCACATGTGGTCTTTGTCACCACTATTGATGAGTGGTAAGCTAACATTTCTTACTACCTCCCTTATGGAGAATGCCCTCCTCATCTTGATTACAAAAAAAGAATAACCCTCAAGCTAAAAGAAGCCAAGTTTTTGATCTGGAATCATGCACTTTACAAGAGAGGTCTGGATGGTTGTTTCCTTAGGTGTGTGGAGAAGGAGAAACAACAAAAGTTGCTCAAGGCATATCATGATCAAGCTTATGGTGGACATTTCTCAGCAATGGTCACTATGCATAATATTCTTAGGGGAGGATATTATTGGCCCTCCATCTTTGCAGACACTCAAGATTGGGTTTCCAAATGCAAATCATGCCAACAAATTGTTGGAAAGCCACAACTAGCTACATTGCCACTCAGGCCTGTGGTGATTGAAAAACCATTCTAGTAATGGGGGCTACATTTCATTGGTGTTTTGAATCCTCATTCAAGTGCGAGGCATACTTATGTAATCAATGCAACTGATGACTTCACTAAATGGGTGGAAGCCATTCCAACCAACCAAGCCAGCTCTGAAACAGTTTGCAACTTCATCAAGGAGAATATCATTGTCCATTTTGGAGTACCACATAAGATTATTGTAGACAATGCCACCTATTTCTCTTCAAAGGAGCTCACAGAGTTTTGTTATGGTTTTGGAATCTCCTTATCTCACTCTTCTTACTACTATCCACAGGGAAATTATTAAGTTGATTCAAGCAACAAGAACATTGTGACCATTATTCACAAGTTGGTAGATGAGAATCAAACGAATTGGCACAAGAAGTTATATGATGCATTGTGGGTTGATAGGATCACTCCCAAGAAGTCAATAGGTATGTCACCTTTCCAAATGTTGTATGGAGTTGAGGCAGAGATTCTTCTCATAATTGAAATGCCATCTCTCAAGTTATTGTAAGAAATAAAAGATGGTCAATACAAAGATTCCATTAACAAGAGTATCCTCTTCCTAGAGAAACTGGAGGAAAGCAGATGCCAAGTGGTGGATAGAATCAAAGAACACCAATTGAAAGTGAAGAATATATTTGACAAGAGGGCAAAGGGAAGAGCATTCAAGGTTGGAGACTTTGTCCTGCTATGGGACAAGAGAAGAGAACCAAAGGGAAGCCATGGAAATTTTGATTCATTATGGCTTGGCCCATTCCAAATTCATGGAGCTTGTGGTGAAAATGTTTTTCTCCTCTCATACTTGGATGGAATGCCATTGGAATTTCCTCAAAGTGGGAAATACTTAAAACTATATCATTAGTGAAAGCAGGTTGTCCCCGGCTTTGTACCATAGGTGATTTCATAGGTGTGTTTTTTCCCTTTTATGTTGTGTGGTTTTGATTTGGTTTTGTTTCGTTTTTGTTGTGTGTGGTTTGTATTGTGTGTTTCCTTCTTCTGATATTTATTTCTCATAATTGTATATGACTCTACAAGGCCCAAAGGATAAGGCATTGGTCAATGTAATATGTTTTGAAACTTGAGATTCTGGATCCTCATGTCATGCCCTATCCATGCCCAGTTCATGCCATGTCCCCAAGCTAAAGCCAACTGTTGTTTCCTAAAAACTACTCTACATTTTCATATCTAAATTCAATTTTTTTGAGCTCATGCCTTTCTTTGGTGTTTACTCCAAGTTGGAGATTCAGGAAATTAGCAAAAGTCGTGCCCTAGAGCTGTTTAAACCTCTGTTTTACTCATTTTTAGATAGCCTCCATTTCCCGGTCTGTGCACGTAATATCCTCTTTGTAACCTCCATTTTTGATCAAAATTTTTCACTTGTTTTATGGCCTAGGTCATCAAATCATTGTTTTGTCTCCATGCCTCTAGTTCACAAAGGAAATTTGAAAATTGGACTCAAAACGATGAAGTTTTCTTCCTCTACATATTTTCCACAGTCAGGATGACGGGTGTATTTTCCCCGTCAATTTTTGACCCCAATGAATGCAAGTATGTGGTCAAATCCTATTGGATGGGGAGGAATGGAATTTTTGGTGAACTTAACACTTTTTGTCACTTTTTAGTCAAAGTTAAAGCCTGTAGGGAAAAATTCAAAGGTGAAGCCCGCAGATAAAAGTCAAAGTGGAAGAGTGGGCCATCGAGGAACTTTTGGAAATTTAACCAAATTCCCAAAAGTGAAGTAAAAGTTCTAGAATGCTCCGTAGCTCTACCAAGGTCTTAGGCCCATCATTGAAAATTCAAAGTGGAAGAGTGGAACGATGGAGAACTTTGAGTTTTTGAGCCTTTTTCCAAAAGGGTTAAAATGTTGAGAAAAGGGCCGTGACCCCATTTCCAATCAGAGGATGCCATGTGTCAAGAGTTCAATTAGAGAAGCGGGCCAGTAGAGGAAATTGAGTTTTTGAGCCTTTTTCCAAAAAAGGTTAAAATGTTTATAAAAGAGCCGCGACCCCATCTCTAACCAGAATGTGCCACGTGTCCTAGTCAAATCGGAGTAGTGGGCCGGCAGAGGAAATTGAGTTTTTGAGCCTTTTTCCAAAAAAGGTTAAAATATTTAGAAAAGAGCCGCGACCTCGTCTCTAACCAGAACATGCCACGTGTCCTAGTCAAATCGGAGTAGCGGGCCGGCAGAGGAAATCAAGTTTTTGAGCCTTTTTTCAAAAGATGTTAAAATGTTTAGAAAAGAGCCATGATCCTGTCTCCAATAAGAACGTGCCACATGTATAAGTTGAAAATTCAAAGCGGGGCTGTGAGCCAATTTGTTCCAAATTGCCAAATCTCACGAGAAATTACAAAATACAAAAGGCTTCCCTCGTAATCGCTCCAATCTCTTCTTGCCATGTGGATGGCTCAATTTCAGAGTTAGAGGAGAAAATAAAATGGTCTATATTTAAACTAGCAAATCAAATGTAACGGTTGCTTTGCAAGATCTAGTTTTTAACCCGCTAGGATCATTTTCTTCACAACAAAGGAATTTGAAAAGGTGTTGAGGGTTTGTGAATTTGTAACGGTTTCTTGTGAAGAATATAATGGCTTAGCGACATCATTCCAAGGGTTGGTAATTGATTTCAAAAAAAGACGAGAGTGCTCTGTACCTGAAACAAACAGAAATGCCACACTTCTTCTATTTTCTCTTCTTCCTTGAATTTCTTCCATTCTCAAACTATGTACAAACTTTGCTCGAGATTCAATAATAAAAGAAGGAATTTTTGCCTTTTTGATTGAGGGATTGATAGGTACTTTGCGACCAATGAATTTTATTCGGTCTTGTAGCTTCTCATGTGGATTTGTTTTTCTTCTAACTATAAATTCATGTAAATTAAATTTCTAATTAATGTGTGTGGGCATATGATATTCTACTCACAACATTAGTTTTCTCCTATCTCCATTTCCACTCCCCTTCCACTTTCCAAGAAAAAGTTTCTTCTCTAGTGAGACATTGTTAGCTTTGCCACAGGGTAAGTGGAGTGCCCCTGTTGGATCTCTGGTCGAAAGGCCACCATTGAAATCCACTTTTTTGCGCATGCACATACAAAATCTGCACTGTTCAAGCAGAGGGACTTAGATTCCCATAACGTTGGCTTAAAACCCACCAATTTTTCCACAAGACAAATGTCATTCAACTTTGTCAATAATTTCTAGATATCTTTGCTTGGAGTTATGTAGATTTTAGAGGCTTTCATCCAATATTGGCATAACACACTGTTGAGTTGGATCTAGAATCTAAGCCAATCAGGAAAAAGAAAAGGCCGGTGAACCCTCATATTGAGCCTCTCATGAAGAAGGAATTGAACAAAATAATTGAGGAAAGTATTATTTTTCCAATCAAGCAGTCATGATGGGTTGCAAATCTAGTGTCAGTTAGAAAAATAAATGGGGAAATCAAGTTGTGTGTGGATTTTCGGGACTTAAATAGAGCTTCAATCAAAGATCATTATCCACTTCCTTCCATGGATCAAATCTTACAAGTAGTAGCTGGTTCGGGATGGTTCTCTCTCTTAGATGGATACTCGAGCTACAATCAAATCATGGTGAGAGAAGAGGACCAATTCAAAATAGCCTTCACCACAAAATTGGGTACCTACACCTATAGGAGGATTCCATTTGGATTATCGAATTCTGTAGAAATATTTTAGAGGTATATGGACATGGAATTCAAGGGGTTGATTAAAAAAATGGTTCTTGTTTATCTTGATGATATCACAGTGTTTCCCAATGACACAATCGATCACTTTTTTCACCTCAGGAAAGTGTTCAAGAGATGCAGTTAATTTGGAGTATCTTTGAATACTAAAAAATGTATATTTTTGGCACATGAAGGAAAGTTTTTAGGCCACATAGTGTCTAAATAGGAATTGAAAATTGATCCAGAAAGAGTTGAAGTTATCCTTTCTCTACCTTTTCCAAGTCACAATAAGGCTCTCCAAAGCTTCTTGGGGAGAATCAATTTTGTCGGAAAGTTCTTGCCTAATTTTCCCACTCTTGTTAATCCATTAACAATGATGCTGAAGAAGAATGTTGCATTCAAGTGGGAAAATGAAGGAAAGGAGTGTTTTGAGGATATCAAACATGAAATATCCCAAGCTCCAACTCTCATTAACCCATATTTATCCAAAGAATTTATTCTTTATGCCTTCAGTGGCTTAGACACAATATCTACCATCTTGGTGTAGTTGAACAAGGAAGGATCCGAGAAGCCCATTGCCTTTTCTAGATAGAGCCTAGAATATTATGAGGTGAGGTACTCTTTCATCGAGAAGCATGTCCTCTCTGTTATAAGGAGCTTAACAAATTTTAGACACTTTGTCTCTAATTATAAAATCCATTTTCTAGTGTATCATGTCAAAGTTAAGGACTTCCTCCTCAATAATGACTTGAAAAACAAGAGAGTTGGCTAGATTACTCATGTCATGGAGTATGATATAGAGATTAAGGTAACCAAATATGTCTGTGGTAAAGGATTATGTGTATAGCTAGGTTCTATTCAACATGTCGAGTCAAAAGATGAAGGAGGAGTTGTTATAGTGCTCCAAGATGATCAAGAACAAGATACAGATGGTACACCCACTCCTTGTTGGACCCAAGATATGATATATTTCCTTCAAACAGGTATATGCCCTCCATAGTTGAGAAAATAAAAAATAAGGTATTTTAGACTCTAATGCATTCCATATGTTCTAGTTGGTGGCATCTTGTTCTTAAAGGACGTGAATGTAGTTCTCTTAAGATGTGTTGCAACAAATCAGATTGAGAAAGTGCTACATGAGTTACATTATGGGGAAGATGGAGATTATTTTTCTCTATGAGTAACAACCCTCAAGATCATGAAGGATGGTTATTATTGGCCCAAAATGTTTAGTGTCTGTTATGCATGGATTAAGAAATTTAAAAAATGTGCATTCTTCACAGACAAAGAGTAACTAGTAGCACTACCACTCCACCCAGTCTTAGTTTATTAACCATTTATGCAATGTGGATTGAACTTCATTGGGGTCATAAATCTAAAATCAAGATAAGGCCACAAGTGGATTCTCATGGCTATGGATTATTTCACCAAATGGACTGAATCAGTAGTACTCAAGGAGGTAAATAAGTAGAATATACTATAATTCTATGAAAAAATTGTTACCAGATTTAGTGTCCCAACCACTATTATATCTGATAATTCTCTATCATTCCTTGGAACCAAGATATCAGAGTGGGATGTTAGGAATGGAATATATCTAAACACATCCTCTAACTATTACCCCTAGGGAAATGGGAAAATAGAGTCTACGAACAAGAATCTCTTGAGGATTATCAGAAATAATCTAGATGAAAATTAGAGAATGTGGCATACCAAGATCAAATCAACCTTGTGGACTGATAGAATCACACCAAAGAGGTCAAATGGAAGCTCTCTTTGTAAGATAATATATGGAAAAGAATCTAGACTTCCCATATCTCTCTAATTTCCAGCACTTGAGCTTCTTAAGCAGCTGGAATTATTTGAGTTTGAACACATGGAGGTTAGATATAAGGAACTCATTTAGTTGGAGGAGCTGAGAGATAAATAAATACAAACCATGGAGATGGACCAGACCTTGATCAAGAGTTCCTTTGACAATAAATCTAAATCCAGGAGCTTCCAAGAAGGATATTTGGTACTGAAGTGGGATGCCGATAAGGAAAAACTAGGTAGGAACTCTAGACTTGATGCTATATGGAGTGGTCCATACATGATCATGGGGTGGAAGATTAACAATGTTTCCTTATTGTCCAAGTTGGATGGAGAAGAGCTACAAATTCTAGTGAATGGAATCTATCATAAGCATTGTTACTAAAGTGAATTATGATCTTTGTACATATTAGTTTAGGGTTTATAATTCCTCTAAGTGCTTGTAGTATATTTTTTTGTTGTTATAGTAGGTTTCCTTTCCCTAAGTGCCTCAGGAACATTTTTTATTGATTTTGAATGGTCTCTTTACACATATTCATGGGGTTGCAAATGAAGTATTTATGGAAGAGGTTGAAGGTTTCAGGGAAGAGTTGAAATCCCAAAGAAGTATGAAATACAAAGAAACTAAAAATAATATCTAGATATGGTTTCAATTTTTTCACTCTTTTGTCTCTTCAGATTAGTTTGCAAGGGGAATGGGGGTAAATTAGAGTTGAAAAAATTTTCCAGTGTCATAAAAAAAATAAAAAAAATTCTTATGATGAGCTGGAAAATTTGAGTAAGAAACAAAATAACTTCAAACCCAAACAACACGTCAAGTGGTCTAAGGGGGTTATTCTTCAAGTTTAGAATAGATTTCAGGCTATCATGCTAACTCCATGCCCAATGAATACCTCAAGAACACTGATCAACTCATCTAGCAAATAGATTTCCCCATGAGTCACCAAATTATTATCCATTTTTACCCACTGGAAAAAATAGTCAACTTGAAAAATTGGACTTGAGTGCTTCATGGAGTTCCAATGGAGAATCTGGAATTTCAAGAATTTTTCATGTTTTTGGCACTTACAATGGCTCAAGGAATTGATATTCTTTTCTTCAGGCTCAAAGAAACCCATACTTGGTGAAAAAATGAAAAAATGAGGAAACTCCGCACAATAAAGGAAAAGCCGCGCAACAAAGGAAAAATTGCTCAACAAAGTAAAATCCGTGCAAAAAATGAAAAGTTACAAAACAAAGGAAATTCTATGCTACAAAGGAAAAGTCAAAAAACAAAGGAAAAGCCACACTACAAAGAAAAAACTGAGTAACAAAACAAAATGGCAGTTTTTTTTTTTTCGCGCAAACTTAAAATGGCCATAACTTTTGAACAGTTGCTATGTTTTTCGCAAACATTATATTATTGAAAAGGTATCGACATCCTATATGTAATAGAAATTTAATTTTTTAATTTAAGTGAGGGTATATAGGCTAAAAATATGGGAAAATATCCATCACAAAAAATTATAGTACTAGATAGCCCAACTACCAACATTAATGAAGTATGAGGCCTATTTCTTTTACTAGAAGAAATGTAAAATGGGTGAATGGATTTGTAAGTATTCCCATGCATTTATCAAAGCATTTAATGAAATTTTTTAGTGGGTGGGAGTAGAAATCTAAGTCTCACTCTTTTTCTCTTGTCCATCTCCTTTTATATATATATTGTAAGTACTTCTCATTTGAGAGGGGAGATATTTTGAGACCTAGGGAAACTCTTGAATTTTTTTTTCTCAATTCCATTAAGCTTAAATCCTTCACATAGGCCTGTAGAATGTACTGGTGACTCTATTTTACTAATATAATGGACTGTGTAACTTCTATGAAGTAATAAAATTGGTTTTTGTTGTGTTCTCTCAACCCTTGCATTGATTTTCTTATCTCCCCTTGCCTCTCTATTACTATTGTTCTATTCTTTGCATGTTTTATTTCATTTGCAGCTTCTTGTTGTTGTGTCTCATGGAGATTTGGTGGCAAATGCATTTCCTAAGACTGTGTCAAATCTATTCTGATCTCTCTCAACTGTAATTTTCCTTCAATTTTCTCACTCAATAGGATATTTCACACCCTTTTTTCTTCTATCACCTCCTTAGTGTAGGATTTCTTCATTCTTATGTTCTTTCCTTCTCCCTAGTCCCTTGGAATTTATAGATTAGGAGTAGATACGTGTATTTCTAGCATTTAGGAGTAGTTTTAGCATTAGATTAGGAAGAGGAACTAGCCTTCTCTAGAGGTTGATCTCATTTTTGAAAGTCCCACTCTTGTGAGATCATCCCATGTTTTTCAAAAAATAGGGATCCATAACCAGATATCCCAGGGTGCTAATTTTTTTACATAACATATATGATGGGTACTTCTTGGTTGATATTTTTTAGGTGCCATGGAGGATTTGACTATGGAGATTAGTATATGTGGAATGGTTACGAGAATTACATGGCCTTAATTTTGGAGGCATTATGTAGATGGTGTGGATCCCATTGTATTATATTTGATAGATATGTTTTTGAGAATTGGGAGTTTAGGTCTTATATGTTAAGGTGGAGGGCCAATGGATATATGATAGAGGTTACAATGACACTACATGATGTTCATGCTATTATGGGGATAACAATTTAGGGAGTCCACATATTTTATGATGTATTGATGGATAATGAAGAGAGGAGGGCACCAACATGATGGGATATGGGTAGTGAGGATTATCATCCGAGATCACTGATGGTTCATTTGAGTGTTGTATTTGCTACACAGATTTTGGATATCCAGAAGGTTGTTATTAGTATTATTGTAGCACAAATATTGTTGCAAATTGGATGGAGTAGTACCATTATTTGTATTGGTATGCATGGAATGATGCATTGGAGGATAAAATACATTTTAGTTAGGTGATAACCACATTAGTGCAACTAATGCATGATATATACAAGATTTGAGTGAGACAATAGAGAGATATTGACCCATCATATTATTGAAATTTATGATCATTTTTTGATGTATAGGCCTATGGGGAAACCACTATATGTAGTAGGGGATGCCTCAAGGATTATACAATAGGAGATAGGCCCATTAGTGAAGAAAAAACATTGGTTATAAATGGTTGATACACGTTAGGTATGAATAGGTGATATGGGATCCTTATAGAGGGACAATGGATTAGTGGCCCATTTAGCTAACTATGGTTATAACAGAGGGGACCTTAGAAATAAAATTTCATTAATTTTGGTGGGTGGATATATGATCAGTTGATTGAGTTTGATTGAAATTTGGTCACCCTACTAATGTGGTAGCCCTACCACTTCTCGAGTATCGACCACAACACAAGAGAGAGAGAGAGAGATAGAGAGGAGGGAGAACAAGACTAGTGGTATAAGTTCCACCATTGCGATCACACCAAATAAGGTGTATGACCTAAAATTAGGTGGTAGGTTATAGTGATGAAGGGGAGTAGGAGGTGTAGAGCGACCTCAGGTGATAGAGGTGGGGGAGAACCCTAAGAGATAGGATGCTAGAGAGGAGGAGATGGTAGAAAATCCTTAGGGTTAACACCATGAGTGAAAATTACAAAGACCAAGAGGAGAATATTTTTCAGATATAGGTGTCCAAATAGTCACATATATGATGGGGTGGATAGGGCATGGAGTAAAGGATCTGATGAGATCACCAATGTGTTATCTCAATTTTTGAGTTCTAGGATAAAATTGAGATAACCAATCAAAATTTTCATCTTTGGGGGCCTTATAAATTTTTGTACGTTCTTAAAAAATAAAAAATGTAGCCTCAAAGTATCTTTTCCAAATGATTTTTAGGTTTCATGATCAACATGCATATTTGCATTTCATATGTCATATGTAATATGTCATATGCTTCTCGAACCCCAAAACATGATACATTGGAGTATTTCAGGTTTTGAAAGAAAAAGAACATTTAATGATAAACACATGCTTCATTTTGTATGTTTTCCAAACCTAAACTCTGAAACATTGTATTGTATTGGGTTTATGTACTTATTTTTAAATCAGGACATCCTAGGTTCTTTACATGTCATATGTTATGTGATTTCTGAATTCGAATCCCGAAAGTCCTTTGTGTCAAGTTTTTGGGACCCGATGGCATATAACCATATCATGTTTTGTATTGTCAATTTCCCACCCTAGGTCAACACATTAAATCCCATGTCAGAGTTAGGTCCCACATGTGTCATCAAACATAAAATTAATATAGTTAGGGTTATATATAGTTCATATTTCCACGTCATTTTAACTCACCCTTTTTCTAAAAAAGACAAGGACAATACACCAAGTATGAAATTTCATCAAAAAGGGATAAGATCCTCCTCTACAGTAGTCAACCTATATCAGTAATTAGCACCCATATCGTATTCCCTTGTATTTACAAAGTAATTTTTCCACCCGCGGGCATCATCTGATGAACTAGAATCCCTAAGGGTTAGCTTCCTTCCTAAGACTAGAAATTATTAAATCCTATAAACATCCTTTATAGTAATATACCCTCTTTGCGGTCATGGGAAAATCAAAATGTGTTTTGATTGACATCCTTGTATGTCAAGAAATAACATAGTAGTTAATTGGATGAAGTAATAACATGGTTTGAGAAAGTTTTTTATATCCCTATTTTCTATAATAGATCAATCTCTACATGAGTTAATAGAGTAATAACTTGGTCCAATCACCCCTAATATCTTTCTTAACTCCACTGCATGTATTCTCCATGCATCATGAAAATAATGGGGTGTTATGTCCCATAGAATGTTTTTTAAAAGACAAAAACTAAAAAAGATAGTATTATTTTACCTCTAAAGTAGTGGTTATAAAATTGTCACTTTATACAAAGTGGTACAACTAGTGCAATGATTTCACTTCTAATGGAAACCATAACTTAAGCCATTTAAATCTCTCTCTTTTTTTGTTTAAACTTTTTTTTTGTAATAAAGGAAATTTCATTCCTATTCCTCATCCCCATATGAACATTTTGACTATAAATTTGTATAATTCCACCCCCCAAATTCATTTTTAAGAAAAATAAATAAAACCTATGGCACGAGGAAAAAATATTTGTAAATCACTTTTCCTTGTAGCCCACTAGTTACCATTGGGTCCATTGTCATCCTCATTGTTTGATCTTTGAATCAAATATCTCCATTTATCAAATGGTCACTAAATATTCAAGGCTACAAAATTGAAAACTCACAAATAACAAATAATTTCTATATTTTTATATAAACTTCATATGTTTGTATACATGTGTGTGAGCATATGCATATATACATGCGTGTATATAAATATAATTACATTTTTAGTAAAAAAATTTTTGGAGTTTTGACATTGTTAAGAGTTTTTCAGCACTCAAATAATAAATTAGGTGGTCATTTTCTAACTCAGATTGTAACTACATTTTATCTCTTCATTTTCAAATAATTTGATTTTTACCATAGTATTGCACTTGATTCTCATTTTTTCATAGATGATTGAATGTCCCATTTTTCATCACCTCACCAAAAAATTAGGTTAGGTAAATGTATGATGGGTAAAAGGGAGGTCTCCAATTGGTTTCTCAAATATAGGGATCCATTATAAGAATGGACACACTGGGTTAATATAAAGGTTCTCAAAGAGTGCTAATGTTGTAAATCTAGAGGATAATAGCCCTATCCCTAAGATAAATATATATTTCCAAGGCCTACAATTAAGATAATCGTAAGTATCCTACTAGTATTCATAAATAAGAGGGGATAACTAGGGGGTGGAAAAATCCAAGGGGAGTAATTATAATAAGAAAAAATAATAAACGAAAGAAAGCATACATCTTCTCTAGTCTATAATAATGAATGACCAAATAAATAAGCACATAAAAAATAAGATACTAAAGAGGGTTAGAAATACTTACCTATAACATGTGTATGACAACTCATGTATAATCCTCCCTAAATACAACAACCCCAATGGATAATATCTATGGGTAGAGAAGGGGAAAGATCAATAAGAATATATCTAGTCCTAGCTCATTATGGTGACCCAAATGAAAAATATGTAAGGTACAATACTCTAATTCAGCTAATAAGTATGAAATAATACAAACAAGAGTAATCATGCAAGAATTGTATGTAAGAAAGTAGTTGTGTAGTTTTGATGGTTTGGTTATGTATTTATACCTGACACCATCACCCATGGGAAATGGTGTTGGCTATGGAAAAACCTATTGGAAGCACAATCACTGGGGGGTTGATTAATGTCCTTTAATTTTTTTACTTTAGTTATGTCAACTTTCATTCAACATATATGAGTCATAGTGAGATTTTACTTTACTTGTGTGAACCATTCAATGAGCCATCATGATGTAACATTACAAAACATAACAACCATCCATATGATCATGAAACAATAGAGAGAGCATATGAAAACAACATATAGGTGGGAAACCCTCAAGGGGAATAAAACTCACTGATCATTTAATTAATATACAATAATCAAGATTTAGTGAAGCACCAAATCCACAAGGAATAACAAACCCTAATTTATCTAGCAATAACTAGACTTTAGCAAGCACTAACTTGCAAGGAGGTACTAACCCCCTAATTTATCATACACCAACCTGACTTTAGCAAGCAAAAAATTACAAGGAGGCAATAACACCATAGGTTTTTAGTGGAGAACCAAATACAAATGGAATACCAAGCACCAACATAGCCACCTAAGATTATTTTACACTTTCTTCTTGTTTCTCACTCAACAAATCATGGACTTTTTTTCTCTTCTTTTCTCTTCTTCATGGTCTTCTCTCTATCTCTTATATATCAGCATGCACTCAGGCCTCTAACACACATTATGATCCTCAACCAACATCTACTCTTCATACACAAAATCATCTTACCTTAAAGAAACTCAAAAATGCCTCCTTACCTCACTCGCTCTTCTTCTTCTTCACCTTCACTAGGTCATGGATGAACTTCCCTTCATAGCTTTAACACTTCAAATATTAATTATGCATTAATTCGCCATGATATTTAAGATCTCATACAATTCTCCCTCTATCCTCTATATCTATCTCAAGCTCCCATACTTTACAACATTCTCAAATAGATCAAAATTGCCTTATATATATACCTATCTCAAGCATAAACATCATATTGGTCATATGTGATACATTAGGGCGATCATACAAAAACTCAAATAACATATCTAAATAAGTTGGTCATCCAAGTATACCAACATATAAGTTGGCCATACATATAAAAACATCTAAAAATGGAGTAGTCCCACCATAAGATTCTTTTGAACTTTCATGACCCAATTATGTCATTTGAATCTCCATCTACTCCATTTTTCTCTTTCTCTTCTTATTAGTATTTCACACTTTCCTCTTTACATATCCATTTTATCCATCTAAGCACATATGAAATATATGGAATATTTCAGTTCCAAAAATAGAGACATTCGGTAAGTAATTAGGAAATCACAAACCTATTTGCAAATCCTTGGAAGTTCAGCCAAACATGATCACAAAAAATGTTCCATAAAACTTATAAATGCATTGTAGTGGTCAACCCAAATTGTTGGTCCCAAATCAATGCAAACCACAAATTTTGTAAAAATTTGAATCATTAAGTTTAGACTCCAAAGCAAATAGAACAAAATTCGAACAAACTTCAAAGCATTGACATCAAAGTTTAAATTAAATAGAACAAAATTTAGAAAAACAATAAAGAAATCAAACAATCTTCAAATTCTCTATTTATGTACTCAATATGACCTTACAAACCTTGGATACCAACCATAAATCTTACGATGACATCAACACTCTCTTGAAAACATTCAACACTGTCCTCTATCATCTTTTAGCATCAACAAAACACTTCCTTAGCTATGATATCAATGACTACATCAACAAACACATATCTTTGAATTGAAATCAATGACTAACATGCTATACTACAGTTGGTAACTCTTTTTACGTCAATGACAACACTATGTAACTATTGACATGCCAACAATCTCCCCCTTTGTCATTGATGAAAACCACTCTATAGAACCATTGTGGAAACCAATCGAAGAAAACTTTTCAGATTTTTTCTCCTCCTTTTTAAAAATTCTTCCCCTTTGAAATTAATGACAAAAGAGACTCACAAATTTTGAAAACACTCCTTTTACAACAAAATATCAACAAGAAAACTACCAATTAATTCTTGGATATGAAAATGACATAATGACATCAATTATGTGATACCAATAGATGACCAAAACACTCACCATAGGCTTCTTCACAACATGGAGCTACAAGATGTTGAGTGTAGAACATAAAACATGCTCCCCTGAGTTGAAAATTCTACCAATACTGCTCAAACATGATCATATCTGATACTTTCCATCTCATAATAAGGGATAAAAAATCATGATACCAATCATTGTAGAAACAAACCCCCTTTGAAATCACACCAAGAACCACCATATATGTAAGAAATGGTTAGAAAAATAAACCAAAAATGGAAGCACTAATAAACATGAAAAACATTGTAAGACCATTCTCCCCCTTACTCAATGCATACATTAGATAAAAAGACAAACACAACTCAAATCACTCACCTTGTCACCATATGACTCAAACCTTGATGCTAATAATACTTCTCAACTCATGAAAAAATCAATTCATCTTATGCCTTATCAAATAGACCAACTTCATCTACTATCTAGAAATAATGAACAACTTGTTTACATTTCATACACCACGTCTATCTCTGATAACTATCAAAAAAATTCTTCATGGCTCTAAATAACCTCAATCCTTATTGACACTGCATACCTAATTATGAAGGTAATATATCAACATGATTAGCTCCCTATTAAATCACTAAAACTTTCACAGACTATAAGACTAATACCAAAAGTGATTTTGCAATCCATACTTGCTCTAGACACAAATATGACATATGCCTTCTCAAAACTGAACTAGGAGATACTTCCTTCTCTAATTCATCAAATGTTCTCAACAAACTCAGATATTATACATAAAGAAAATATCACTCAAACAACATTCCATACCTTTTTCATCAACACAGAGCCAACAAGAAAACCATGAGACCAACCTATCCTTCAAGAGCTACCAAACCTCATCATGCATCTTCATACTGTCGATATCAGTATTTCATGGATACAAAGAATAATTAGGATAGTCATCAATCAAGGATTTTGTTTCAACGAAACAATTTATTCCACCAAGAAAAAAAAATAATTCATACACTATCAAAATGTTATCTCAAACTAATCTACCTTCTTCATGTTCCATATGACATCATGACACAATCCTCATTAAGACACCTACCTTGTAAAAAAATGAAATTGTAATTACATGCCTTTGTTATAATTATCTTCTTCAAGATGAGATAATGCAACATATGTCTTACACCTCCATGGAAAAAAACACTCAACACATCCTGCTACAACCTCAACGATCAACCCAACATACAGATTTTTCTTGATTTTATTGTTAACATACCTGAAAATAAAATCTTCACTTCATATAATAACTTCATTCCATCAAACAATGTCAAACATGTTTGTACTGACCTATAATGTGCAAACTGGGATAATATATAAAAAACCTTAGATCTCAAGCACTTATCACTTTATGTTAGGAATCAATGACCAACTTATGCAAACTTTTATTTCCTGATATCACCATGTACACACACACACCCATATATGATTGTGTCTTGTCTTCGTGAGCATGAGCTTTATGAACACTCATATAGATCAATTAGGCCTTCGTGTTATTTCACATCCTGCACAACCATATAGGATTGTTGTCTCTCGAAAACCACTTTTTGTTTTCCGAGTTAAATTCAAAATGTTGAGCTCTCACCCTCCTAAATTATTTAAGCCAAGTTGAAAGTTTGAATAAATAGCAAAATCCGTGCCCTAGTGCTGTTTAAATCGTTGTTTTGCTCATTTTGAGAAATTCTCCATCTCCCGGTTTGTGTACGTAATATCCTCTTTACAATCTCATTTTTTGATCAAAATTGTTTACTTGTTCTATGGCCTAGGTTGTCAAATCATTTTTTTTCCTCCATCCCTCTGGCTCATGAAGGAAATTCAAAAATTGGACTCAAAATGATGAAGTTCTCTTCCTCTGTGTATTTTTCCCATAGTCGGGAACGATGGGAGTTTTCTTCCCCATTAAATTTCGGCCCAATCATCCACGGCTACATGGACATACCTAATTGGAAGTGGGTCGACAAAGAAATTTGTGTTTTTGAGCCTCTTTGTAAAAAAGGTGAAAAGTTAAAAAATGACCCGCAGCCCCGATCAAGCTATAAAGGTAAAAGTTAAATTTTGAGCCCGCAGGGGAAAAGTCAAAGTTGAAGCCCGCAGGGAAAAATTCAAAGTTGAAGCCCACAAGGAAAAATTCAAATGTGAAGCCCGTAGGGAAAAAATTCAAAGCAGACAAGCAGGCCATCTGGGCACTTTTGGAAATTTAACCAAATTCCCAAAAGTGAAGTAAAAGTTCTAGAATGCTTTGCGGCTCCACCAGGGTCTCAGGCCTGTCGTTGAAGAGTAAAAACGGAAGAGCAGAACAATAGAGAACTTCAAGTTTTTGAGCCTTTTTCCAAAATATGTTAAAATGTTGAGAAAAAGACCACGACCCCATTTCCAATGAAAATGTGCCATGTGCCTAAGTTAAAAAGTTGAAGCGAGGGTGCGGACCAATTCGTTCCAAATTGTCAAATTTCTAAAAAATAACAAAACGCAAAGGTATTTCCCCCATACCCATTCCAATATCTTCCTACACGTGGAATGCCCAATCTCAAAGTTATAAGAGAAAATCAAATGATCTGTATTCAAACTGGAAAATCAAATGTAACATTCGCGTTGTAAGATCTGGTTTTTAACCTCCCATGAGCGTTCTCTTCACAATGGAGGAATTTGAAGAGGTGTAAATGATTTGTAAAGTTACAATAATTTTGGAAAAGAATATAATGGCTCCTCAGAGTCATTCCAAAAGGCTGGTGATTGATTTCAAATAGACCAGATTGCTCTGTACCTAAAAAAGACAAAAAATTCCACACTTCTTCTATTTTTCCTTCTCCTTAGATTTTCCTCTATTCTAAAATCTCTGTACAAACTCTACTTTAGCTTCAATAATAAAAGAAGGAATTTTCACCTCTTTGATTAAGGGATTGATTGGTACCTTGCAACCAATGAATTTCATTTAGTCTTGTAGCTTCTCTTGCGGATTTGTTTTTTCTTTTAACTATAAATGCATGTAAATGAAATTTCTAATTAATGTGTGTGGGAATCTGATATTCTACTCACAACACTAGTTTTCTCCTACCTCCATTTCCACTCCTCTTCCCCTTTTTAAGACAGTTTCTTCTCTAGCAAGACATTGCTAGCTTTGCCACAGGGTCAGTGGAGTGCCCCTATTGGATCTCTAGTCAAAAGGCCACCATTTAAACCCATATTTTATGCATGCACATACAGAAGCTGCACCATTCAAGTAGAGGGACTTAGATTCCCATAGCATTGGCTTGAAACCCACCAATTTGTCCACAAGACAAATTTTCTCACCAACAGTTTTTGGTGCCCACCGTGGGGCAGATTTTGCAGCATCTCCACCTAAAAACAACCTCAGGGTCATAAAATAGAAAAAAATTCTAGAAGAAAAGTTTTTGGATATTGAAATAATCACACAAACTACATGGATGTAAATCATGCCTATTCTAGGAAATCCTCCTGTTGAGAGACCTGATTTACTCTTTCACATCCAAGAAGACATTGCTTGTGATTTGAGAGAAGTTATTTGGCATAATAGACGAAGTGTCAATCATTACTTCATTTCCATAAGGATTCTAGACCTGGAAGAGGAACGTGCTGTTGACTTGGAAAGGTAGAGACAAATTCTAGCACCCTAAAGAAGAGCATAGATTTTCAAGCTAGAGGATAGAAGATTCACTCAGCAACAGAGACAAGGAGGAAAAAATGATCCCATTTTTGAGGAACTTCAAAGGACACAAGAGATACTTGGAATCTAGAGGCTTCCTTTTCAAGCAACCAGTCATGTTGGGAACCTAAGTGTTGCCAATCCTTTGGATGGTGAATTTTCTTACATAAACAAGAACCTTGTAGACTTCACTGATGTGAATAATGAAGAAGAATATAGAGAAAGAGAAGTAAGACCTGACGAAGAAATAAGAGCTCAACTCAAATAAATTGAGAGACTTCAAGCCGAGGCAGATGAAAGAGAAGTAGAAAAAGCCACAACCTTAGCAAGGCTAGAAGATAAAAATAGACACAAAATGGGGGATCAAGATCATGAGCGTGAACAAGATCATGAAGCCTATAGGCCTAATGTACCATGGGGAGGAAACACCAGTCCACTGGCTCTTGCTCAACCACTTCATGAGCTACCGAGAGGCTTAAGAAAAAACTTCTCGAAATTTAGAGCGGATGGTTCTTAGCTCCCCAAAGAACATGTAGTAGCATTCATCACTACTTGTGGAGTGCTGGGAGTTAAAAATGAAGATTTTTTAGTTAGAATCTTTGTGGAGTCACTCTAAGAAAAAGCTACTGAATGGTTCTACATGCTAGGAAGATATAAAAAGTGCATTTGAACATAGGTTCAAGAGTACAGAAGGTTCTCAGGATATGCTGGTCTAATTGGTTATGATGAAGAAGGAGACCTCTGAATCAATGAGAGATTTTCTAGTAAGGTATGATAGGTTGAAAAGATGGATCCCAAAAGATGTGGTACCCTCTGGAAAAAACTGGAAAAGGTTCTTCATTAGTGCTTTTCCATAAGAAGTTGGTTTCTTCCTCAGAAGAGCCCAACCAAGAACATTGAGGGAAGCTCAAGACTTTGTAATTGAGACTGATGATGATCTAATTATTTCTGGAAAAGTGAAAGGACCAAATGGGAAGCAAAAAGGTCAGAGTTCAAATTTAGTAACCATTGATCCAATGTTCCAAAAAATGGCAAATGACCTAGTTTCTTTGAAAAAACAACTATCACAAATCACAATGAGGAATGCTCCAAGGAGACCAAATCTTTTTGATAGACCGAGAATTGCTCCACCTCCTCGTAGGCTTGCTCTTGAAGAACCACCATTCAATGTCATTTGTGACACTAGGAAATCAGAAAAAGGAGTAGAAATTGAGGAAACTTAAGAAAAAGGCATGGATGACTATGAAAACTATCTTGAAATTAAAGAGGATGGCATGCACAATAGCCTGATTTAATATGTTACTGATGAGGAGGAAGGTGATGAAGAAGCTCCAAGTTTTTCATGTGTTGTTTTCACTCATGCACAATCTAAGCATGGTGTTTCAGCCTTAGCAGTTGTAACTGAGAGTAGGAAGAATAAAGAAGATAGATCTCCATAGCCTCCACTAAACAAGATCATCAACAGGAGATCACCATTACCACGTTCCATGGAATCAGCTAGAGAGAAATCAGATTCACCAGTTTTCAAGGATCACACTGCTGTGCCAAGTAAGTTATCTAATTCTTCTCCCAAATCAAAGGTTGTTAAGAGAAATTCTCTTCTAAATATTGGTTTCGCAAGAACATCTAAATTTCAATCAAGGGCTGCACCCCCATCTCTTTCCAAGCCAATTTCTACATTTGAAAGGAAGAAACCAACACCAAAAGTAATGACACATCTTCCATTTAAGTCCTCATCCATTGTTGGAACCTCTTCCTCATATATCATAACTTCATGTGAATTTGTAGAGCATGATAGCAAAACCAAAGTCCAGCTCTCTAAAATTGAATACTTACAAACACATCTTGCCCAATTTGAAAGATTCATCAAGGTAGTCTGGGGTGGTAACTCTACATCCCCAATATCTAATTCTAAATTCTTACTTCCCACACCATCCACACCATCTTCTCAAAACATGCTAGCCCTCAGTGCCTCCACCACTAACAGAGTTGAGCCTTTTTATCTGTCACTTCTCATCAAAGGTTTCTAGCTGAACAATTGGATTATAGATTCTAGAGCCTTAGATAATGTGATGTCAACAAAAGTTGCAAATGCTCTTGGCCTCACTTTAACCCAGGTAAATGGCACATGATACTTAATGGAATCCAAACAAGTTCCATTGGTAGGAAGGATTAAGGATGCTCAGGTTTTGCTAGCTGATTACCCTGACAAGAAGATACTCCTGACCATTTTGGTGGCAGACATCCTAACATCTTTTGGTAAGCTATTGAGTAGAAGTTTTTGTAGAGATTTAGGTGGAGAAATAAAAATGGATTGGTCATTTGCAACTATCCCAGTGAAAGGAGAAATGAAGAAGCTACTACCAGTTAGAAAAATGAAGTTCATAGTAAGGAAGTATGATGATCCAAGAGCTGATATCCTTTTTTAAGATTTTGGGCTTGGAAATTACCTCCTTACATCACAGAAGGAAGAGGAATCTCCACTTCTCATGGAGGAAGAAGAAGACTGAATCTGGACAATTTATTTTGATGGCAGTCATTCCAGAGTAGGTTCACAAGCTAGTGTAGTATTATACTCTCCCTCCAATGAGGTATATCCTTTCACCTACAAGCTGCAATTTAACAATACAAATAATAAAAAAGAGTATGAAGCATTACTCTTAGGCATGAATACAATAGAGGACATGTGAACTAAGAAGTTGAGATGCAAAGGTGATGTAGAGGTTGTGGTAAAGTAGGATTTGCTAGCAATATCAGGTGAAAAATCCCAGACTCGGGAACTATAGAAACAAAGTGTGGGAATACATTGAGCCCTTTGATGAATTCTCCATTGAAGCTATCCCTAGGGAGAAAAATGAAAAGGATGATTCTCTAGCAGTGTCATCTTCCTTAGTGACACCTCATCCTTCTTTTGGAAAGGATAAAGTGACCATTGAGATGGTGTTCAGACCCAGCGTACCAGATAATGCAAATCACTGGTAGGTCTTCAATGATGACGATAAGAACCTAGCCTTCTTAGAACAAAGGGATAACTTCAATAATATTTTCTTTGAAGGAAGTGAAAACCCACACCATGAATCAGTCCCCAAATAAGAGAAGGAAGGAATTGAGGGAATTAATGAAGAGGGAGTAATCAAACTGAAAGGAAACAAAATCCCCAAAGGCCTAGTTTCTTTGGAAGACATATTTGACAAGCTTGATAGGTTCATCCAAGAGAAAGAGAAACAGTCTTCTCAGTGTCCATCCAATTTTGATCAAGAAAACATTGGCACTTCAGAGAATCCAAGGATGGTTAACATTGGTAAATGTTTCTCACCATAAGAGAATAGAAATTTTGTTTCTCTACTAAAAAAGTACTTAGATGTCCTAGCCTATTCCTATGATGAACTCAAATCTTTTCAGCCAAAGGAAATACATCACTCCATTCCTTTGAAGCAAGGAGCTAAGCCCTTTAGGAAAAAACAAAGGCCCTATATTCCAAATATTGTATATGTTATCAAAGAAGAGGTGAAAAAGATGCTCAATGCTAGAATCATCTTTCCCATCCACCATTTAACATGGGTGGCTAACATTGTGCCAGTAAGGAAGAATAATGGGTAAATAAGGATTTTTGTAGACTTCCAAAATCTGAATTAGGCATCTCTCAAGGACAACTACCCTCTTCCAATCATGGATCATATTTTGCAAGTAGTCACTAGATCTAAAATACTCTCTTTGCTTGATGGATTCTTAGGGTATAACCAAATCAAGGTGGAAGAAGAGGATTACAACAAAACAACCTTACCAACACCTTGGGGAACTTTTCCTACAACAAAATGCCTTTTGGCTTGATCAATGTTGGAGCCACTTTCTAGAGACCAATGGACTTGGACTTCAAATATTTGAAACATTGCATTGTCATTTACCTTGATGACCTCATAGTTTTTTCAAAAAGGAGTTCATCATGTATTACTATACATCAGAACATACCCTCTCTACTATCCTTGTTCAAAAAATGATGAAGGTTTGGAAGCACCCATTTCTTTCATGAGTTTTCCTTTGAAAATTCATGAGCTAAAGTATAGCCAATTGGAGAAACATGCTTACGTAGTGGTCAAAGCTGTTAAAAGTTTCAGATTCTACATTCTCAATTCCTATACAGTGGTAATGGTCCCTGGAAGTGCAATCAAGTCCATTTTGACTCATCAAGATCCTGGGGATAAGAGAGGAATTTGGATTGCAAAGACACAAGAGTATGACTTGGAGATTAGACCCTCTAATTTGGTAAGAGGAAATGGTTTGTGCAAGCTGATTGCTAAAGATGAAGATCTTAGGGCTTAATAGGGAGAAAAGTATGGTGTTTGCTCAACCTATTCAGAGACAGTCTGCATGTGGTCTTTGTCACCAGTATTGATGAGTGGTAAGCTAACATTTCTTACTAACTCCCTTATGGAGAATTCCCTCCTCATCTTGATTACAAAAAAGGACACTAAAGCTAAAGGCAGTAGGGTTTGTGATCTGGAATCATGTACTTTACAAGAGAGGCCTGGATGGTTGTTTCCTCAGGTGTGTAGATAAGGAGCAGTAAGAAAAGTTGCTCAGGGCATATCATGATCAAGCTTTTGGTGGAAATTTCTCAGCAATGGTCACCACACATAAGATTCTCAGGGGGAGATATTATTGGCCATCCATATTTACAGACACTCAAGATTAGATTTCCAAATGCAAAACATGCCAACAATTTCTTAGAAATCCATAATTAGCTACATTACCACTCAGGCCTGTGGTGATTGATGAACCATTTTAGCAATGGGGGTAGATTTTATTATTGTTCTGAATCCTCATTCTAGTGTAGGGAATACTTATGTACTCACTGCAACTGATTACTTCACTAAATGGGTGGAAGCCATCCCGACCAAACAAGCCAGCTGTGAAACAATCTACAACTTCATCAAGGAGAACATCATTGTTAATTTTGGAATACCACAGAAAATAATTGTAGACAATACCACCTATTTCTCTTCCAAGGAGCTCATAGAGTTTTTTTATGGCTTTGGAATATCACTATCTCACTCTTCTAACTACTACCCATAGGGAAATGGGCAAGCTGAGTCAAGCAACAAGAACATTGTGATCATTGTTTGTAAGATGGTAGATGAGAATCAAAGGAACTGGCACAAGAAGTTATATGATGCATTATGGGCTGATAGGATAACTCCTAAGAAGGAAATAGGTGTGTCACCTTTCCAAATGTTGTATGGAGTTGAGGCAAATATTCCCCTCACAATTGAGATGTCAGCTCTCAAGTTTTTGTAAGAAATAGAAGACGGTCAATATAAAGACTCCATTGACAGGAGGATCCTCTTCCTGGAGAAGTTGGAAGAAAACAGATGTCAAGTGGTGGATAGAATTAAGTGGTGGATAGAATTAAGGAGCATCAGTTGAAAGTGAAGAACATTTTTGACAAGAAGACCAAAGCAAGAAATTTCAAAGTTGGATATTTTTTCCGGCTATGGGACAAGAGAAGAGAACCAAAGGGAATCCATGGAAAGTTTGATTCATTAGGGCTAGGCCCATTCCAAATTCATAGAGCTTGTGGTGAGAATGTTTTTCTCCTCTCATACTTGGATGGAATGCCATTAGAATTACCTCAAAGTGGGAAATATTTGAAACTGTATCATCAGTGAAAGTGGGTTGTCCCCCGCCTTGTATCATAGGTGTGTTTTTCCCTTTTCTGTTGTGTGGTTTTGATTTAGTTTTGTTTGGTTTTTGTTGTGTGTGGTTTGGCTTGTGTGTTCCTCCCATTCTTTCATTGAATTGTACATGAATCTGTAAGGCCCAATGGATAAGGCATTGGTCAACATTATATGGTTTAAAAAATTGAGATTATGAATCCTCATACTATGTCTTTGTCATGCTCAGTCCATGCCATGTCCCTAAGCTAGAGCCATTTGTTGTCTCCCAAAAACCACTTTTCATTTTCCAATTTAAAATCAAAATTTTGAGCTCTCACCCTCCTAAAGTATTTAAGCCAAGTTGAAAGTTCAAAGAAATAGAAAAATATGTGCCCTAGTGGTGTTTAAATCTCTGTTTTTCTCATTTTGAGAAATTCTCCATCTCCCGGTTTGTGCACGTAATATCCTCTTTACAATCTCCTTTTTTTGATCGAAATTGTTCACTTGTTCTATGGCCCGGGTCATCAAATCATTGTTTTTCCTCCATGTCTTTGGCTCGCAAAGGAAATTCAAAAATTGGACTCAAAATGATGAATTTCTCTTCCTCTGTGTATTTTTCCCACAATCAGGAACAATGGGCGTTTTCTTCCCCATCAAATTTCGGCCCCATCATCCATGGCTACATGGACATACCTAATTGGAATCAGGTCGGTGGAGAAATTTGTGTTTTTGAGCCTCTTATAAATAAGGTGAAAATTTAAAAAGTGATTTGCAGCCTTGATCAGGCTATAAAGGTAAAATTCAAATTTTGAGCCCGCAAGGGAAAAGTCAAAGTTGAAGCCCACAGGGAAAAAGTCAAAGTTAAAGCCCACAGGGAAAAAGTCAAAGGTGACACCCATAGGGAAAAAGTCAAAGTAGACAAGCGGGCCATTGAGGTACTTTTGGAAATTTAACCAAATTCCCAAAAGTGAAGTAAAAGTTCTAGAATGCTCTGTGGCTCCTCCAGGGTCTTGGGCCTGCCGTTAAAAAGTCAAAGTGGAAGAGTGGAACGGCAGAGAACTTTGAGTTTTTGAGCCTTTTTACAAAAAAGGTTAAAATGTTGAGAAAAAGGCCATGGCCCTATTTCCAATGAAAATGTACCACATGCCTAAGTTAAAAAGTTGAAGTGGAGGTGCGGGCCAATTTGTTCTAAATTGCCAAATTTCTAAAAAATCACAAAACGCAAAGGGCTTTCCCCCATACCTGCTCCAATCTCTTCCTACCACGTGGATGGCCTAATTTCAAATTTATAAGAGAAAATCAAATGGTCTGTATTCAAACTGGCAAATCAAATGTAGCATTCACGTTGTAAGATATGGTTTTTAACCTGTCATGAGTGTTTTCTTCACAATGGAGGAATTCGAAGAGGCGTAAATGATTTGTAAAGTTGTAACTATTTTGGCTAAGGATATAATGGCTCCTTAGAGTCATTCCAAAAGGTTGGCGATTGATTTTAAAAAGACTAGAGTTCTCTGTACCTAAAAAATTTAGAAAATGACACACTTCTTCGATTTTCACTTCTCAGATTTTCCTCTATTCTAAAAGCTATGTACAAACTCTACTTTAGATTCAATAATAAAAGAAGGAATTTTTTCCTCTTTGATTGAGGGATTGATTGGTACCTTGTGACAAATGAATTTCATTCAGTCTTGTAGCTTCTCCTGTAGATTTGTTTTTTCTTCTAACTATAAATGCATGTAAATGAAATTTCTAATTAATGTGTGTGGGCATTTGATATTATACTCACAACATTAGTTTTCTCCTACCTCCATTTTTACTCCTCTTCCCCTTTCCAAGACAAAGTTTCTTCTCTAGCGAGACATTACTAGCTTTTCCATAGGGTCAGTGGAGTGCCCTTATTGGATCTCTAGTTGAAAGGCCACCATTAAAACCCATCTTTTATGCATGCACATACGGAAGCTGCACCGTTCAAGTAGAGGGACTTAGATTCTCATAGCGTTGGCTTGAAACCCACCAATTTTTCCACAAGACAAATTTTATTGCCAACAAGGATATATAACATAAACACCATATTGGTATTGAATACCAATCACCTACTCTACAGACCTCAATTAGGCCTCAAGACACAAACCTCTTGCACAGTCATACACAAAACACTCCTTCAACCTATCTAACTGACTTCAATCCTACACAATAATTTTTGATGTTTATCATTATTCAAAAAATCTTTATGAATGATAACACATAAATATACCTTATAAATCATCTCAAAAAACATCCATGTATACCTTCTTTTCTTACCAAATTTCTTTGTCTTATTTAAACCCATATTTAATCCCTATTATTTCTCTTTCTCAAAGTATACAACCTGTTATGCGTATTTTGTCTGATTATGATCCAACTGCACTCTATAAGGACTCATTATGGTCTTCACATCATCTACAAGGTTATAGGGCACAAAAAAAATTAGTCTTATAGAAAAATATCTTTCTCTTCAAGGTCACAGACCTACATTAGGCCTCAAAACATAGACTTTAAGTATAGACATACATACCATGGACTTGTATTAGGTGACTAAGAACATTCCTATACAAAAACATGTATACATAATTCTTTAATATTTCTCTCATAGGAATCAAAGACCTAAATAAGGTCTCAAGACACAACCTTGTGCCTAAACATGCTCAAACTATCTATCTCTACCTATAGTCAATTTTTCTCCCATTATAAAAGGAAGGAATCCCATGTGCGCAAGCCTATCACCCAGAAGAAGCTGAGCACTCACCCGTGGCATGCACAGGTACCGAGTCTCTCTTTTATGTGATTTTAGTGGGAAGCATCATCTATGATTAGTGTAAGAGTCTTAGGGAAGTTAAACAAGAACCATAGGGCTCAGAACGGCTTCTAGATCCTTGCAGTCACTCCAAACCGAGTGCTTTAACAGAGTCCATAACATATATTATAACAAATAGAATTATACAAGCATTCATACATAACATGAAAAGAAAGAGAACTCATATGAGAGAATTATGCACTAAATCCATTAATATCCATGTCTATTTATAACAGGTAACCTCATTATATTCATTGATTCATTACAGAGTGTCACAGAGTGTAGACCGCGGTCATGTGTATCACTGGACGTATGTAACTAAGCTAAAAAAAGAAAATAACAACTATATGCCTAGTACATTCTCTTCTAAATCAAAGATCCACTTGCAATAACTCTATAGAGGTTCACCCATGCTATCTGTCAAGTTTTCTATGCATAACAAGCTCTTTCTCTCTCTGGTTCTCTCAATGAATTCCCCCTATATCTCCCTTTGTTTCTCTCTTATTTTCCGCAGAAAGCACTTGTATTTATAACTTTTCCAGACTGCCAACCTACCTTCCAGCACCCTCAGATCCATCACCAAGTGTTGAATGTGGTTCTCCATGTGAGCATGTTCCTTCAAGCCTGAGCTCTCCACTCCATCTCATGATGATATTCTAGAAGATTCCATCGCAGGCATGCTCCTTCCTGGGCCAACCTGTCGCCAGGCTGGCATCTTATCTGCATGCAACTGATCATGCTTTTCACGTGTTCTACCCTGGGTGCTTAAATTGGCTAAGTCTCGAGCTTCCTTTTGCGTGTCGCACGTGCTATGTGCTTTGTTAAACCTTTCTCCTACGTGCTTTTTCCTTGCATGCTATTCTATAACTAGGATCCTCCGTGCCTACGCGCCTTCATACTTGGTCAATATTCTAGGGGTCCAACATCACCCCACACTAAGCTTGTTCTCCATCCTTGGGAACATTTTACTTAACCAAGATGCACGCTGCCTTAAAGAATTTTAGCAATAGCCTTACATTTTGTAAAAGAATAAGGGAATGAAAGAATGGGGAGAGAAGAAAGAATAAGGGGGCATTAGCTTAGCAAGCTAGGGAAATCCCTCTATAAGTCAGCCTCCAATTTGATCCATGCATTAACCTCATTCTGTGCCTTCTGACAGAGGTCACTAACCAGGATGTTTACCTCATCAAAAGTTAGGCCAATCCCCTAGGCACCCAAAGTGTCAACAATATTTTCCATCTCCTTTCTCAGGTATTCAAGTGTGTCCATCCTTCTAGTGATCTGAGGGTATAGCTCCTTCAGTCGTGTTTTGATTAAGCCCCTTAGTGCCTCAATCTCCTTAGATTTTCTTTCTACTTATGCCAGGACTTTATCCATCTCCACCCTATTTCCTTTATTCTTCTCCTGGAATTCTTTTAGCTATGCTTCGTGGGTAGCAACCAAGGCGCTTGCTACCTTATCTCTATTTGTGCATTTGTCATATGTGGCCTTAGTAGATTAGGAAGCAATCTTTACATCTGCGAGCACCTTGATATACTCAAAAATGAGTGCTACCACCTTCAGCTTGTCTTCTTCCTTCAAGCGCGTTGTTACTTCCTCTACATACTCTAAGGCCAATGGTCATCTCTCCATGGTGAGGATGCACATTAGGTCTTCTAAGCATTCCAAAGTTGATCTGTACCTCTGGGGGATTGGCGCTAGGTCTGGGTGCTTCAATATTATGGTGCTCTTGATCGACTCCACCTTCTTGTAGACTTCTTACACCTTTGTCTTCTCATCTTTGAGCTTGTGCCTCAGCTGCAAGCTAATCAATTCCTCTTGCTTGAAGTTCTTGGCCAACTTCCCCTCTAGAACCCTTATGCTGCCATTTCATGCAAATAGCCTTGCCTCTGTCTCAACCATGACCTTATTAAGAGCATTACATACTTGCTCATCTGAGAGCTCCTAGGTTTTTACCAAGGGGTTGGTCCCCTTAGACTATGGTATAGTTATGATGGCCCCTTGGTAGACTTCGAAGTCTAGCTCATCAACATGGGACTCAAACACCCAAGAGAGCATCTTCTTCATTCTGGGGTACGCACCCTCCTTTTCAAATGACCCCATGGCTATAAGCCTTTCAGTGGTTATAGTGCTCTGGAACCATGTGCACAACACCTTCCTTGAGTCATCTACATAGCTCATTACTAGCCTTTACTCTGCATCAAGAGCCCTTCTCCCCAAGCATGCCTTTTGGAAAACTTACAGTTAGGCTAGGACCTCCTCCCATACTAGCTTACTTCCTCTCACTGTCTTCCTCTTTTCCTTCCTCCAGCACTATATCAGCACTATGCTCTAATTCTTGATCAACCAAGTCCTCAAGCATTTTCTTTGCCTCTCTCTCTACCACCTCGATGATCTACTCCTTTGTGAAGATTATGGGTTCCTGCTTTCCTGTGCTGTCCTCCTCAGTCTTTCCCATGTCTTGGGTGCCTTCCTCACCCTATGTACTCTTTCATCATGTGAAAATGAGTTCTTGTTTCTCCTCTCCACTCTCTTCTCCAGAGTTGTATACTTCCAGGACATGTAGCTCCTGGTCCCTTTCAGGCTCATCCTCCTCGCTGTCACCTTCTCCACTCTCGTCCTCTCTTTCACCTAGGTGTTTCTCCAAGCTATCGGTCTCCTCTGAGTTAACTTCTTCTTCTATCCTCTACTTTTTCTTGAGAGGTGGCTCCTTTACAGGGGATTCAGATTCTTCCTCTTCCTTTGGGGACTTCTCCTTGGTGAAGGGTATCTCTGGTGCCTCTTCCTATGGTGTCTTCTCTTTTATCGGGGACTTCTTTCTATGTGTGTAAGTACTGGGCTTAGCACTTTTCAACGGCATGCTCACTGTCTAAGTAGTATGCATACTTGGTGTTTCTCCTTCTCTTCTCCTCTTCTTAGGCAGGGGTTCTTCCTACCCATGGGATATTTAGGTATGGAGACCTGATTCTCTAGGTATGCACCCTTTTAAAACTTGGGCCTTATGTAGAGGTACACGTGTGCCACAGATCCTCCTGCAATGGGCAATGTCATTGGCCTTGTCATTTGTATCTCATGCGATACATATCTCTCTACGTATATATGGTTGCCTCTAGGGTAGTTCAACTTCTTACGCATTTCTCTATGCTCCTAGTCTAATCTACCCAGCTCCAGCCTCAAATTTTTGGACTCCACGAATCTATTTACTCTTGCTTAGAATTATTTAGTTGTGAACGTGAAGGGAAGCTTGCACCATGGGCTCCAAGACTCGTCTACTAGTCTAAACCTGCCCAGGAAGAAGTGTTGGTACACCAAAAATTTGGCTTCTCCTCTAATGACTACTAGAAGTTTCTCAGGAATCCTCCATTCTGCCCAAAATGCATTCCTCAGGCGCGTGTACCACTTCTCCAAGCACACCTTGTGGGGTGCTGACATTGTGTCACACACATACTTCTCAAACCTCTTCACGGGTGAAGGTTCCTCAATAGGGTATTCCCATACAAAATTTTCCAAAGCATCGGGAACTCCAATATCTAAAAAAACTATAGTTAATAAGATGTTTCCGAAGAGGATTCTATCCCCCTCCTTCGTGCAACTGACAATTTCCTCCGCGATGTATGTAGGTAGGTTATAGATGGTTCCCTTTACAATTTTCTTGCAGACATGTAACCAAGGCTTGTTAACCTAAGTCCATCTCTCCTGGCCATTCAACTTTGTCACTAGATGTGTGGCCATCCTCATCACTGGGTCCTTGATGTCTAAGATGTCGTAGTATCTCGACCCTTTCTTGCAGGCATATTCAGTAATGGTTTCCTAAATTGCCTCCTTGTCGCTCAAGTCATCATCAAGGCTGACTCCTTGGCATTTGAGGCCCGTGAACTATGAGATGAGTTATGGAGTAATGCACATCTTGTGACCTACAAAATGGAAGTAATCATCATGTACTCATGACATGAGCCATTGATATAGGCAATCTGGCTTTCCAAAATAGGGCAACTCATAGAGTTGCAGTAATCCTGCCTTCTCCATCTTGACCTTTACATCATCACTGGTGTCTATTTATTTGTGGGGTGCACTAACTCCAGTGCCATCTCCTTCTTGATCATACTCGTTCGATGGTTATAATCACTCATAGGCATGTTCCTTAGGTGAGACTCCCATTTTTTACCCATCATTACCCTGTCGGGATACAACATCTTTGCATACCACTCTTTATTCGTATTTTTTCGGGATCTTTCTTCTTAGCCTTGGCCTTGCCCTTTCCTTTCTTTGGTACCATTGTCTACATCCTCTTACCCCTTCATTTTCTCCTTGTCACTCTACTTTTCAACTTCCTCTAATCTTAAATTTCGATTCTGTGAAGAAAATCACTCTTCCCGTGCGCTAGCTTCACAAAACCCTAACTTGGGATAATACTTCCACAAAATGGTGCCTCCTCACAATCCTTCTAACGCCCATGAAATCCCTTCAGGTTTTTAGATTCAAACTTAGCTGCTCACAACTCACACTTGTAGATTCTTCTTCACACGATCAAATTTTGAAAGCCCTAGTTTGCCACAAATGCACAGTCACTTCTCTCTATTCACAAAGTGAAAATGAAAGTACCTCGACCCCTTATTTATAGTTTTCCCTTTTTTGATCATTAAATGCTAATGTACCTACCACCATACCTCTCTCATTTAATGTGGATTTTTATAACAAATCCCATCTTCAGCGCCTTTACTTACGCACCCAACCTTGCGTGAAAACTCTTCCAACCTTATGGCGCGCAACCAATCCAACATGACAGGAGACTCTTGCACATGCATAACCCACACCGAAGGCAATTCTTCTATCCTGATCCTTGCTCTCGCCTACCTCATGTTGTTTTTAAATGTGTGATTTCTCCTTCTTGGTACGTGGGATCTACAAGTAGCTTTACCCTAGCACCAACTGTTCTTTTATCTTCTCTTTATATACCTCTTTCAACCCAGTCATTTAACAAGGCTTTTTAACACAACTTTCTTTGTACTTTAATCATGAAATTATTCAATTTTCTCCACCCCACACTTTAATTGATGTGCAATCCTCTGCGCACTCAAAAATTATCCAAAAAAAGCAATAAGGTTATTGGTGACCAAGGCGCAAAACAAAACAACAACGCGAAAGGGAAACACAAGAAAAGGAAAAATCATAAAGGAAACTTCTAAACTAACAAAATTACCTTATTTACAAACACCAAGAAGACTTATTTATAGTAGGGCTTCAGCCTACTCCCATTCAAGTGTCCAGGAAGCTTCATCCCATCCAGCGCTTGTAACTGGCACGCACCTAAATCGAGGATATATGTGATTGTGTAAGGACCCAACCAATGGACTTTCAACTTTCTAGGATGGCACAAAAACTTGGAATCATATAGCAACACCATTTTCCAAACCTCAAAATTCTTGTTTCTAATGTGGTGATAATGCTAAGCCTTTTTCTTTTCCTTTTCTAGTGTCTGGCTCCATCGAGCAAGTGATCGTCTCTCATCCAGTTTCATTAGCTCATCAATCCTTTCTTTTAGAACTTTTTCATCGGCTAATCCTCCTGCTTGCACTATTCATAGAGAAGGTAATATAAATTCAACCAGAAAACTAGATTCCATGACAAGCACCAATTGAAAAGGTGTAGCTTTATTTAGTCTTTTATACATAGTCCTGTAAGCGCATAATATTGCTGATACCTTGTCATCCCAATCTTGTCTTCCAACATCACAGATTTTTGTCAAGGTATGACTCAGTGTCTTGTTGAATGCTTCCGCGGTTCCATTTTCTTGTGGGTGATAGGGCGTAGTCTTGTGATGAGGCACCATGAACTCAGATAACATGATCCTCATGGTCTCATTCAAGAAATGCGTACCCCTATCACTGGTCAGACTCAAAGGGCATCCATACCTTGTGATAATGTTTTCCCACAAGAACCTTGCCATAGTTTCTGTCGTGCAATCTTTAGTTGGGGTTGCCTCTACCCACCTTGTGAGATAATCTGAGCAAGTGATGACATAATGTGACCCAGTCCTAGGTGTTACTGGTGTAATAGGTCCTACAAAATCTATCACCCACATTTCAAAAGGCTCTGCACTAGGAATAGGGTGCAAAGGCATTTCATCTCTCCTCCCTGGTTTACGAATGTGCTGATAATGGGCACACACTTTACAATAATATCTATAATCCTTATATAAGGTTTCCCACCATAATACCACCATTAAAATCTTACGTGTGGTGGCATCACCTGCATAATTCCCACCTGCACTTCCTCCGTGTGCTTCTTCCATGATGGCTAGGTCCTCATGCTCTAATACACACCTGTGCAAAACTTCATCATGTCCCAACTTGTATAAGTCTCCACTAATCAACATATAGGGCACAACACGTATGGCCAATTGCTTCTTCTCCAATTCCTTCATTCCATTCGGCACCACACCTTCCTTTAAGAATAATGCAATCTCCTCTAAATATGAGGGCGAGCACTACAAATTAAACAGTTAGGCATCTAGCATTGCTTCCTTAATACTCTGTGAATCCTCCCCTAAATCAATTCTTGATAGATGATCAGGCCCATAGTTTCTTTTTCTGGGCTTCACCTCAACGGTGAATTCAAACTCTTGAAACAACAACACCCATTGACATATGTGCCTTTGAAGAACTAGCTTATTTACCAAATACTTTAATGACATGTGGTCGGTGTAGAATAGAAAGGGTGTTGCCAGCAGATATTGTCTAAAATTGAAGAACGTGTAGATCATCGACAATGCCTCATGCTTGGTTGTGGTATAATTCTACTCTGCTAGTGTCAGCTTCCTGCTTACAAAATTGAGAGGATGATCAACAATCCCTTCACTTGGTTGTGCAAGTAATACTCTAATGGCGGTTCCTGAGGCATCTACATGGACATGGAAGGGCTTGTCCCAAGAGGGAAAATGTAAAATAGGCACGGTAATAAGCCTATCTTTTAATGTATCAAATGCCCTCTGGTGCGCCTCTCCCCAATGGAAGGAAATTTTGTGCCTAAGAAGCTCCTCTAAAGGTGTGGCGATCTTGGCATATCCCTTAATGAATTTTTTGTAATACCCCATATGGCCAAGGAATCCACGCACTGCACTCTGGCTAGTAGGCTCCCTTAACCCCACAATAACTACAACCTTAGTGGGATCTACCAACAAGCCCTCCTTACATATGATATGCCCCAATAAAGTCCCAAAGGGTGTAGCAAACACACACTTCTTAATGTTGAGGGATATCCTAAACTGCCTATACCTCTCAAACATTAATCTCAAGTTGTGACAATGGTCCTTAACTAGACCATATACTGTCCAATCTTCCAAATAGACCTAAATAAATTTATGGATGAAGTCCTGGAATGCTTGGACCACTATGCGTGAAAAAACAACAGGCACATTCTTCAACCCAAAGGGCATGACCGTATATGCAAAACTTCCCCACTATGTGGCAAAAGTTGTCTTCTTCTGGTGTTCCTTTGCAATCCAGACTTGGTGTTATCCTAAAAATCCATCCGTAAAGGAATAGATTTCGCACCCAGCGACTCCTTCCAAAATTTCTTCAGTAAAGGGGGTCAGAAATGGATCAATGACACTAACTACATTCAATTCTCTATAGTCCACACAAATCCTAATCCGCCCATCCTTCTTGATGCTAATTACCATCAAACTTATCCACTCCGATTCTTCCACTGCCTCAATGATCCCAGAAGCTATCATTTTTTCTATCTCCTCCTTAACTTTCATGTGTAAATTGGGATTAATTCGGTAGGGCCTTTTTCTAACCAGGTGCGCACCGTCCTTCAGTTTTATCTTCATCTCCCCTAAGGACTGGGGAACACCTTTGAGCTTATGGTACCCGTGTGGAAATAAATCCTCAAATTCGTGCAACAAATCAATAATCTTTGATACTTCCTTTTCTGTCCAGTAATCTCCAATAATAGTTTCCTTAGGTTCTTATCCTGAACCGATGTTAACTTTCTTCATCTTTAAAGGCTCATGGTAGGTGCACATGCGAGCATCTGCACTGTCCACTACCTCGTGTGTCCCTACAGAATGGCTAACATCTAAGCTTTTTGATTCCTCTCCATCAATCACATATACCAAATTTCCTTTCTCTTTTCCCAAACATGTGCACTCAAGCTGTAACTCTTTTGTTTCCTCTACTTCTTCAAATCGTGCCCCTATACCTGGTTGACCTAATAATTCTAATAACCTTTCTTCCAGTCTGGAAATATCCCCCATGGTAGGGTGCTTGATACCTTATAAGGTCTTATCAACCGATGGTTTGGTACTTTGATACTCAAAGGCTTGAATAAGGTCAGCTATGAGCTCTTACCAATTCCTTGTCTAGTGGCGTGTCTCCAAATGAATGTACCATGCACGTGCACAACCCTGCAGTGTGGAATACAACTTGTGCACATAGAGGGATGGTGACAAAGTTTCCATGCCTTCTCTCTAGACCCGTTCACACTCCTGGATATGGAAAGAGGTGGGCTCCTTCCCATGTTATTCCTTGATGATGGTGGGTACATTACTCCTAGAAAATCTGACAAAGAGAGAAATTCGTACCTCGTGCCACTCTAAAAGGCTCTCTTGATGTGTGGCCCACCACCAAGCTGTTGTGCCAAGAAAGACATAACTTAACATCTCCCTTTGTTCCTTCTCATCCTTCCATTGAGCTTCTACCTCATGTAGAAAGATCTCAGGGAAGGCTCCTCTTGAATACTTGGGTAGTTATTTTCCTCCAAAGTGCCTAACCATGTGCACCTTTATTAACTTCGTCACTGACCCTCTCAACTACCATCCCATTAATTTGAAAGTTCCATAAACCCAATTGTCACACACCAGGCTGGTGGTATCACTCACTGACTGAGCATCTTCAAACTGGATAACCCAGTTAGTAGGGTGTATCATCTCAGGGTCTCCGATTGAGCACACATATATCCTGTCTAGAACTTCTTCCCCTAACGGTTCAATATAGGGTGCCGACTTCCCATCAACCAGGGGTATAATGACCCACTCCTCTTTATTTTTGAATCTGATGTACCATTTGTTGAATCGAAGGTCCGCATTATTCTTGTAACATCAAGGGAACCCAAGTAGTGCTAAGAAATTGTCCACCTCGAAGAGTGCTAAGACTTCGAAGTCCCCAGTAAACTTGGCTCCTTGGATAGTGATAGCTACATCCTTTAAGACACTGATGGGCATTTCCTTAGTTTTTTTTTCCATATACAGCACATTTGAAGATGGTTGTAATGCAGGTCTCCCCATCTGATGCCATGCATCCAAAGTCATAACATTAACCTCCACATTATTGTCAATGAGTATATTACTGAGGAGACATCCATCTACAACTACATTCAATGTAATCTCCTTGTCATAGTTGAGGGTGTGAGGGGGAAGGTTTGCATGTAATACCTATCTCTTGTGCTCTTCTCTGGTGTGGGGAACCTTCTCTCTCAACCAAGATCCTAGCAAAGGAATGATGTTATCCTACCTTAACATTTTACACACCTCCTTGACCTCATCTAAGTCATCCTTTTTTGCCTCGACCCTCCTTTCTTGTTCCTCTCTCCTAGATTGCTCCTTTAGACATTGGATCTCCCCTTGTAAGTTCTGAATAACATCCATGGTGTCCTGATATATTTCCTTCTATTGTGCAAGGTCTAGATACTTCCCATGAATGACCTCCTCCCTTGTAACCAGGGTCTTCTGTCTTGGTACCTCTCTTGTGCGCATAGATTCTACCCTTGTTGTTACCAAGATAGGTTCCAAACCTACTTCCCATGTTACCTGAGCCATCCACTATATGTATTCCTTCTTGATGTTGACCATTACAACGCCCTTGTCCTTTTAGTGGTACTGATTCATATGCTCAAATAATTCTGGGCACTCCTCATAATTATGCTTCTTTCCACACAATGAGCACTGCAATAGGTCCGAGCACTCATGCTTATAATGTTTTGTAGATCCATAGTTGAAACATGTTCCTCTCAGGAACTCACTTCTTCCTCCTCTGCGGTTACCTCATTCACAAAATCCTCCTCAAAAACCTCTTCCACACGCACCTCCATCTGTGTGCTCTTCATAATGGAGATCATCATTTTTAGAACCACTGGCAATGCTGGTTTGGTGTACCCCATGATCAATGGCCTCATGGATCTGGTCAATGACCCTACAGTCTTTAGTATCATGGGTTATGGAGGAGAAAATCTTGCAATAACAAGATACATTCTTCCTGATCGTGCGCTACAATAAGGGACATCTACTTGCATCATGGTCCCCATGAAAAATTTCACAATCTACTGTCATAGCACGTACTGTCCTCCGGGGGAAATTATCCTTAGCTTGCCCCTCTATCTCACAATCTATACACCAAAAACCACTACGAGTCTCATAGACTGAGTTCACAAAAAAAATTTCCAACTGTTTGGCCATAACAGTAATCTGAGCCTCCAAGAATGGGCTAACGCTAGTATAAATACTACCAACAGCTTCGCGCAGATCTATAAAAGTCTTATGAGATAAGGCCCTTCTAAAAGGGGTGATCAATCCTCCAACAAAAAATTGTGCATGCTGTGAAGGGTGATTATCATATGATAATTTAGACAAGAGAGTTTTAAAATGTGTATCATACTCTCACACACTCTCTACCATTCCTTGTTGAATATCCTTCAAAGTACTAATGCTTTTCTACTCAAACTCAGGAATGTGGAACTCCACCAAGAATGCATTCTTTAAAGCAGTGTAGTCTACCACCGTTTAATGGTCATACTTTCTATACTAGCTATGCACGTACCCTTGCAATGTAGTCACAAACTGACTAGCCTTTCATTTTGGGGTTTTGATACCCTTCGTGTGCCATAGAAGTTAACACTTGTGAACATGTTCCGCAACATCCTCAATGCCCCTGTAATCTAGAAAATGCAGAGACATTTCAAATAATACTTGAGGTGGTGGTTGGGGTCCTTTTCCTGAACCAGAGCCTTGGTTCCCTCTAGTGTTTCCCCCATCACCTAATCCACCAGGTCCACCAGGTCTTGTACCTACAAAGCCACCAGATCCACCAAAACCAATGGGTCCAATAGGGCCTATAGGAGTTGTGCCAAGTGCCCCCATGGTCCCACTGAAATGTGTGTTGAGGGTTTGTGATAGTGCCCCGTTACCACTATTGTGTCTTGCGCCACTCCCTGATGTGAGCCTAAAATATTGTATACTTGCCCCTTGTCTAAAAAATCCTCCGAATACTAGAATATGTGTAGCCATATAAGAAGGAACTAAAAAATTGTACCTCCTAGGCATGGATCTATCTCTCCCACTTATATCAATTGGGTTAATAACACTTCTTCTTGGATCAGGAAAACTAAGTGCTAGGGCTCGGTCACTGGGTGGGTTCAGATATGCACCAATGACTCTCCTCTCTCAGTGCGACGAACTCTCACCAAAAGTTGAAGGGGTCTCCCTCACGCGCTTGCCAAGATGGGGTAGCACAAAATGCTTATGTTCCATGTCCTCTGCATGAACCTCAACTCCTTCCCATAACTTCTATCTCCATAGATCCATCACACTAGCATCCTTACATTGTCTAACAATCTCCCTTTCTTGCACTTTGCTATACTTGAGCCGCCTTTCTTCCTACTCCTCTGTCATGATATCTGTCATCTTCCTCCACCCAAGTTCCCTTACCTAGTGCTTAGGATGGTTTAGCCAGCCATTGGGAGTGCCTCTAAACTCATGGTAACCATCAATATCTTCATAGCTAGAGGATTAGCACATAGAAACGTTCCTCTAGGTTCTCATAGAAATTCAAACTCAGTAACCTCTGGACAAGAATACATAAAGATGGCATACTCCATAGTGTAGCTAGCTAGTACTCCTCTCAACCAATGATCTACAGTACGGGTCCATATCATATCTACATACTGCAACCTCTGATAGTATTCTTTAGCCCACACATGCAATTTATAATGCCAGCTTAATCGAGATGCATAGGCTGAAAGCCATTCATGTAGTTCTACTAGGAAGCAGTAGAAGGTCTCATACAGATCATGGTAGAGGTTTTCTTCTACCCATCTATGTGAATTAATTCAATTCTAGAGCTGAATCCTTGAGAAAATTCATCCTCCATGCTCTTGAACCATGATTCAACATTTTCCAATGTTAACCAATCCATCATTACTCATTACACAGATCATGATGTATATTATATCCCACTACAACTTCAAAAAGGGTCCCGAAAATGAAACCAAGATGTAGTCAATTTTACTCCCATTATAAAAGGAAGGAATACCATGCACGAGAGCCTATCACCCAGAAAAAGATGAGCGCTCACTCGAGGCACACACGGGTACTGAGTCTCTCTTTTATGTGAGTTTAGCGGGAAGCATCATCTATGATTAGTGTAAGAGTCTTAAGGAAGTTAAACAAGAACCATAGGGCTCAGAATAGCCTCTAGATCCTTGCAGTCATTCCAGACTGAGTGCTTTAACAGAGTCCATAACATATATTATAAAAAAAAGAATTATACAAGCATTCATACATAGCATGAAAGGAAAGAGAACTCATATGAGAGAAGTATGCACTAAATCCATTAATATCCATGTCTATTTATAACAGGTAACCTCATTATATTCATTGATTCATTACAGAGTGTCATAGAGTGCAGACCGCAGTCATGCGTATCATTAGACGTATGTAACTAAGCTAAAAAAAAAAAACAACTCTATGCCTAGTAAATTCTCTTTTGAATCAAAGATCCACTCACAGTAACTCTACAGAGCTTCACCCATGCTATCTCTCAAGATTTCTATGCATAACAAGCTCTTTCTCTCTCAGGTTCTCTCGATGAATTCCCCCTATATCTCCCTCTGTGTCTCTCTTCTTTTCCGCGGCAGGCACTTGTATTTATAACTTTCCTGAGCTATCAACCCACCTTCCAGTGCCCTCAGATCCATTGCTAAGTGTCGAATGTGGTCCTCCATGCGAGCATGTTCCTTCAATCCTGAGCTCTCCACTCCATCTCATGATGATCTTCTAGAATATTCCATTACAGGAATGCTCCTTCCTAGGCCAACCTGTTGTCAGGCTGGCATCTTATCCATGTGCAACCGATCATGCTTTTCACGGGCTCTTCCCTAGGTGCTTAAATTGGCTAAGTCCCAAGCCTCCTTTCACGTGTCATGCATGCTATGTGCTTTGTTAAACATTTCTCCTACGCGCAACGCTTTTGCCTTGCACACCATTCTATAACTGGGATCCCGCATGCCTACGCGCCTTCATACTTGGTCAATATTCTAGGTACCCAACACTACCTATAAAACCTCTATACACATTGTTGAAGTTCAACACCATCTTGAATACACACTAAATGCCATGACCATGATTGAACTAATCAAATTAATCAAAACTATACCTTATAATGTATATCTAAGAATGTAACTAATCTGATCAAATGTTTTGCAGTAATATTAACTGTCCCTCAATATTTCATAATCATTATTGATACTCTTCACCTAAAAATGGTAACTTAACATATTAATACATCATATAAGCATACCTTATAACTCCATGAGTCGATTCAAAACACAACTACAACATAGAACGATTATTGTAACCATATTCACACAATAGCCTTCACATTTTCAACATGATTTCATGGATCTTATTATGGTATCTAATGAAACCAATACATTCCCTATCATTGGTAGACCTATGTCTACTCACCATATCATTTAGAGCTTCAATTCTCTTATCAAACTTCTCATATGTATTCAACTTTCTTGTTGTTTTCTCCAGCTTTACCTTCAAGGTCTTTATCTCTATTATACCTGGTGCATTCAACTTCCTTGGCCCTTAGGAATTATAACTTTGTTATAAGATTGGTACATTCATTATTCTTGGAATTTATACCAACAATCATCATCTCAACTTGATTTTCCATCTCCTTAATGATCTTATCATGTTGAATATCCATGTACCTGATTTGTTATTTTACTCTTTGATCAAGTACTTTAACTTATGGTTATTATTCTTTTTCCTCTTCAATTCATCTCGGGAGCTTCCCAACTCTGCTTCTTCATCTTTTTAATTTTCCATGATATTTTTCAAGAACTAACTGCTTACTTCTTTATCCATTAATAAGATATCATTGTTATCACTATTATCTTCAATTTTAGATGTGCTACAGAGATATTTACTTTTGAGAGAGTTATTCATGATTAAATTCATCTGAACCATTGATAGCTACAATTCATACCCTAATGACACCATATATGACTTCATTTTGTGCTTCAACGATCTCCTTAAAGATTTTAAACATGTTCCCAAGGAAATGCTCTGATACCAATTGTTGGAAGCAAAATCACTGCAAGGGGGGTGAATTAGTGTCCTTTAAAAATTTTAATTTATTTATCTTAACTTGTATTCACCATATATGAGCCATAGTGAGATTTTAATTTACTTGTGTGAACCATTCGATAAGCCATCATGATATAAAAATGCAAAACTTGATAACCATCCATATGAGCATGAAACAATAGAGAGAACACATGAATGTAACATATAGGTGGGAAAACGACAAGGGGAAGAAAACACACTAATCACTATATTAATATACAACAATCCATATTTAGGGAAGCGCCAAATTTACAATGAAAACCAACCCATAATTTATCTAGCACCAAATAGACTTTAGCAAGCATTAACTTGCAAGGAGGCACCAACCTAAATTTAACAAGAACAAACCTCTAAGGAGGAACCAACCCCTATGGTTTTAGTGAAGAAAAAAATCCACAAGGAATACCAAGCACCAACTCAGCCATCTACGATTGTTTCCCACATTCTTCTTATTTCTCACTCAACAAATGATGGAATTGTTCGCTCTCCTTATCTCTTCTTCTCTCTTCTTCATGGTATGCTCTCTATCTCTAATATATCAGTATCCACTCAAACCTCTTACACAAATTCTAATTCTCAACCATCATCTACTCTTCATAAATAAACTCATCTTCCATTGAAGACACTCAAAACTACATCCTTACCTAACTCACTCTTCTTCTTCTTCACCTTCACTAGGTCATGGATGAAATTCCTATTGGTGGAAATCAGCAGCACCCCTAGATATTGATTAGATTTCTAGTTTGACACTTTGGACATCCAGTGTGATTGCACAACATTAAATTTTTTCCCCAAGTGTGGGACTTGTAAAAATGGGAAAAGAATCTCCAGATTAGAGGCTAGTTCCTCAACTCCTCTGATCAGGTGTATTACTTGCAAGTTGCAGAGGTTTTTAATTCAAGATCCTACTCTAAATTCCAAGGGGACGGAGATAGAGAATGCAAAAAACTGAAACTAATGCTAATAAGGTGATGCACCAAAGGAATGGTGAACATTCTTTACTTCTGCAAATAGACACAGGTCATAGAAATGTAAAAAACATCATGCACAAACTGATAAAATGTAATGAAAGGTTAGAAATGAAGCAAAACAACACAAACAAAGGATTGAAAACTCATTCACAGAGCTTGCATTGTCATTTCCAATATAAAAACCACATGCATTACAACATCTGAGAGGTAGAAAATAGGTTACAATCTTTGAAGAGATCTAATATTCCACAAAATCACTTTCCAAGGTGAAAAGGGAGCCTGCAATGCATGAAAAATGTCCAACAACTCAAAAATGAGCCAAATCTAGCTTTTACAATGCAAAAAACCAAACCCAGGAGAGAGAAACATTGGAAAACATGAGAGAGCTTCAACCACTAACCAAAAATGCAATAAAATAGCATGGGAATCCTTACAGGTCCATTCCCTAACATTTTCACCATGCTGGGAGAGAATGTGAGCCATTCTTCATAAAAAATAGTGGTTGAAACGTCATTTCTGTTCATTACCACGTGCCTAAGGCATTTTTCAATTTTATCTCTCAAAAATACATCAAAATACAAAATTGAACCTGGAATATTATAGATAATTTCACTAGCTTTCCATTGATATAAAGAATGCAAAAAACCGAGCTCTGGATCGAAAGTTATGGCCATTTGAAAATTTAGGGCAAAACAAGGCCAAAACGGGTTAGCGGGCCAAAAATTTGAAATTTTCCCACTTTTTGCATTTGGGAAAATTTCCCAAAAAATCCAAGCGCTCCGCCACTCTTGGTGCCACATGGCATGTTCTGATTGGATGCGGGCCTTTTGTGCTTCATTTTCCACCATTTTGGCCATTGGAAAATTTTCTAAAAGTTCTCCGCCGAGCCGATGACCTGAGGACACGTGGCAAGATGTGATTCACCACGGGCATTTCCTCTTAAATTTTCCATCACTGTAGACCATTTTCCCTCATTGGACACATGGCAAAACCCTATTGGATGTGGGATTTTCCCTTCAAATTTTTCCCGCGGGCCTGTCTTACAGTTTTTTACTGCCACTGGACACATGGCAAGATCCCATTGGCTTGCGTTTAGGGGGCGAAATTTCCCTTTCAAATTTTCACGCATTTTTCTTTGGGAAAATTCCAACTTTTCCCCACATTTCACCGGTCTTGGGAGATGTGGCAGGCTCCCATTGGATGTGGTCCCTGGGGGCAAACATTTTTCTTTTGATTTAACCTTTGGGAAAAAATCCCAATCTCTCCCCGCGTTCCGAAGCTCCGACCCCCCAGGGACACGTGGGATGTCCTCATTAACCGTGGATCTTGGGGGAAAAATTTAACATTGCACCCTCACCGATCTCCTTTGCCAAATTTCCAATCTTTCCTCCACACTCCGCAAGTCTGATGCCTTAGGACACGTGGCATAACATGATTGGGCGTGGGCCTTTCCTTGAGATTTTTCCATGGTGCCAGTCACTTAGTCAAATTTTCTATTTTTACACCACCCTCCGCCACCCCTTTCCTCTAGAGACACGTGGCACAATATGATTTGATGCGGGCCTAGCATCAAAATTTTTGCTTGGATCAACCCTTAGAAAAAGTTTCCAATTTCTTTTCCTTGGACACGTGGCAGCATCTCATTCGTCGGCGGGCCTTCGGGGTGAAATATTCATTTTGAAAACTTACCAAATCACTTAGTAAAAATTCCAAGTTTACCTCCACCCTCCACCACTCCCGAGGACACGTGGCACATTATTACTGGCTATGGGCATTTTAGGGGAAAATTTCCCACAAAAACTCTGCCGAGCCATAACTTCAAAAATACATGGAGTTAGGCGGAAAAATTTACGTTTATGGAAAGTTGAGAAAAATCTCTATCCAATGGTGCCATTTCCAAAAGGTCTTGAGTGTCTAAAAACCAAGAAATTATGACTGAGGCACAAGAGAGGGAACAATGAAGGGAGGGGTCATCTGCCTACTGGATGAAGTTTCCAGTTGCCTGAAACAATATATTGGGCATGGAGTTATCAAATTCTCTGCTTGCTACCCCAACTGATTAGAACACTGCGAGGAGGAAGATGGAAGGTAGGACACCATATGATTGGATCAAGGCCTACAAAACACATTTCCTGGAATAACAAGCCTATGTCAAAGCAGTTAGGGAAAGCAAAGCTAATCTACAACAAAATAATGTGCATAAGCACTTGGAGGAATGAAAACCTAAGTTAATATGTACAAGGTGGAGAATTCGCTTTAGTAGCAATGCTTTAGATGTATTCCATTGACTGGAATCTACAATTCTTCGCCATACAATGAAGACAATTGGAATGCATTGCTGTCCTTACACTTTGTGACCATGTATGGGCCACTCCAAATGACATCAAATTTTGAATGCCTCCCCGTTTTTTCTCTGTCTGCATCCCATTTTAACACTATATATCCAACTTGGAAAGATCTATCCTTGGCCTTCCTATCAAAGTTCTTCTTGATCAAAGATTGATCCTTCTCCATTACTTGGGATGCCTGATTTATGATTTCTTAGAGCTCCATCAATTCTTCATATCTAACCTCCATGGGCCCAAATTACAACAACTCCAACTATTTTATGAGTTCTAATGTTGGCAACTCAAGTGACATGGGAAAAATTACCTCTCTTCCATAAACAATCCTGAATGGATAATTACCTGTAGATCTCTTGGGAGTTATCCTATCAGCCCATAAGGCTAATTTCAATTTGGTATGCCAAGACCTCTGATTTTCATCAAGATTCCTCCTAATGATCCTTAACTAAATTCTTCTTTGTAGATCAGCTTGGCCATTACCCTGAGGGTAATAATTTGATGAAGTGCTTAGGTAGATCCCATTCTTGATAGCCCATTCAGTTACCTTAGACCCAATGAATTCCAATGCATTATCTGATATTATTATAGCAGGTATGCCAAATTTGGTTGCTATTCCCTCATAGAAGTCCAGGATTCTAGATTCATTTGCGTCTTTTAGTGCTACTGCTTCAGTCCACTTGGTGAAGTAATCTGTTGCTGTCAGAATCCATTTTTGTCCTTGGCTTGAATTTGGATAAATGAATCCAATGAAGTCCAAACCCCATTGCATGCATGGCTGGTCAACTGAAATTAGATGCAATGGAAGGGAAGCTAGCCTCTCCTTACCCGTGAAGAATGCACAATTCTTGCACCTCTTTATCCATGCATAACAATCACTGAAAATCTTGGGCCAATAATAGCCAGCCCTCATGATCTTTAGAGCTGTCACTCTTGGTGCAAAATGACCACCAACTGACCCACCATGGAACTCTTCCAACACCCTGTGAATCTGATTTATACCAATGCATCTCAGCAGCACTCCATTCACATCCCTTTTGAACAAAACACCATCAACAAGGGCATATGGGACAGCCTACAATCTAAAGTGTCTTCTTTTGGTCTTGTTCATCTCTGGAGGGCATAGACCTATGCTTAGGAAGTGCATTATGTCTTGGGTCCAGCAAGGAGTGAGGAAACCATTATTTTCCTTTTGAGTGCTTCCTTGCTCATGGCTGTCTTGTAATGTGAAAACAACCTCCTTCTCATTGCATGCTTCCTTGTGTTTGTTCAAGACCGGCTGCTCACACAATCCTTTTCCTCTTACCAACTTGGTGACTTTGATCTCTATGTCATACTCTATGACACGAGTAATCCAACCTGCTCTCTTTTCATTCAGGTCTTTGTTGAGGAGGAAGTCTTTAACTCCCACATGAGAAACCAACAATTGAACTTTGTTGTTTGAAACTAGATGCTTGAATTTCTTCAAGCTCCTGATTACTGCAAGAACATGCTTCTCGATGAAGGAATACCTCACCTCATAGTCCTCCAGACCTTGGCTGAAGAAAGAAATTGGCTGATCATCATTGTTTTTGTTCTGCTGTACCAAAATTGCAAAAATAGTATCATCGCCCCCAAATGCATAAAGGATGAAATCCTTGGAGAAATCCGGGTTAATGAGAGTTGGGGCTTGAGAGATGGCTTCTTTAATTGCTTCAAAACTTTCCTTGCCTCCTGTTATCCATTTGAAAGCTATGCTTTTCTTTAACATCTTGGTGATAGGCTTGACTAGGGCTGTAAAATTTGGGACAAACCTTCGAACAAAATTTATTCTCCCCAAGAAACTGTTATCCAATATTCACCCCTCTAGGGTAAATTTTGATAACATGCATCCAAAAATTCAAATCCCAAGCAAATTGATTGATTCAGAGCAAAATCAGGTTTCTAGGGTCCCTTCAGGTATTTTTTTAACTCCCCTGGCCGAAGAAACAGGGAGCAAGCTCTGAGAAAATGCAAAAAAGGTTGCAGAAAGGCAAATAGGTTGATCCAGGAAAGAGTGTGAAAAATTGGCTAAGTCCTGCTCAAGGTAGCATTTGGGACAAGTGGGACAAATGGAAGCGGATCGGCTGAAAAGCCTCTAGGCGGCCCAAATTGCATTTGGGACAAATCGGGACAGAAAGTACACCGGCGGGCGCAAAAAGCCGATCCGGCCGAAAGAGGAATAAAAATTGGCTAAAGTGTTGCTCGGGATGTTTGGGACAAAAAGGCCCGAACCGGCCGGTTCGGCCGAAATGAACATAGGCAGTCCAAAAGAAAATGGGACAAATGGGACGAAAGTACGTGGTGGGCGTGAAATACCGATTCGACCGAGAGAAAATTGAACTAACTGCTGAGAGGGACGGTTCGGGACAAGCGGGCCAAAAAGGCGCGAACTGGCCGAACCGAGCCGAAATCAGGTCAAAACAGTCCGGACGCAAAGTGGGACAAGCGGGCCAAAAACGCCTGAACCGGCCGAATCAGCCAAAATGAGCACAAAGGGCCCAAAATCAAATGGGACATCTGGGACAAATGGAGGTGAAGTACGCGAAAAAGCCGGCAGGGCCGAGAACCAATCAGAAGCCGCCACGTGTCTTAGAGGAAAAAAGGTCAAAAAGGTCAAAGGGAAAGTTTTAAAAGAGTCATCCCGAACCAATGAAATAGCGCCACGTGTCCAGTTAAGGGCCCCACAAGTGAATTTCAAAATGAAAGCCTGCGAAAGACAGAGGAGAGAGAATTGCTCGTCCAATCAGCACATCCCACGTGTCGTCCAGGTGGCAGAGCGCGGGAAAGGATTTCAAAACACGCTTTCGCCTATTTTGTGCCCTAGATCTTCAGATCGCCATAACTTTTGATCCAGAGCTCGGATTTGCACGTTCTTTATATCAACGGAAAGCTGGTGAAATTATCTACACGATTCCGGGGTCAATCTTGCGTTTGGGAGCAGTATGGAGGGAAAAAAATCAAGAAACAGCTCTGACGCATATTCATGGCCGGAAATGACATTCGAACGACCAGAGTTAATGCAGAATGGGTCGCATTCTCCTGTAATCTAGTCAAAATGATAGGGTATGGGGTTTATAGGGTCCTCCATGCTGTTTTAATACACCTGTAGTCAAGAAAGAATGGGCTCCCATGCCCTTGTACGTCTCCTGTTCCCTGGGTTCGACCCCTGCATTTTAAAAGCCAGTTTTGGGCTCATTTTAAAGGGAGGAACATTTTTTGGGCATAACAGACTTCTTCTTTCACCTTCTTCAAGGGATTGATGAAGTATCAGACCTCTCCAAGGATTGTAAAAGTTTTCTTTACCTCTCTGAGGGTGTAATGCGTATTTTGATATTAAATTGATGACGCAAGCTCTGTGAATGGGTTTCAATCTTCTGTTTGTATTATTTCCTTGATTTCAGATGCTAAATTATACATTATCAGTCTGTGTATGTTTTTATGTTGTGAACCTTGGTCTGTGTCTATTTTGCATGACTAATATGTTTCACCACTCCTTTTTTGGTGCATCACCATCTTTAGTTAGTTTCAATTTTTTACACTTCTACCCCTGTCTCCTTGCAAGTTAGAATAGGATTAGGATCTAAACCTCTGTAGTTTTGCAAAATATAGATCTAAATCAGAGGAGTTTGAGGAACCAGCCTCTAATCTGGAGATTCCTCTCTCAGTTTCCAAATCCCACACTTGGAGAGAGGTTTCCATGTTGTGCAATTACACTGGATGCAAGAGTGATCAACCTAGAAATCTGATCAGCGTCCAGGGGTGCTGTAATTTTGCACTAACAGTATTTGGCACGCCCGATGGGACTAGAGGTCTCATTTTTTTTATTGCAGCAAAGTTGATGTGCATCTGCTGCAATTTTCTTGCTTGAAAAGAGCTATTATTTGCATATCTGGTGACTCTAAGGGGAAGAATCAACTGGTTTCAGTAGCAGTCAGGCCTAAAAGCTTATGAGAAGAATCACAAGGTCAAGAGCTGGAGAAGAGGAAGTGCTATTTGAATACCTGCAATTATCTCCAAGAAGAAGGCAAAGAGGAAGAAGGATTCGAAGGTCTCCATCTCCACCAAACAGAACTCTTTCAACTCCTCCACCTGAGCGGCCTTTCTTTCAGTATACAAGGGTTTTAAGACCAATCAGAATGGCGCAACCAGTGAACCCCTATGTCAACTTGACAGGCAGCAACCCACTTGCTCTCAATGCACAAAATCCAATCCCAGTTGCAGCACTGAAGAACATTCCATACTTTATTGGGGAAAATCAGACCACTCCTGGTGATCATGTCAAGGACATTGCTAACATTTGTGCAATCCATGAGATTAATAAGATGCAAGTAGCTGTGAAATTGTTGGCGTCTTCATTCAAGGGAAAAGCATTGCAATGGTTTAGGAGCCTTGAAGCTGGCTCTATCACAAACTGGAATCAGCTGTGTATTGCACTTCACAATCAATTTGGAGAGAAGGGAGACAACTTGTCTCTTTTGGAGCAGCTAACAACCATCAAGAGAGCTTCCAATGAGCAGCTAACTGACTTCAACTTCAGATTTCAAAGGTCTTGGGATAGAATTCCAGTAGCAGTCAGGCCAACAGCAGAAGGTGCTTTTCTATATTACCTTAAAGCTTTAAATTCTGATATTTCTGTGTTGATTCAATCTATGGGAGGCACAACTATCCCTGCTGCTTATAGTATTGCCATTAGAGCTGAAAATTGTCTGATTCAAGCCGGCAAGCTAGCTCCTAGGCCTCCAATGCCATTATATCCAAGTTTAGAGAGCCCAAGTACTAGTCAAGTACCTGTCTTAGCTCCTATTCCCACTCCTAGGAATCAGAGTTCAAATGAAGCTTCCACTTCATCTCCAAGTGCCCCAAATGAGCTTCAAGAAGTCATGAAGCAACTGCAAAATTTAGGTAATGAGCTGGTTACACTTAAGAGACAGCAAACTCAAGGTTTTAGACCTTCGTATCAGCCTCAAGCTCAACCTAATAGGCAGCCATATCAGCCTCAAAGGCCACCCAATCCAGCTGCAAATATGAATCAAACAAGGCCTCCTGCCAATAAACCATTCCAGCCCTATAATCCAAATGCCATATCTGCCTCTAAGGCATTAGTACCAGCACAAAACAACACTGCCCAGGAGTATGATTGGTGTTTTCCATGTAATGAGCCTCATAATCAATCCATGTGCTTCAATGGTGCTTTGACCCAAGCTTTAATGGTAACAAGTGCTGGTGTGGAGGGTGAGAGTAGTCAAGAAAACAGCCAACAACAAGAAACATTCCAACAGCAACCTTGCCCCAAATGACACCACATTGGTAAATTGGCAAGCAGAGGATTTTTGTGGCATGAATCAGGCAGTTTCTCAAGGTGTTGCTGCCAACACAAGGTCAAAAAGGAGAAATTTGGGTGAAGAACAGCCGTTAGCCCCCAGCCAATCCACAACCTTCCACAGCTCCACAAATGATTGGTAAGCAAAACCCAGTTTCAAATGCACAAGGGCAGCCAAGAACAGCCCCTAGGCAACTCAAATGCCAGCTGTTGCTGCCCACATACAAGGAGCAAATGTGCAGACCAAGGGACAGCAGAGAGATCCTTCATCACCATTCAGTATCATTGATCAGATGAAGAAGACAAACGTCAATATATCTATGTGGGAATCCCTATCCATCCCAGGCCAAAGAAATCTGCTGCAAGCTGCCATAAAGGATTGGCCAACTTTGAATCAGCAGGTCCAAATGCAGGAGAAGGTACTCACAAATGCTGCCCACCCTCAAGGAAATCATGGAGCACAACAAGGTAGAATGCTGAAGCCTCCCCCTTTCTATGTTTCGTTAATCATTGGAAATCAGCTAGTGCATAATTGGATGATAGATTCCGGGGCAAGTAGCTTAGTTATGCCTAAACAGATAGCTGATCAGTTAGGGCTCCAGTATGAAATAACATCTAAGGGAGTAGTGCAGCTGGATGGGACAGCAATAGCAACAGTTGGAGTGATTAGAAATTTGAGTCTTACCTTGCATGCATGTCCAAATGTTGTTGTCTTACAAGATATATCAGTCATAGACCTTCCACCACTCTTTGCCCTTTGCTTGTCAAGAGATTTCACTGCCAAAATTGGGGGATATTTGTCCGCTGATTGGTCTCACATGCTATTCAGAACGAGATATGGGACTAAGGCCACAATTAGGTCAGAACCTATTGCAGACTTCCACATTGAGCCCTATACTCCAAGTCATATTAATACCAATTGCTCAGCATTTGATCAAGAAGATCACCTTGGCACTGATGAAGCCGACACTAAGGTTGGAAGCATCCCAGATTTGACTCTTGATGAATGGGCAAACAAGGTACATGCTTTTGATCCTTATCAAGAAGTAGAAGAATCTGAGCTAGGGGTCTATTGCATACACGAAGAAAGTCAACCTATTCCTAGCATCACCAAGCCAAACCACAAGGATGACAATGAAGTATGGCAGCTGTTTTTCGATGGATCAAGGAGTAGACAAGGTGCAGGAGGTGGAGCCATGCTTGTTTCACCTCAAGGAATAAAGCATTATTCAGCTTTTAGATTTCAATTTGCATGCTCCAATAACACTGCTGAATATGAAGCCTTGGTGCAAGGGATGCATTGGGCAATCAAGAGAAAGATAAAGAACTTGCAAGTTTTTGGGGACAGTGAGCTGATTGTAAATCAGGTCAAGGGACAACATGCCGCAAAAAATGATCTACTCAGGTGCTACAAGAACAGGGTATGGGACCTCATGGAAGATTTTGAGGGCTTTGGCATCAAATCCATCCCTAGGAAGGAGAATCAAGCTGCTGACAGGCTTGCAGCAGTAGGGGCAGCCTTTGACATTATAGAAAACATTCAACAAGACAAGGTACAGCCAAACATCCACGTGATTGTGAGGCCTTCAGTACCGGATAACGATGTCAGTTGGCAAGTATTTGAGAATGATCAGCAAATCATCCACTTCTTGCAAGAAGAAGCTGAGTTCTCAGCTAAGAATCAAGAGAAGTTGGAACAACAATATGGTGACCAGGTGATACAGCTGAGAACTGACAAGCTGCCCAAGGGACTTATCACCTTGGAGTCCATTTTTAATCCCAATGATCAGTTTAGAAAGGAGAAAGCAAACATTCAGGTTAAGAGAGAAGATTCGGTTTCCATCTTGGTAGAAGAGAACAAGCCATTACAAATTGGAAAGATGACAACTGAACAGGAAAGGTATGAGTTCATACAGCTATGTCAAGAATTCCCTGACGTGTTTGCTTGGAGTTATGAAGATTTGAAAGGGTTCAATCCCAACTTAGCTCAGCATACCATTGAATTGGACCCAAATACTAAGCCTATCAGGCAGAAGCAGAGACCAGTCAATCCACACATGGAGCCTCTCATGAGGAAAGAATTGGACAAGCTGATTGAGTCAGCAATTATATTCCCAATCAAGCATTCTAGTTGGGTTGCCAACTTAGTTCCAGTCAGAAAGAAGAGTGGAGAGATCAGGCTGTGTGTTGACTTCAGAGATTTGAATAGAGCCTCTCTCAAGGACCATTATCCACTCCCTTCCATGGAGCAAATACTGCAGGTCGTAGCTGGTTCAGAAAGGTTTTCACTACTTGATGGTTACTCAGGCTTCAATCAGATTATGGTAAAGGGGGAAGACCAGTTCAAGACAGCCTTCACAACCAAATGGGGCACATATGCTTACAAGAAGATGCCATTTGGACTGTCGAACGCCGGAGCAACATTCCAGCGAGCTATGGATATGGCATTCAAAGGCTTGATCAACAAGATAGTGCTGATATACTTAGATGATATTACTGTCTTCTCAAAGAATGCTGCAGACCATCTCTTTCACCTCAGGCAAGTGTTTCAGAAGTGTAGAGAGTTTGGTGTGTCTTTGAATCCTAAGAAGTGCATCTTTCTTGCACATGAAGGGAAGCTCCTTGGCCATATTGTCTCCAAGGAGGGATTAGCAATTGATCCAGAGAGGGTCGAAGCCATAAGAGCTCTACCATTGCCAAGCCACAAGAAGGCCCTTCAGAGTTTCCTGGGAAGGATAAACTTTGTTCGGAGGTTTGTCCCAAATTTTGCAGCCCTTGTCAAACCCATCACTAAAATGTTAAGAAAAAGCATGGCTTTCAAATGGACGGCAGAAGGCAAGGAGAGTTTTGAAGCAATCAAAGAAGCCATCTCCCAAGCACCCACTCTCATCAACCCAGACTTTTCCAAGGATTTCATCCTCTATGCATTTGGAGGTGATGACACTATTTCTGCCATTCTGGTACAGCAGAACAAAGATAATGATGAGCAGCCGATTGCCTTCTTCAGCCAGAGCCTAGGTGACTGCGAAATGAGGTACTCTTTTATTGAAAAGCATGTGCTTGCAGTAATCAGAAGCTTGAAGAAATTCAAGCATTTAGTCTCAAACAACAAGATACAGTTGCTAGTCTCACATGCTGGGGTTAAGGATTTCCTCCTCAACAAGGATTTGAATGAGAAAAGGGCAGGTTGGATCACCCGTGTCATGGAGTATGACATTGAGATCAAGATCACCAAGCTGGTAAGAGGCAAAGGTTTGTGTGAGCAGCTCGCTTCCAAACAACCAGACAACCCAGAAGATGAAGAAGACGCTGTCCTGCTATTACAAGATGATCAAAAACAGGAAAATGATGATGTGTCCACTCCCTGTTGGACTCAGAATATGATACATTTCCTACAGACAGGCCTGTGCCCTCCAGAATTGAGCAAAGCAAAGAGAAGATACTTCAGGTTGCAGGTTGTTCCATATACCATCATTGATGGAGTTTTGTTCAAGAAGGACGTGAATGGAGTGCTGCTGAGATGCATTAACACAGGTCAGATTCAAAGGGTGTTGGAAGAGTTTCATAATGGACCAGCTGGTGGCCATTTTGCACCAAGAGTGACAGCTCTGAAAATCATGAAGGCTGGTTATTATTGGCCTAAAATCTTCAGTGATTGCTATGCATGGATCAAGAGGTGTAAGAATTGTGCATTCTTCACAGGAAAAGAGAGACTCGCTGCCCTTCCATTGCATCCAATTACAGTGGATCAGCCATTCATGCAGTGGGGTTTGGACTTCATTGGAGTCATCAATCCCAATTCGAGCCAAGGGCACAAATGGATTCTGACAGCCACAGACTACTTCACCAGATGGACAGAAGCAGTAGCACTCAAAGAGGCGAATGACTCTAGCATCTTGGACTTTTACGAAGGGATAACTACCAGATTTGGTGTACCTGCTACAATAGTCTCTGATAATGCATTGGCATTCATCGGATCTAAAGTGACTGAGTGGGCTGTCAAGAACGGGATTTACCTGAGCACTTCATCAAATTATTACCCTCAAGGTAATGGCCAGGCCGAGTCTACAAACAAAAACTTGCTGAGGATCATTAGGAGGACTCTTGATGAGAATCAGAAGGCTTGGCATACCAAACTGAAATCAGCCTTATGGGCTGATAGGATAACTCCCAAAAGATCCACGGGTAACTCTCCATTTAGGCTTGTCTACGGAAGAGAGGCAATCTTGCCCATGTCACTTGAGTTGCCAACGTTGGAACTCATGAAACAGCTGGAGTTGCTAGAGTTTGAGCCCATGGAGGTGAGGTATGCAGAGTTGATGGAGCTGCAAGAGATCAGAGATCAGGCATCCCAAGCAATGGAAAAGGATCAAGCTTTGATCAAAAAGACCTTTGATAGGAAGGCCAAAGACAGATCTTTTCAAGTAGGAGATCTAGTGTTGAAATGGGATGTGGACAGAGCAAAACCAGGAAGGCATTCAAAATTTGATGCCATTTGGAGTGGCCCATACATGGTCACAAAGTGCAAGAGCAACAATGCTTTCCAATTGGCCTCATTGGATGGTGAAGAACTGCAGATTCCAGTAAATGGAATCTATCTCAAGCGTTGCTTCTAGAGGGAGGTTCACTACACCTGTAGATATTAGATTAGATTTTCTTTCCTCCAAGTGCTTGTGCACATTGTTTTGCTGTAAGTTAGTTTTGTTTTCCCTAAGTGCCTTGGCATAGCTTGCTGTCCATGGAGATGTTTAGCATGCCTTTGCTTTCATCAGGTCACATTCCATCTTGCCCCTTGCACATTCTGAGTCAGTTTGGATTCTAACAGAATATTTGATGACTCCATGCCCAATGGATTGCTTCAGGCAACTGGTCTTTCCATCTAGCAGGCAGATGATCCCGCTGAGTCGCCAAATTGTTATCCAAAATTCACCCCCCTAGGGTAAATTTTGATAACATGCATCAGAAGATTCAAATCCCAAGCAAATTGATTGATTCAGAGCAAAATCAGGTTTCTAGGGTCCCTTCAGGTATTTTTCTAACTCCCCTGGCCGAAGAAACAGGGAGCAAGCTCTGAGAAAATGCAAAAAAGTTGCAGAAAGGCAAATAGGTTGATCCAGGAAAGAGTGAAAATTGGCTAAGTCCTGCTCAAGGTAGCATTTGGGACAAGTGGGACAAATGGAAGCGGATCGGCCGAAAAGCCTCTAGGCGGCCCAAATTGCATTTGGGACAATCGGGCCAGAAGTACGCGGCGGACGCGAAAAGCCGATAAGGCCGAAAGAGGAAGAAAAAATTGGCTAAGTGTTGCTCGGGACGTTTGGGACAAAAAGGCCCGAACCGGCCGGTTCGGCCGAAATGAGCACAGGCAGTCCAAAAGAAAATGGGACAAATGGGACGAAAGTACGCGGCGGGCGCAAAATGCCGGTTCGACCGAGAGAAAAATCGACTAACTGCTGAGAGGGACAGTTCGGGACAATCGGGCCAAAAAGGCGCGAACCAGCCGAACCGGCCGAAATTAGTCAAGTCAGTCCGAAGCAAAGTGGGACAAGCGGGCCAAAAATGCCCGAATCGGCCGTATTGGCCGAAATGAGCACAAAGGGCCCAAAATCAAATGGGACATCCAGGAAAAATGGAGGCGAGGTACACGAAAAAGCCGGCAGGGCCGAGAACCAATCAGAAACCGCCACGTGTCTCAGGGAAAAAGGGTCAAAAAGGTCAAAAGGCAAGTTTTAAAAGAGTCAGCCCGAACCAATGAAATAGCGCCACGTGTCCAGTTAAGGGCCCCACAAGCATGAAAGCCCGCGAAAGACGGAGGAGAGAGAACTGCTCGTCCAATCAGCACGTGCCACGTGTCGTCCAGGTGGCAGAGCGCGGGAAAGGATTTCAAAACACGTTTTCGCCTGTTTTGTGCCCTAGATATTCAGATCGCCATAACTTTTGATCCAGAGCTCGGATTTGCACGTTCTTTACATCAACGGAAAGCTGGTGAAATTCTCTACACGATTCCGGGGTCAATCTTGCGTTTTGGAGCAGTCTGGAGGGAGAAAAATTGAGAAACGGCTCTGATGCGTATTTATGGCCGGAAATGACATTCTAGCGACCAGAGTTAATGCAGAATGGGTCGCATTCTCCTGTAATCCGGTCAAAATGACAGGGTATGGGTTTGTAGGGTCCTCCATGCTGTTTTAATACACCTGCAGTCAAGAAAGAATGGGCTCCCATGCCCTTGTACGTCTCCTGTTCCCTGGGTTCGACCCTTGCATTTTTGTAAAGCCAGTTTTGGGCTCATTTCAAAGAGAGGAACATTTTTGGGCATAGCAGACTTCTTCTTTCACCTTCTTCAAGGGATTGATGAAGTATCAGACCTCTCCAAGGATTGTAACAGTTTTCTTTACCTCTCTGAGGGTGTAATGCGTATTTTGATATTAAATTGATGATGCAAGCTCTGTGAATGGGTTTCAATCCTCTGTTTGTATTATTTGCTTGATTTCAGATGCTAAATTATACATTATCAGTCTGTGTATGTTTTTATGTTTTGAACCTTGGTTTGTGTCTATTTGCATGACTAATATGTTTCACCACTCCTTTTTGGTGCATCACCATCTTTAGTTAGTTTCAAATTTTGCACTTCTACCCCTGTCTCCTTGCAAGTTAGAATAGGATTAGGATCTAAACCTCTGTAGTTTTGCAAAATATAGATCTAAATCAGAGGAGTTTGAGGAACCAACCTCTAATCTGGAGATTCCTCTCTCAGTTTCCAAGTCCCACACTTGGAGAGAGGTTTCCATGTTATGCAATTACACTGGATGCAAGAGTGATCAACCTAGAAATCTGATCAGCGTCCAGGGGTGCTGTAATTTTGCACTTACAGAAACTTTGAAGGGCCTTCTTATGGCTTGGCAATTGTAGTGCTCTTATGGCTTCAACTCTTTCTGGATCAATTGTTAATCCTTCTTTGGAGACAATGTGGCCAAGGATCTTTCCTTCATGGGCTAGAAAAATACACTTTTTAGGATTCAAGGATACTCCAAATTTTCTGCACCTTTGGAACACTTGTGTCAAATGAAAGAGATGGTCTGCTGCATTTTTTGAAAAAATAGTGATATCATCAAGATATATCAACACCATGTTGTTAATCAAATCCTTGAATTCCATGTCCATTTCTCTTTGCAAAGTAGCTCCAGCGTTGGACAACCCAAATGGAATTTTCTTGTATGCATAAGTTCCCCATTTGGTTTTAAAGGTTGTCTTGAACTGATCCTCTTCTTTCACCATAATCTGATTGTATCCTGAATAGCCATCAAGTAATGAAAACCTCTCGGAACCAGCAACAACTTGTAAAATCTTCTCCATAAAAGGAAGTGGATAATGATCCTTGAGATATTCTCTATTCAAATCTCTGAAGTCAACACACAATCTGATTTCCCCACTCTTATTTCTAACTGAAACCAAGTTGGCCACCCAACTAGAATGCTTGATAGGGAATATGATTGTTGACTCTATCAACTTATTCAATTCTGTTCTCATGAGAGGATCCATGTGTGGATTGACTGGCCTTTATTTTTGCCTGATGGGTTTAGTACTTGGATCCAATTCAATGGTGTGTTGAGCTGACTCGGGATTAAAACCTTTCAAATATCCATAGCTCCAAGCAAACACATCAGGGAATTCTTGACAAAGCTCTATGAACTCACGCCTTTCTTGCTCAATTGTCACTTTACCAACTTGGAGTGATTTTCCTTCTTCCACCAAGATGGACACTGAATCTTCTCCCTTGACTTGGATGTTTACTTTCTCCCTCCTAAACTGATCATTAGGATTGAAAATGGACTCCAAAGTAATAAGTCCCTTTGGTAGTTTGTTGGTTCTCAGCTGTACCACTTGGTCACCATACTGCTGCTCCAACTTTTCCTGATTTTTAGCTGAGAACTCAACCTCTTCTTGCAAGAAATGGATGATTTGTTGATCATTTTCGAACACTTGCCAACTTACATTGTTTTCTGGCACTAAAGGCCTTACAATCACATGGATGTTTGGTTGTACCTTATCCTCTTGGATGCTTTCAACAATGTCAAAGGCTGCTCCAACTGCTGCAAGTCCTGTCAGCAGCTTGGTTCTCTTTTCTAGGAATGGATTTGATGCCAAAGCCCTCAAAATCTTCAATGAGGTCCCACACCCTATTTTTTTAGCACTTGAGCAGATCATTCTTGATAGCATGCTGCCCCTTAACTTGGTTGACAATCAACTCACTATCACCAAAGACTTGCAAGTTCTTTATTCCTCTCTTGATTGACCAATGCAATCCTTGTATCAAAGCTTCATATTCAGCAGTGTTATTAGAGCATGCAAACTGAAATCTAAAAGATGAATAATACTTAAATCCTTAAACAAGCATAGATCCCCCTCCTGCACCTTGTCTACTCCTTGATCCATCAAAAAACAACTGCCATACCTCATTGTCATCCTTGTGGTCTAGCTTGGTGATGCTAGGGATAGGCTGATTTTCTTCATGCATGCAATAGACTCCTAGCTCATATTCTTCTATTTCTTGATAAGGATCAAAAGCATGCACCTTGTTTTCCCATTCATCAAGAGTTAGATCTGGGATACTTCTAACCTTGGTGTCAGCTTCATCAGTGCTTGGATAATCTTCTTGATCAAACGCTGAACAATTGGTATTGATTTGACTTGGAGTGTGAGGCTCAATGTGAAAGTTTGCAATAGGTTCAGATTTGATTGTGGCCTTAGTTCCATATCTTGTCTTGAACAACATGTGTGACCAATCACCAGATAAGTACCCTCCAATCTTAGCTATGAAATCCCTTGACAGACATAGGGAATAGAGTGGTGGAAGATCTATTACTGAGACATCTTGTAAAACAACAACATTGGGGCATGCATGCAAAGTAAGATTCAAGTTTTTTATCACTCCAACTGTTGTTACTGCTATCCCATCCAATTGCACTACCCCTTTGGATATGACTTCATACTGAAGCCCCAACTGATCAGCTATTTGCTTGGGCATTACTGAACTACTTGCCCCAGAATCAATCATGCAATTGTGTACTAATTGGTTTTCGATGATCAATGAAACATAGAATGGAGGGGGATTCAACATTTTACCTTGCTGTCCTCCATGATTCCCCTCCGGCTGGGCAGCATTTGTGAGTACCTTCTCCTGCACCTTGTCTTGCTGATTTGAAGTTGACTAGTCCTTCATGGCAGCTTGTAGCAAATCTCTTTGGCCTGGGATGGATAGTGATTCCCACATTGATATGTTTACATTTGTCTTCTTCATCTGATCAATGATGTTGAATGGAGATGAAGCATCTCTTTGCTGTCCCTTGGCCTGCACATTCATTCCTTGCATATGGGCAGCAACAACTGGCATTTGAGTTGGCCTAGGAGCTATTTTAGGCAGCCCTTGCGTGTTTGGAACTGCATTTTGTTTGCCAATAATTTGTGGAGTGATAGAAGATTGTGGATTACTTGGAGCCAATGGTTGTTCTTCACCCAAATTTCTCCTTTTTGACCTTGTGTTGGCTGCAACACTTTGGGGGATTGTTTGATTCATGTTACAAAAATCTTCTGCCTGCCATTTTACAAGTGTGGCATCATTTGGAGTTGATTTTTGCTGGAATGTTTCTTGTTGTTGGTTATTTATTTGACTCCCTTCACCCTCCACACCCATTGTACTCACCATTAATGCTTGATTTAAGGCACCGTTGAAGCACATAGACTGGTTGTGAGGTTCATTGCATGGGAAACACCAATCATACTCTTGAGCTATGTTGTTTTGCATTAGCACTATTGCTTTGGAGGCAGATGTAACATTGGGATTATAGGGCTGAAATGGTCTGTTAGCAGGAGGTCTTGTTTGATTTTGATTTGTAACTGGATTGGGTGGTCTTTGAGGCTGGTATGGCTACCTGTTAGGCTGAGCTTGAGGCTGGAAAGGAGGTCTAAAACCTTGGGCTTGCTGCCTCTTGAGTGTAACCATCTCATTACCTAAATTCTGAAATTGCTTCATGACTTCTTGAAGTTCATTTGAGGCATTAGAAGATGAAGTAGAAGCTTCACTTGAATTCTGATTTCTAGGAGTGGGAATAGGAGCTAAAATAGGCACTTGACTAGTATTTGGGCTCTCTAAACTTGGAAACAATGGCATTGGAGGCCTAGGAGCTAGCTTGCCAACTTGAATCAAACAATTTTCAGCTCTAATGGCAATGCTATAAGCAACAGGGATAGTTGTGCCTCCCATGGATTGAATCAACATAGAAATATCAAAATTTAAAGCTTTAAGGTAATATAGAAAAGCACCTTCTACTGCTGGCCTTACTGCCACTGGAATTCTCTCCCAAGTCATTTGAAACCTGAAGTTGAAGTCAGTCAGCTGCTCATTGGGAGCTCTCTTGATGGTTGTCAACTGTTCCAAAAGGGACAAGTTATCTCCCTTTTCTCCAAACTACTCATGGAGGGCTATACATAGCTGGTTCCAATTTTGAATAGAACTTGAGGCAAGACTCCTGAACCATTGCAAAGTTTTCCCTTTGAATGAAGATGCCAGTAGTTTGACAGTAACTTGCATCTCATTAATCTCATGGATTACACAAATATTAGCAATATCCTTAACATGATCACCAGGAGTGGTCTGATTCTCTCCAGTAAAGTATGGAATGTTCTTCAATGCTGCAATTGGGATTGGATTTTGTGCATTGAGAGCAAGTGGGCTGCTACCAGTGAAGTTGACATAGGGGTTGTGTTGTGCCATTCTGATTGGCCTTAGAACCCTTGTGGATTGAATGAAAGGCCTACCAGGTGGAGGAGTTGATAGAGTTCTGTTTGGTGGAGATGGAGACCTTTGAATTCTCCTCCCTCTTTGCCTTCTTCTTGGAGATAATTTCAGATACTCAAACAACACCTCTTCTTCTCCAACTCTTGACCTTGTGGTGATTCTTCTCATGAGTTTTCAGGTCTGCACTGCTAAAACCAGCTGATTCTTCTTCCTTGGGAGTCGCCGGATGTGCAATTTAGGGCTCTTTTAAGCAAGAAACTTGCAACAAATGCACATCAATTTTGTTGCAATGAAGATGAAGACCTCTAAGGTCCCACTGGGCATGCCAAAACTGTTAGTGCAAATCAGCAGCACCCCTAGATGTTGATCTGATTTCTAGCTTAACATTTGGACATCTAGTGTGATTGCACAACATTGAATCTTTTCCCCAAGTGTGGGACTTGTAAAAATGGGAAAAGAATCTCCAAATTAGAGGCTGGTTCCTCAACTCCTCTAATCAGGTGTATTACTTGCAATTTGCAGAGGTTTTGAATTCAAGATCCTACTCTAAATTCCAAGGTGATAGAGATGGATAATGCAAAAAATTAAAACTAATGTTAATAAGGTGATGCACCAAAGGAATGGTGAACATTCTTTACTTCTACAAATAGACACAGGTCATAGAAATGCAACAAAAATCAGGAAAAAACTAATAAAATGTAATGAAAGGTCATAAATGAAGCAAACCAACACAAACAGAGGATTGAAAACTCATTCACAAGGCTTGCATTGTCATTTCCAACATCAAAACACATGCATTACAACATCTGAGAGGTAGAAAACAGGTTACAATCTTTGAAGAGGTATGATATTCCACAAAATCACTTTCTAAGGTGAAAAGGGAGCTTACATTGTCATGAAAAATGTCCCAACCACTCAAAAATGAGCCAAATCTGGCATTACAACATCTGAGCCCAGGTAAAGAGAATAGATTGGACAGTCTTTGAGAGAGGTCTCAACCATTGACCAAAAATGTCACTAAAACAGCATGGGAATCCTTACAGGTCCATTCCCTGACATTTTTCACCATGCTGGGAGAGAATGTGACCATTCTTCATAAAAAATGGTGGTTGAAACATCATTTATGTTCATTACCACGTGCCCAAAATGTTTTTCAATTTTCTCTCTCCAAAGTCCATCAGGAGAGAGAATTTATCATGGGAAAACATGTAGAGAGCTTCAACCACCTTTCCATTGATATAATGCAACGTGAAAAACTGAGCTCTGGGCATCCTTACAAGTCCATTCCCAAATGACATTTTAGGGAAAAACAGGGCCAAAACAGGTATGGCGGGCCATAAATGCGAAATTTTCCCACTTCTTACATTTGGGAAAATGGTGGTTGAAAATCGTCATTTTCCACCACTCATGGTACCACGTGCCATGTTCTAATTGGACGCGGGCCTTCTGTGCTTAATTTTCCACCATTTTGGCCATTGGAAAATTTTCCAAAAATTCTCCGTCGGGCCGATGACCTAAGGACACATGGCAAGATGTGATTCACTGCGAGCATTTCCTCTTAAATTTTCCATCGCTATTGACCATTTTCCCTCATTGGACACATGGTAGAACCCTATTGGATGTGGGATTTTCCCTTCGAATTTTTCCCGTGGGCCTGTCTTGCAGTTTTTTGCCGCCACTAGACATGTGGCAAGATCCCATTGGCTCGTGTTTAGGGGGTGGACTTTCCCTTTCAAATTTTCTCACGTTTTGCTTTGGTAAAATTTCCAAATTTTCCCCGCATTCCACCGGTCCTGGTACATGTGGCGGGCTCCCATTGGACGTGGGCTCTGGGGGCAAACATTTTTTATTTTGATTTAACCTTTGGGAAAAAATCCCAATCTCTCCCCGCATTCCGAAGCTCCAACCCCCTAGGGACACGTGGCCTATCCTCATTAGTTGCAGATCTTGGGGGAAAAATTTAACATTGCACCCTCACCAATCTCCTTTTCTAAATTTCCAATCTTTCCTCCGCCCTCCATCGGTCTGATGCCTTAGGACACGTGGCATAACGTGATTGGGCATGGGCCTTTCCTTGAGATTTTTCCATGGCGCCAATCACTTAGTCAATTTTTCTATTTTTACTCCGCCCTCCACCACCCCTTTCCTCTAGAGACACATGGCATAATATGATTCGATGCGGGCCTAGCATCAAAAAATTTGCTTGGATCAACCCTTAGAAAAAAATTCCAAATTTTTTTCCTTGGACACGTGGCAGCATCTCATTCGTCTGCGGACCTTTCGAGGGAAAATTTCCCACAAAAACTCTGCCAAGCCATAACTTCAAAAATACATGGAGTTAGGAGGAAAACTTTACCTTTCTGGAAAGATGAGAAAAATCTCTATCCAATGGTGCCATTTCCATAAGGTCTTGAGTTCTTGAAAAGCAAAAAATTATGACTGAGGCACAAGAGAGGGAAGAATGAAGGGAGTTAGCCACAAAATGAGCAAGGGGCTCATTTTGGATAACACTTCCCTTTATAGATTTAGCACTTCAGATATTCAACATGAATGCATTCTCCATGGTCTTTAAGACCTCATACACCTCTCTCTAGCCTTTATATCTCACTCAAGCTCCCTTACTTCACAACATTCTCAAATAGATAAAAATTGCCTTGTATATATACCTGTCTCAACCATAAACATCATATAGGTCAAACATGATGCATTAGGTCGGTCATATAGAAACTCAGAGAACATATCAACATAGGTCGGCCATGCAAGTATAACAAAATATAGAGTAATCACACCATAGGATTATTTTGAACTTTCATGACCCAAATATATGATTTTAATCTCCATCTACTTGAGTTTTCTATTTATGTTCTTCTTAGTAGTTCACACCAGGGAAAATTTTACAAATAGTAAGAATTCTAGAATTTGAATTTGGTGATTTTTATGGCCATGGTAGTGTCAAGGTTTCACCCAAAAATTCCACAAACAATATTTTTTCCCATGCAAATAGCCAATGAATCTCCGATCCTAACGTATATTTTTTATTGAATCGTCGCATGATCGAGAAGCCAGGATTTTAAAACATTCTTGGATCACCAAGAAATATATGAAACCTTATTGGTCCTTTGGGCTCATTTACCGACATGTATGGGAGTTTTTTAAAAATTTAATTAAATTCTACATATATATACATATATATATGTATATATACACACACACAAACATATACACACACACACACACACACACACACACACACACACACACACACACACACACATATACATATACGTATACATAGATGTAGAATCACTAAGCATTGAGAAAAGTTCAGAGGTTTTTTAATCTTTTCCGATTTTCCAATTTATAAATTTACAAAGTAGTAGAAAAGGATTCAACGAATCAACATTTTGCAATTTTCTTACACAAATAAAAATCAAATAAATCAATGTCTTTCAGGCTATTGCATCGGAGTTTACATTGTACAAGCACTTACTGCAGGTAAATCTATTTACAACATGTTTTCTTTCACATCGCATTTCTTTATCTACTTTTGTAAGTTATTTATGTGATTTTTTTTTTTTATGGTATCAAGAATGTCATGAAATTGCAATGCCTTAGTTTATTTTTATCCCATAGCTCTTCCAAATAAAAAATTGTCCTTATAGGATTCAGAAAAAGGGCTACTAAAAAGGGAAGCTCAGGAAAAAATCAATTACAACCCCTCCTGGTAGTGGTGCTGACATTCAAAAATATCATCTTATTTTGAGAAACCATTTAAGGAATTACATACTTCTCCGATAGGACCAACATAATCAAGGGATAATGATTGCATTCAAAATAAAAATCAGAACGAGTTCATTTTTTATTTGATGACTAATGTTGTCAATGAAGATGACAATGAAATGCCTCCCCTTAAAGACATTCCATTCAATGAAGTTGAAACTACATCACCTTCCCAATTGAATGTTAGAGGTGAAACTTCTGGCAGTCAAAAAAATTTAAATCCCACTATAGAATATACTTAGAGGATTCCTATTTATGGAAGAAAGAGAAAGGAAAGAAAATGGGATTTGGGAAGGAGTTTCAGGTTAGAGTGGGTTTCTAAGTATCCATTTATTGAACCTATTGCAAATGAGAATAAAACTGAACCTCCAAAATAATGCAAATGTAGAATTTGTAGATCTAATTGGGCAGGGACAAGATAATGTAACTTAATTTGGATAATATTAAGAAGCATGTACGAAAGATATATGAAAAGAAAACTATAGATGAAATTGTGAAGAATGTTTCCAAATGGAAAAATGCAGATGATTGTTTACATGTTAGGTATGAAAAATATTTTTAAAAGCATAAGAGAAATGAAAGAATAGTTACAACGAGTGAAGGGACGATTACCTCTCACTTCAACAAGGTCATTCAAAATAGTCTTTTAGGTAAAAGAGTTTATCTAGCTACTATTTTTCACATTCTGAAAAGAGGTCATCCTATAACAAATTTTCCTAAACAAAAGATGATTTTTTCTTTTCTTGGTGTCCCACACTTTACTCATTCTTAGTGGTCTAAAATTAGTGTTTGGGATTAGGTAAAATGCAAATATACGGTTGAGAAAGAAGACTTGAAAGAGAAACTGAAGTCTGCACATATATTTTTCTAGTGATGAGGATATAACCGTAGATAATACTAGTTGGGTCTATATGCATGTTTATAATATTGAGAATCATGTGAGACATCCTAAATTACTTTCTATTCACAAGATGAGAGAGAACTCCAATGCTAAAAACCTTTGTGAATCGGTGATAATAAGTTTGAAGGAGTTCGATGACATGGATAATGCTACAATTACATCAAATTTGGTATGTATTGGGGCAGGTGGATCATCTATAATGTAAGGTCATCGTAATTACCTGTGTCTAAAATCCAAACATCTCATTTCCCGTATATGATTTTCATTCATTGTATGGCTCATATCATGAATCTAGCATACAAAATAGTTGGCAAATTTAAACTTGTAGAAAAATTTGGAGAACTTTTTCGAGAGGTGCGTGCTTATTTATGCCGTAGTCCTAAAACATCCATGAAATTACAAATATTTGTAGAAGGAATAAAAAATGGGCATAAAATGTTAAAATATGCCGACACTAGGTGGATCTCATTATATCAATTGGTTCGTAGGGTGTATGACGAGTACCAATCCTTATTAGGATTAATGTGGTAGAATCACATGGAAGTGGACAAGACTCGCAATTTGATACATCATTTGACTAATATAGAGACATTTTTGATGTTATGTGGTCTCCTTCCCATGTTGTATGAAATTCATCATTTAATTAAACAATCCTAAGAAATAACTATCTATATTTCTGATTTTTCTAGTTTGAGGAAATGTGTTTGTCTAGCAATAGAATATTTGTTTTTCAATGACACTGCTTTTTTAAGTCCAAAGTTTGATGGTTGGAATAATTTGATAAAGATTGAAAATTTAAGTAGCTTTCTTAAGTTCAACTTGTTTGGGGAAGTATGTGCTTCAGTATGTGGATATGAAACACCAATGGACCTATTACATGTGGTATCCACTAATGCTGAGAAGGTAAATGTCATAGGGATGCTATTTAATAACATTATATCATCAACAAGGGTAAGGTTAAGAGAAATTACAGTTTCCCTACTATAATAAATAAGGTAACCTTTTAGTAGGGATGTTTTACTTGAAACAATGGCTTTAGTAAATCCCACCTATTTGAATAGTGTCCAAAATGAAATATTTTTATAGGAAGACTACCACAAGAGATTGAATACATTGATCAAACATTTTTGTAAGCCTTTTAATATAAATGAAATGAATACACCAAAATTATAATCTCAATCTCTCTCAAATTTTTCCCACTCTGCACAAATGTTGATTTTTTATACAGGCTTCCCTATGGCTATGCTGGATCCTTCTGGTCTGGCATCTGACCCCACTCCTGACACCTCTAGTGATGAATCATCACAAGTCCTTCCTAGGACATGGAAATATGTGGTATTAGGGTCTCCAAAGGTGTCACAAGCTGTTAAAATACAACCCAATTTGTAGGATGGGGTGCATTCTCTATAGTTCCCTCACATATCACAGATGGTACTCTGGCATCAAGAGACATGTCACTGATTGGAAAATTTATGGGCCTTAGGACACCTCTAGAAGATACAATAAAATGGTCACACATCAATTGGGCCCCCTGTGGTCCCCTTGAGATTGCACCTATGCTAAATGAATTCATCCTCTTCACTTTCAGCCATAAAGAGGATTTTGATCGAGTGCTTCTCGGGGGTCCTTGGTTCTTTGGAAGGTGTGGTTTCTATATTAGGAAATGGACCTTAGGTTTAAACCTTCATACAAAAATAATGACACAAAAACTGATATGGGCTCACCTTCCAAGTATCCTATTATATTTTTGGGACACTATGGTTATTTAGGGTATTACTCTCTCCTTATGATCTCTAATTACTATCGATCAAGCTACCAAAGAGAAATCTAGGCTCATTCAGTCAAGATTTTGTGTTAATACTGATGTAAGTAATCCATTGACCTTCTCTCAAATTTTGGTATTTGGAATCAACCTATTGAATATGAATATGTTCTATAGGCTTGATCCATTTATAAGAGCATAGGTAATATGGCCCCTTCTTGTCCCTTGAAGCCAACTCCAAAATAGAAGCACCTTGTGCACACTCCAAAGTTGAAGGGTAAATATATCCCCAAAAATATTCAAGAGGCGGGAACCTCCAATACCTTTTTTTCTTTTATGGAAGAAGGTGAGATCCCTTCCTCATAGGTCCCCCCTGTACAACCAATTATTGACTCTCTAGCAGACCCCCCTGCTCCTCCCTCTTCCCCCTCACTTCATGCTCTCACTGAACTCCTACTAAATGTTGATCCCCCTTTTCTTATCCCCCAAAACTTTGAGGAGGTTTTATCTTCTAAAAATATTTCCCCTTATCCAAATCCTTATCTAAAAGAAAAATATTCTTTTCCCTCTCCTTCATCTTTGGTGATCGAAGAGTTTATCCCACCCAAAAATAATAAAAGAATATGTAAAAAAATTGGGACCTATGAATAAACAAAAATAATGGGAGGCCCAACAAACAAGTCAAGATTTAGTTAGAGAAAACTCAATATATTGCACAAGTAACCCAAGGTACTCTCTCTATTGAGGGTAGAGGGAAATCAAAACCCCAAAAATGAAGATTCTCTCTTTGAACATTAGGGGGATAAATGATCCCCAGAAAATAAGAGTCCTCAAGGATATCATATTAAAACATTCTCCAAATATCATCATGTTGCAATAGACTAAACTCAAGGAGGATAATATACTCCCTAGGATTGGCCCAACACCTCATTTTCCTCCCATACCTCATCTGGTAACTCTAGAGGCCTTTGTAATTTTTAGAATTATAAAATCCTTTTTGGGGAGTGTATCATTAGCACTCCTCATTTTTTGGGATATTTTATTTCAAGAAATTGGATCCATTTTGGGTTAGATTTTTGTTAATGTCTATCCCCCAAACTTGGAATCTCAAAGAGCTAACATTTGATAAAACATACTCGAATTTATAAGTAGCTGTAAATATTTACCTTAGCTCATTGCAAAGGATTTTAATGCCCCTTTCTTTTATTCAAAAAAACAAGGAGGTACTCTAGCTAGTTGTAGCATTATGGAATCTCTTGCTAGATTTAATAGATAGGGTGAGTTATTTTATTTTTATCTTCATGGGGATTCCTTTATATAGTCAAATATAATATTAGGTTTTAATCACATTCAAATTTAGTTAGATAGGGTTCTTGGTTCCCTGGATTGGATCTCATGCTTTAGTGACTTTTATTTGATGGCCCTCCTCAAGGATGCTTCCAACCATATCCTCTTGCTTTTAAGAGAAACAAAATTTCAAAATTATAAGAATCTCCATTTCAAAATTGAATTAGCCTAGTTACATAATCATAACCTAAATAAGATCTTTAAGGATTGGTGGAAGGTGGAAATACATGGCTCATCTGTGTATAGATTCATGAAGAAGCTTAGTTTCATCAAAAAGTAACTTAAAATTTGGAAGATCAATTCCTTTGGGGACATAGCAGAGAGGAAACATAAACTCTCATTAAGGATAGCTATAGTATCATCCAATATTGAATTAGCTGGAAGAACTCCTTTTTTACACCAACAAGAATTTTCAATTTTGAGTGACTTTCATAATACTCTTGTTGAAGAGAAAATATTTTAGTGAAAAAATCCAAGGCTATTTGGATTTAATAAAGAGATCATAACACTAAGTTTTTTCACACTACTGCCATCAAACATAAGAGTAGGGATAAGATAAAGGAGCTCTTAGATATGGATGGGAAGCATGTGAATTCTGAGGATGTGTCATTTCCACGTAATTGGTTGAATTTTATTCTAACCTTCTCAAGGAGGAATGTCCCACTAATGAGGATGACATTTTTGAAATACTATAGCACATCCTAAAATTAATTATGGATGATATTAATGACAAGATAAATAAGCCATTTTTAGTTGAAGAAGTTCGTACACCTGTTTTTGCTATGAAAGGTGACAAATCACCAGGTTTCGATGGATTTCCTACAACTTTCTTTCAAATATTTTGGAACATTATAAAAATTAACTTACTTGAATCATTTAATGAGTTTTAGGATAATGGCTCCCTTCTAAAATAATGGAATAATACTTTTTTAACCTTGGCTCTGAAAGCTTTAGGTTCCAAGTCATTATCCTTTGTAATACTTCTTATAAAATCATTAGTAAGATGTTGACTACTAGGTTGAAACCTTTTATCGATAGTTTGATTTTTGAGTAGTAGAATGGTTTCATTGGGGGTTGTATGATCCAAGGAGGAGTAATATCTACTCATAAATCTATCCACACATCTCATCACTCTAAATCAGTAGGGATGATTATTAAGTTAGATATATAAAAAGCTTTTGATTGAGTCAGTTGGTCCTTCCTTCTCAAAGTACTTAGAAAATTTGGTTTCAATGATAAATGGTGCAATTGGATTCATAGTTGCATCTCATCCCCACACTTATCTTCTTTGGTGAATTTTATTCATGTAAGTTAGTTTGCTAATAACAGGGGTATTAGATAATGGAACCCTCTCTCACCTTTTCTCTTCCTTCTAATGGCTAATACTTTAATTAGGGCCCTAGGGGTACTAAAAATGTTTCTGGCATCTCACATTTAAAAATCACTTCCAGGGTTCCAACGGCTACTAATAGTCAATTTGTAGATGATACTTTCCTACTGGGGGAAACCTCAGTTGTTGAAGCTAGAACTTTGAATAATATTCTTGAATATTATCAATCATCCTCGAAACAACTTATTAATTTTTCCAAAATTTGTGTTGCCTTCATTAATACTCCCCCCATTAGGTTAGAAAGATTGTAGATATTTTTGGTTGCAAAATGACTAATCTCCCATCTTCCTACTTGGGAATCCCTCTCTTCAAAGGCAAACCACTAAAAACCCTCTGGGCTCAGGTGATTAAAATATTTCAGAATAATCTTGTGGGTTGGAAGTGTTATCTCCTTAGCAAAGTAGTAAGCTACAATTTATTAAGACAAATCTTCAAATTCTTCTAATATATTTCATGTTTCTTATTAATATGCCTTTTTGGTTGTTTCCCATATAGAAAAAATTCAAAAGAAATTTATATGGTCTGGATCTGAAGAGCTTAAAATAATTCACCTATTTCCTAGAATGTTTCTTGTAAACATGTTTCTAGGATTTGATCTGTTTCTCTCTTTTGAATTTATGTGGCAAGATGGTCAGTGGGTACATTGAAAATAATGGTAATAAACCTTGTTGGTGCATCCCTTTTTGGGAAGAATGTAGCTTGATCCAGATGTAGTGTATAGAAAGACTCAAGAATTTTCTTTCCTCTCATTACATTCAATTTTCCCCATCTCAAGCTGCGCAAATCTGGCTGAGTTACCCATTAGGTTGTTTCTTGGTTAAAGCTTCCTATATTTTGAGACCTCATCTCCCTTATGGACCAATGCTTGGACAAATATGGATCCCTAAAGTTATTCCTAAAAATGGTTTATCTTCTTGGATCTCCTTTTGGGATGTTATTCTTTATGGAGAAAACCTAAAATTAAGGGAATTCTTTCTCCCAAGTCGTTGCATCCTTTGCCTCATTAGTATGGAAATCTCTATTCACCTTATTTTCTAGTGTCCATTCTCCCATTCTCTTTGGTGCCTCCTTTTAGAAAGATTTCAGATTGCATGGGTGTTCCCCTCTTCTCTATCTCAATATTTTTCTCAATGGATGTCCCCATTCCAACACTCTATCGCTTTCCTTTCCTGGAACATGTTGCTTCCCTATGTTTTAGGGAATTTAGAAAGAAAGGAATAGGTGTATATTTAAGGAGAAAACTCATGATTTGTAGTAGGTATTCATTAGAGTGATATTTGGATTACATCAAAACTTGAACTGTTGTATCTAGAAAAAGCATAAATAGAAAGTTATTTTAAGTCTCTCAGAACCTTGACCAAGCCAAATGATTAACTAAAATTGATTAATATGGGGGTACTTAATATAATATAGGAGGTTATAAATGTTGTAAATAAATGTGATAAATTAATATAAAAATTACTGAATCATAAAACTAATGAAGTAAATCCCTAACATACAAGAAGATGGTGAGGAAAGAACTTAGTTGATTGTTGATGTCTGTCATAGAGTGTCGCAGAGATGACTGGAGAAAACATAAGTAGGATCAACTATGCAGGGGTCCCATAAATACTAGATATGGAGGATATGAGTGGAATGGGGCACCTAGAATAAGACCAGGGTGCCCACGTGCACTCTAGTATGTAATGCGGGCACCATGGTCTGAAAAAAATATCCATAACTAGTTCTCACAAGGTTATAAGGTGGTATGAAACCCTCGTTGTGTGTCACATCAGGTTCAATCTCCCACATTGTATGTCTCCAATAATCTAATCTAATGTAGATACCTACAAGAAGACAAGGAGTATTAAAACCCTAAAAATAAAGATGTAGAATGAATGGGTTAGACTGACATCGGTTGCCATAATTTTTGGCTTACTAAAGTGAGCATTACAATACATTTTGGACCCAAATGTAGTTCTAATGAGTGTGTGCATGTCGTTCCCTATGTGCTCTTGTGCTAGCCACACTTTGTGAAATAACGAGCAATAACTAAATGTAGAAAATGTAATAGAATAGAATATAATCCCCCCTTATGAAGTGTGATGCAAAATTCCTAGCTTATGCCTTAATGATGGATTTATGTGGATTCAAATGCAATTGATGGATGCAACTCTAGATGAGTGATACTAGTAGATGATGCTAGGACCCTCATTATTGTCTCATAACTTTATATTTATAGGTTTCTCTTGATATAATTTTGTAATTAACCCTAAAATGGCAAACTAGGAAAAAGATAAACATGAAAATCACCTAGAAAGATCCCAAAAAGTGGTGGGAAAGTAAAATAAGGATTAGGGCGCCCCAGGTGGGACCGGGGCACCCATGGGTGCCCCAACACTGCCATGGGTGCCACAACTAAGGATAAAATAATGTCAAATTACTAAAATAGAATGGGCATGAAGATAAAAATGTGTGGGAGTGATGAAATACAATTAAAATAATATTGCCAAAAGATGGGATTAATTAGTACTTTCTTCACTCAATAACTTTTGAAATAGGAGTATGACACTAGGATAAATAAATGTCTTGATTGCATGATTTTTTGACTACATTTCCCCCCACTTTATGTTGGTGATTTGAAATATCAGTAACATAAAGTAATTAGAAATGTGTACATGATGTCAATGAAGAGTGTACTATAAACACGCCAAAGTACTAGAAAAAAGTGTGGAATGAAAAAAAGAAGATGGAGGAGCATGGAAACTAAAGATGAAAAATGTGTAAATAAAAGGTGATGAGAGTAAACCTAGAGTGGAATGCGTGTGTAGTTGTTGCGGTGTGTAGTGTACCAGCATGGTTAGTAAAGCATGTGTTGTTGCATAGTGTTGTTATTGTTGCCCCCAATTTGACTACTTATTTCTCATACGAACAATCCTATACGGAGAAAATGATCAAGTAGTTAAATATGTATGTATGTAAAAATGCTATCTTAAATAAGCATGTATATGTAAAGTAAAAAAATGTAAAATATGTGAAATGAAAAAGTGTAAATGGAACATCTGCACCTGATCCATGTTGAGAGAAAGAGTGTAGAAGGATATCTTGTAATGTGAGTTTTTTGGGTGATCTCATGCCACCCTCTCTGAAGAAGTGTAAGGAGGAAACGATATTTGTTCTCCAAGTTCTAAGTACTTCTTCTGAAATATGTGTGAAGATATCTTTGTATTATCCTATTTTTTTAAGATTTGACACCACTAGCCGAAGTAATGTAGAGAGACACACCCACTGTAACCCCCAATCTTGTAATTGCTTCCCAGAAATGCTAAGGAAACCATGTCCCGTAAAATTTGATATGTATGGGTTTTGTAGACTAGTCTGAACCCATTTGATCTATGTAAACCCACAATGCCAAGGGAGGAAAGTGAATTGTACTGAATAGGTGTAACCATGCTATGTTATTATGTAAACCCCAAATGATGCCCCCCTCTTTGGGGGCACATGTGACGTCACTTATAGGAGAATGTGGCCCCAAAACTACATGTACTATTTAACTCTTCCCTTTAGGGGGAAATGGGATATGCTTAGTAGAAACCAAGTCTTGTTCAAACAAGAAGGCTATCCAAATACAATTGTAAAGCAAACAATACATGCATAGAGAAAACATACGTAACCTACGCAAACAATGCAGTAAATGTAAACATAGAAGAAGATAAAGTAAGCTTCATAAAGTGGGTTGCAAAATTGTGACATCACTCATGATGTCGCAAGACATGCAAGGAAATTATGGACATAAAAAAAGCAAGTGTGCACACAAAGAATAGGGAAAATCCCACAGATAATAGAAAATAATAATAGACAAGTATAGACAAAAAAACAAGGGTTCATGTTAACATATAATCCTATAAAACAAGTGTTGCAAATGGAACACCCATTAGCATGTTAGAGAAATAAGAAATATTTCAAAAGCATGTATGATCAAGTAATGTAAGATGTTAATCACAAAATGAAACAATAACACCTGGATGAGATGAATGTGGATGCCCCTAGCGACCATGATAGTAAGGGTAGAAGGCAAGTGTCCATGCTGTGTGTAGGAGTCATGTATCTACGATCACACTAAAAAATGGTTTGAATGGGTATGCATGGATGGTATAGATAATGACATATCAGAAAACAATTTAACATGTGTAATAAAGTGAGCATGTAAAACACTAGAAAGCAAGAATAAATTCCCCCAAAACAATCCAATATGCAGTGGATGGATATATTGGAATGTAAGATGGAATGATAGGAGCCACGTGCCCTCCGAGTGAATGTAAATTTATGCAATGAGGTTCATTTTTTTTCCCCCTCAGTAGTTAAGAATGAACCATAAACGGGAGTGCCTCATCGGGGAATGGTTAAATAGTATTTATTGTATCTAATGTGCTGTGATGATTGTGTAAGTGTGGTGATGAAATATGACCTATAGAAAGGATTTACATGAACCTTATAGCCAAAGCGTATATCAAAAATTAATGAATTGATGAGTGATGATTTAACCTAAGTGTATATCACTATATTATAAATTGACAAGTGATAATTTAACCCTAATCATATATCAATATATAATGATTGGTAAGGAGTGGTGATGTAACCTAAGGTGTATACCACTACAAGATTATATAATGGGGGTGGTGATATAGCCTAAAGTGTATACCACTACTAGATTAAACAAGTGAGTGACGATTTAGCCTAAAGCGTATGTCACTAGCCTAGGAATGTCAAAGGATGAAATGTCACATGGTGAATGTAAGGTCCATTTGAATTGTAAACCCTCGCCAATCGAGTATGGACCAAGGAACTAATGTGCATCATAGGGTGGTGAGCACAACACCTAGAAGATAATTCAATGGTGAAAATAAATGACCATGTGATGATTATAATATATAAATATGTGGTGTATGATATGCGATGGTAGGTATGTAGCATCATAAAATGTAATTTATAATGCGCAGTGAAAGTAATATAATGTGTAGGGTTAAATGTAATGATAGAAGCATATGTGATGAATACTAGTATAGTACTTATAAAATTTATGATATGAAGATGTGTAGTGTATGACATGACTAGGTATAGTTTGGGTAGTGATATATGTAGTGTGTAGAATGACGAGGATATATGATATGTAGAATGACTTAGGTATGACGTAAAATGTGTGTAGAATAGTAATAGAATGTAGACTAAGTGCAATATGTATTGGTGTATAGCACATGATTGTGTGATGAAATGAAATGTATAATATCTTTAGTGTAGTGTGTGAGGTTTAGTGTAATGGTAATCCCTCAACAGTCAAGTGTGAACCAAAGCATAAGAGTGTGTCATCGGGTGATGAAACTAAAGTGTGTAATAAGTATGCATATGATATGAGATTGATGTATGAGAATACAAAAGTGAGATAAGTGTAAATGGTAAGATTTGGGGGGGGGGGGGGGGGGGGATGTGGGATGTTATTCCCCCCAAGTATATGATAATGTGTGTACTTTTTGATAAATGATGCATTAGGGTGATGAAGCATTATATATTTCATGTAATTGACGATGTGTAAGGAGCGTTCAAGTATTATAGATGTGTGTATGTATAGGTGGTGATGTAATAGAGGAATATGGTAATGTAAGATGAAACGAGTTTCTTTATGGTAAAATACCCATCAATAGTCATATAAGAACCATAATAATGTGAGTGTGTCATCAAAAGGGTAAGGTGACAAGATTCACCTACTAAACACCAAGTATGCATTTAGCGGTAGGAAGCTTGGTAGAACAAGAGTTTATATTAGAACTATTTGGTGTCAATGAGAGTGGAGTTTTCAATGTGTTCATAAACACTAAGTATGAAGGGTTAGTTGTTTTGACATACGTGATTAGTTAGAGCTTAGAATTGAGAGGAGGCCATGTTGCATTGAGTCTCAAGGGAGGATACTTAGGTTGAATTGGTAATGCAGTTGATGATTAAGTATGAGTGGTTTGTAAACTAATTTGGATAGGTGGTTTACTTTGTTGTCTTGGAGATACCATAGAGGATTTCTTAGGTGATGCTTGTCTTTTCGAAGAAGGTGTATGAGAAACAGTGGTGTGATTCTCATTAAGTGGAGGTGAGGTAGTATCAGAGATAGGAGAATCATGTGATGCTACTATAGTAGTTTTATTATTAGGAGAAGGATTAGCAGGCACATGTGAGTGATCATCAATAATAATCAGGTAATCAATAAGAGGATCATCTAGAACTTTCTTAAAAGGTTAGCAACAGGAGCACTAGTATCCTTATAATATGGTGTAGTCATTGTGGATGGGCATGTATTGAATGAGATAAAACCCTGACACTCAAGATGTTTGATCCTATGTTGTAAAGCATAGTAATAATTATCATTATGTCCATTGATCCTATAATAGTTGCAATATGGAAGACCTAGATATTTTGTAAGATGATAAGGAGGATAACAATGAGTAGGTGGTAAAGTGTGATCAAATTATGAATAAGAAGCTGAGTAAGAATATCACATTGCGTAGTATTATACTCAAATATGAGAGGCTCGGGTAATGTAATGTCTTGAGGCTCAGATATATGACATGTAGTAGACATATATTGCATATAAGATGTAGAAGGAGTAGAAACATGGGATTGAGAAGCATATTTAAGTTGTTGAATTTCATATCTAATAGATGTAAAGGTTGATTTCATAGCCTTAAATTCATCTTGAAATAAAGCATGTAGAGCTTGCATTTAATCTAATAGGGGTTGAGTGGATGGAGGATCACTAGGATCAGATTTAGATAAATGATCGAAAATAGAACTGATTTGGTGTGGTGGCATATTTTCATCTAAATACATGTAGTCTATTTGTTTTTGCAAAATAGCTTGATAATGAGGATATATCTCAAGTAAATTAGATAAAGAGACTTGAGGAAATCAGGGACCCATGATAGAAAAGATAAGAAAATCCATAGAACGAAGGTGGGTTCAAAGGTCGGGCTCACCAAAATGATTAACGAAAATTGATTAATATGGGGGTAGTTAATATAATCTAGGAGGACATAAACACTATAAATAAATGTGATAAAGTAATATAGAAATTATTAAATGATAAAACTAATAAATTAAATACCTAATATGCAAGAAGAAGGTGACAAAAGAACTCAAATGATTGTTTATGTATGTCGTAAAGATGACTAGAGAAAAAAGTAGGAATGACTGTGCAGGGGTCTCATAAAGACTAGATCTTGAGGATCTAAGTGAACTGGGGTGCATGGAATAGGACTGGGGCACTCACGAGCACTTTGGTATGTAATTTGGGTGCCCTTGTCTATGAAAAAGCTCCATAACTAGTTCTCATAGGGTCATAATGTGGTCTGAAACCCTCATGTGTTGCATCAAGTTTGTTCTCCCATGCTGTATATCGCCAATAATCCAATCTGATGTAGAGATATGTAAGAAGACAATAAGGAGTATCAAAACCCTAAAAATAAATATGCAGAATGAATGGGTCAGACTAACCTTAGCTCCCACAACAGTGGGCTTACTAATCTGAGTGTTGCACTACATTTCAGACCCAAATGTAGTTTTGGTGAGTGTGTGCATGTCGTTCCCTAGGTGCTCTTGTGGAAGTCAAACTATGTGAAATATTGAGCAATAACTAAATGTAGAAAATGTAATATCATGTGTGCATGGAATAGAATAGAATCCCCCCTATGAAGTGTGATATAGACTCCCTAGATTGTGTCATGATGATGGAGCTATGTGGATACAAATACAATAGATGGATGTAACTCTAGATGAGTGATAGTAGTAGAATGATGCTAGGTCTGTCATTATGGTCTCATAACTTTATATTTATAGGGTTCTCTTGATATTATTTTGTAATTAACCCTGACATGGCCGACTAATAAAAAGATAAGGAAGAAAAACTACTAGAAATAGCCTAAAAGGTGGTGAGAAATTAGAAAAAGAATCGGGGTGCCCCAGCTAAGGATAAAATGATGGGAAAATGCCAAAAAATACTGGGCATGTAGATAAAAATGTGTGGGAATGATGAAATAAAAGTAAAATAAGATGGTCAAAAGATGGGATTAATTAGTACTTTGTTCACTCAAGAACCTTCTAAATAGTAGTATGATACCATGATAAATAAATGTCTAAAGTACATGATTTTATGACTACAACAACTCCTCATTTCCCTAGAAACATCTTCTACAATATCAGCTCGGGCTAACACCTCTTGGTCCCCCCATCAACTAGCTAAATATCAACAATGATGGTACAACTAAAGGTAACTCGAGTTCCTCTGGTGGAGGTGTTATTCTTAGGGATGAGTTAGGTAAACCCCTAGATGCCTATACATCTTTCTTCAGAACTAGTACAAATCAAAGAGTTAAAGCCCTATCTATTCTTAAAGGTATTGAGTTGGACCTTAATATTGGCTCTGGATAGATTATATTTAAAAGTGATTCTCTTAATCTTGTAAGAATTCTCAACTTAAATGAACCTTCTCAGTGGACTATATGCAACATAATTAAGGATATTAGAGTCCTACAATATCATTTTCAGTGGATCAAATTTTAGCATATATATATGGAGGGTAACAGGGTTGGCTAGCATGGGTGTCCTCTCAAATGGTCAAAATAATTGGATAGGATATTTTTCGAAGGACCTCCTTACACTTGGTACTAATGATTTTCTCCTAAAAATTTAGTTCCATTTGGATGATGACTCGTAACTCCGTCTTTTTAGCTGTGGCTTCACCCACATACATCATGTCCAAGATGGTTTCTTTCTTTTTTGGTGTCAACAAAGGAAACGATAAGACTTTTGTTGCATTTAATGTCATTTATAGCTTTGGTGGATCATTCACGTGTGATGGATGGGTTCATTCAATGATGTTACACTCATGCAGATTTATTATTATTAAGGACAGTTCTTAATTTGAATGTCTAAAATCACGTGTGAGTGATTGGATAAAAGGGGCTTGCCATTTCTATTTAAACAACGTCTACTTTAGGCCTTTGGAAAATACTGTCACTATCTTTTTGTTCATAATGAGGGCCTAATAAAAATAATTGAAGCTTATTCATGTGAAGAGGTTAAGGATGACCATGCGATTTGTAATATCTTACAGGTGGGTGGGATTATGGATTTCATGGAAAGGTTGTTTGGTCACTCAGTTAGAGTGACCATTAGTGTGTTGACTACCTGGAAAAAAGGGAGAGTTAAAGTGGGTAAAAAAATTCTTCTCTCACCTGAAATAATCACAATGGCTACGGGGTTCCCAGTGATGGGATACATTTAATTTAAATGCCCATTGAGAGCTGAGTTGGATGATTACTAATGTTAGGGTGAAATTTTACAAAAATACTAGTTGGGATTCGAAAGATATTCACTCCTACAATCGTGGGAAAACGTTACAGAGTAGTTGATGAGATATTTCACTATGGAGGGGAGATACAAGGTGATCCATGGTCCTCAACTTTTTATTCTCTTACATCTTCAACATGATAAATATGTAAATTTAGATGATTTTCTTTTTTAGTTGCTTGAATTGTCACCCAGGCTTGTTATAGAAGAGGAAGGCCCCTTTCTCCATCATGGCTATGTTTACCTACTCTTTAAAATGAAATCTTCCCATAATTATATTTCTCGCTTCCCTCCTAATCTTTGAAAGCAGCATTGTATCCCCCTACACCCTCTTAGCATTTTCCCTCTTTTCCCTCTTCTTCGCCTACTCCTCCCTATCGTCTCTGTCGTCGGATTTGTATCCCATCCGACTCATATTTTGATTTCTTGATCACTGGTCAGAATGATATGGTGTATTCCCATTCCTTCACTCATGTCTCACCCTCATCCTCTCAGTTATATTTCCTCACTTCTGAGCCCTCCTCTTACCTTTCTCGCATTGCCACTAAATCTCTCCTTGTTATGGCTTCCCCTTCTTTAGCCTTTTCCAACACTTATCCAATTTCTCCTCCATTCTCCCTGATTATCACCATGGCTCCGCCTAACTCTAATACCTATACCTTGTAGGTATCTAATGTTTTTCCACCTTCTTCCCCCATGGATATTAATTTTATTAGGATATTCTTGACGTTATTTTGGATCTTTCTTCAACTTACTCAGACTCCCCACCTCCAAAAACTTGGGTTCTCCCACCATCTCTTTTGCATATACAAATATTACTGTAACTTTGAAGTAAAATTTGTAAAATATCCCTCTTGCTCAACAGGAGCCTGATGAAGTAGATATTTTCCTTAACATTCTGGGGAAACTTAGGAGGGCCTTTTTGGCCATTAAAGATTGGAATAAATACAGTGACAAGACTTCAAAAAGCGTTAATAAAGACTGTCTTGAACTCATCAAGCTAACAGATGTGTTGGTTGAAATAAAATGCTACTGTTGTTACTAAAGATGTTGTTGACACTCTTGAGAAAATTCATACTATGTAATGGCCCTTGCTAGAAGTGGGTATTTTGAATTTTTATTTTTTTTCCTTCGGGAAATTTCTCTATGTTTTACTATTATATCTTTCCTTAAGGTATTTTTGTACAAGGATGAGGGTCCTTTCAAAACCCCCACTTTTACCCTATTTATAAAAAATAGAAATGGAATGAATATTCTAGGTATTTTAAGCAAGGACATTTTGTGTTATCAATCCCATGAATTTTCCTCTACAATGATTGAGTAGTTCAAATGTTTGGATAATCCCTTAGAGTGTGTAACAATAACCCAAATATGGAAAAAATTAGGTTAAGTACTATTTTACAGAAAACCATGTTGAATTTTTTTTCATTGAATGAGCTATATCAAACAATGATTTTGGGTTCAATTGAAGATGAGAGAATTTTTTGTGCCTTTATAAAGTAAAAATTGCAAAAAAAATTGCTTGATTTTTTTTCGAAAACTATTTGAGAATTTACAAATCATGGTACAAAGTGGATAACTTTCCCTATGACATGGATTTGACAATATAGAATTCTATTAATAAAAGAAGAGAGGATGAAAATAATTTCACAAATACAATAGATGACCCTATTATAGAAATTGAATGTCAACAAATTGAGAGTCAGAGAACTAGGAAAGAAAATGATAGAGATGATCCACCATCAAATCAGAAGCTTCCATTTGTGGATATCACATGATATAGATGTTGATATAATATATTCAAATATTCAGTACATTAATATGATAATATATTTTTCCCTATTTGTATTTTTTTAAAACACAATGTCAATGTGTAGTATTTTGAATGAAACTTGAAATACATTGCATTGATTTCTAGTCTTTAAAATAGAAATACATTGTTTAAAAAACATGTATGAGATGGATATCACATTATATAGATGTTCATATAATATATTCAAATATTAAGTAAATTGTTCTAATAATATCTTTTTCCTTATTTATATTTTTTTAAAATACAGTGTCGATATGCAGTCTTTGGAATGAAACTTGAAATACATTGCATTGGTTTGTAGTCTTCAGAATAAATATACATTATTTAAAAAACACTCATGTTTATCATACGCCTAAAAAGCATTAATATAAAAGGTTTGTCATTTTTGTGAACCACTATGTATTGAAATCAAAAATAATAGTATTACTCATTCAACTTGCTTGAGACATGCCTTGTATGAAAATATTGAAAGTTGCAACAAATGGAACAATTTTCAAAATTAAATTAATCTTAATTATATTATCTTCTGTAACATGCTCCACTCTTCATCTGTTGGAATTTAAATTTGTTATAAATTAGAGTGACTGACATGCAACTTTGTTAGAAATTAAAAATTGAGAGTGGAGATTTCCATTATTGTTGTATGAAAACTTAGTGACAAGGCTACCAACAGTTGGATGAATCCAAAATAGTTTGTCTCATCTACTTTCTCAAGAATTCAATTCTTCTCTTGCATCAATTTTTATTTTAGGTTCTTCTTGAATGCATCCTTCTTAATGAATTGGTGTGTTTTATCAAAAGGAATTGGCAAACCAAGCTTTGTGAAACCATGTACCTTTCCATGCAGCTCTTGTAACATTATTTGACACTTATTCAACAATTCATGTGTCCTTCACCTAACATCACATCACTTTTGAATTATAGATGATAGCATTTATTGAGGCAGTCAATATCAGTTTTGAATTCCTCTAGATGTCAGTTTTGTGTCACTAAATTTGTAGATAGCTTCCAAAATTTTCCTTGTTGTATCCTCTCTTGTAGCCATCACTTTTCTACTACCAATTACGTATTTGTGGAGCTTATTAGAGTTCCCTATAGATAAACCATGAATTTAAACAATTTAATCAAATCATCATTTTTTGGTTTATTCCCCCCCCCCCAAACATTATCTGTCATATTAATCACTTCCTTTTTATAAAATTCAGATAGTTTGGTGTTGGAAGACTGTATTTATTTTTGTGCTTTTGCTAGATCTTGTTGCAATATTTCATTTTTTTTTCTATTTTCCTTCTGCAATACGTCCTTGAATTTTCTCTCTTCCTCTAGGCTATGTTCCCATTTTTTGGACTTTTCTTTCTCTTCCTTCAAAACCTCTTGCAATTCTCCCAGTGTTTGTTCTAATCTATTATTATTGCTTGTCATTTTTTGTAAATTTTTCTTCACTTCTTCTAGTTCCAATTTCCACTTGTGCTTGTTCATTAGTAGTGACTGCATTCATAGTTGCAGATGATTTTATCCTCTTCTCCAACTCATTGGTCTTATTAACTATCACTTTTCTTTTTGCTTTCTCACTTTCCAAGTCTACCTCTAACTTTTTTATTTTATTATTCAAATTATTGTTCTCTATGTCTAACTTTAGAAATTTTGTGTATACCACATCATTGTTCCTTTTTGATACGTTTATTTTTTCACAAGATTTCATTCCAGTAAAATCCATTTGAAGGGAAAATACATCATAGTCATTAGAAACCATTTCATTCTCTAGTTTTATAACTTTGGGCACTCCATAGATGTATTCCATGGTATCTGTTTCTAGGTTATATGTAGGCAAAACCCTCATTATGGCATGATATGAAGTTACATTAGCCTGTAACATTTTCTTCTTTTTTCTTTTTTCTCTTTCTAATTGATGGGAAAACTCAACTCGGTAATAAAAACTTGAGGTGTTTGGAGGAATGAATTTCTTGAATGGAGAAGGAGTATTTGAAGTTTGGGGAGAATTTCCCTATAGATTAGAAATTTGTTGAGGGGTGACAATGCCTTCTGTAGTTATTTTCCTTGATCCAATGCTACCCTGTGCAAGAGTAACTATATATGTGTTTTTATTTTGCGTCTACTCATGTCCTTGTTGGAAAGTAGGAATTTCAACTATCTATATTGGCCTCTTTAGAATAATTTTTTGATGTGGTACTTTTTGACCACTACCACCACCACCACTAGAACCACCAACAATAGAAACACTAAAAGATTCATAGCCAACTTCTCCTCTTGAATTTTCAACATGTGGTTGAAAATTTTTATGAGGATTTGATTCTGGAGAAAAATGCATTGGATTATTGTTGGAACTAAAATTTACACCCGTCCTAGATCACAATAATCTAGGGATTTGAGGAAACATGGGGTTGTCTCTAAGTTATGGGACTTGAACTGAGACATACCTCCATAAAAGGTTAGTTCCTTAGCTTATTCCTACTATTAAACTAATCCTAATGTTAGAAATGAAATTATCTAATCTTAAACTAGATTTCCAAGGGACTAAGGTTAGAAATAATCCCATAAATTGAAATCCTATACTACGAGAGGTGATAACACCAAAATAAGGGGAAAGATACTTCTGAAAGAGAGAAAGTGGGGAAAAAACAATGATGGAGAGGGAAGAGATGACAACCATAGTCCAAAACAACATATAAATTCCGATTTTCACAATGCACAATAGATATAAATTGGTAACCTGAAGCCTTTTCACAACATAGCTGCACAATAGATATAAATTGTGTAACATGAAGAAAAAAACACAACATACTTGCAAATAAATGAAGAGGCAAAGAGATGAATATATCACTAGCTAAGATAGGAAAGAACCACAAAACCAGAAATTTTATTACTCCAAGATGATGCAAATGTCATTACAATGAAAGAAGGAGGTGTGAAATCAGTTACGAAATCATAATCCAAGGATTTCAACTCTAGAACACATGTGCAACACTTTGAATGATGACCTTTTATTCCCAAAGTATCCAACATTACAAATGACAATCACTTTATAATATATAGAAGAAAATGAGAGAAGAAGAGGAGGGAAACTCTATCTTCACCCACCAACAACATGCATTAACTGACTGGAAAAAAATATGGGCAACCTTATAAATCCATCCCCCCATGTCCTTTGCCTTGTGGAAGAAGAAAAAGGCACCATACTTCTTTAATTTGGTTGTAAACTACCTAGAAAAGAGCATTTTAAATGTTGGGGATGTTTTCAACTTTTCCCATATCTAACCTTAATAAAATTATGGCATAGAGGATTTTTATACCTTGTCCTATGATAAATTCAGGCCTTCATGAAGCCAGGGCTCTAGGAATAACAGTTATGACCAGTATTTTGAAAAGTCAAATTTCATGAAAACCAGGACTCTAGGTCAAAACTTATGACCATTTTAAGATCAAGGAGTTGGGGTGTTCCACACGGGCTCTCACAATCCACATGTAACTGTTCATTTTACCCTTTTCCCCCTTATGCAGGTATTTTGGGTATTTTAGACCCATTAGGATACATGAGGAACTAGGTTTATTGGGCCTCATGTACTCTGCACCATCTGCTTCCTTTATATTGTGGGATTCATTGCCTTGGGGAGAACAAGTTGTTCCCGAGAAACATGTGCCACCGCACCCATTCCATTCAATGCTCCTGGGCCTACAAAACAAAGAAATCTTGACCTCCTTAACATTGTAAAAAATTTAGACCAACAAGGAACTTTCGATCCCATGAAACTTGTACCATCAAATCCCCGAACATCCAATTCCTCCACATTACACTTCCCTCGCCCAACTTCTTAACAAATCGGGAAAGTTGGGATTTTGGGGAACTCAAGCCCTGAAGGAACTTGTACATTATGGGCTCCCAAAAGTTGAAATATCCACATTCTAAAGGCCCCTTTGTATTGTGGCTCCAAACCAAGGGTGGGGAACCTTAGTTCCATCCACACATGTTCCACCCGCACCTCATACATCTGCAATACATTAAAATAAGTCGTTTACACATTTTCTCAAATTTTTCTAAGTCCTTAATCTAAGAGAAAATTTGAGGATTTGGGAAAAGTGGAATAAAGTTACCCGAAGCCAAATTTTCTCAATTTGATCCATTTATAATCAATTTTTGGCTAAGCATGAAGTTCTGTTTTAAGATTTCTTTTCAAAATTCCATGAATTTTCCCAATTCCCAATCTCTCAAGTTGTCCCATTTTGGCAAGGGTGTAAGAATGGACAAAAATTACCACTTGCAGTTGTTGTACATACTGGTCCTTTATTTGAAGGTGTAGCTCTAAGGCCTAACCTATCAAAACCTCTTCTAGTATGTACCTTTGGTGGAAGCCAAATGCCTTATCCTGTTGAACCCAAACCACCACAATTAAAACCCATATTTTCAGCTATAACTGCTCATGTAGAATATGTTTGTTTGATGCTTTAATTCAGACTTGGTTTATATGACTTATCCCCCCAAAAGGGGGAGTGTGTAATTCCTCCTCAAAGTCACTTTGATCATCACTAATTTCCTCTGTTGGATGCACTTCATTCCACAATCTACTAAAAAGTGCATCTTCTGGAATAAAATCATACTCTAAAACATCTTTTGGATCACCAAGGTCTCACCTCATAGACCAAAAGGAAATTATTTTTTACCTTGTCCAATTTTTATCTCACAAAACATGATCGACATGATTTGGCATGTTTTTAAAGGAGGAATTTTTATCATATTTTGCATAAAAAATTTAATATTGATAATCCTCTACCTCTTATTGTGGAGGAAATCCCAAAATTTATGTTGACAACTCTTGAAAAATAATTCCTTTCTAAAAAATAATTTCATCCATTACTTTCTTTACGTCATCCCAAGAGTTCTTTTTTTTCAACTTTTCTAGCAGGGGTTTACTTTTATGTTGAATTTTAGTGGTAGAGTTCTTGTTCACCATTGACCTTTCTTTATTCACCTCACATGGGTCATACAACCAGTGAGAGTCAACATCAAACTTAAAAATTTCTAAAATTTGATGTGCAACATTGAATGTTTTTCTCTCAAGTGTGAACCCTCCACATGAAAATGGTAAGGAAGGAAATATGCTCCTCTTTTTCCAAGAAATAAAATATAGTTTATCTATGCTTTTCATATGTCGTATATATTCCAAGGAAAAATCCCTCTCTGTCACATGTATTGAAAATTTGTAAGGTTGTAATCTTGATACATAAAACCATAAAACAATATATTCCTCCATGAAGTACTGGTCAACTAAATGTATTTTTGATCCCAGTTGAATACAATCTCTACAGGTCATAGGAAATCTAGGCATTGTACTTTTTGAAATTACTTGATAAATTTGAGTCCAAAATTAGTCCACAAATTGATTGTGGTACCTTCGATTATCAAACATCCTTATCTTGGGGATCCACTAAGTTAATAGAAGCATCACTTTTGGTTGTCCCCTAACATCACTATAGGTCTAAATTACAAGCTTGTTTCTCACAAACCATTCAACAAACTGCCATAAAAATAAATAAAACAAGTAGGTAGTGAGCTTAAAGGTCTTATTTCCGGAGCCTTCTTTGATTGTTAATAATTTTTTATGCATATATTATGCAACATGATTAACAAATCTACATGCACAAGTTGGAGAAACAAAATGGATATTGTATACCATTTCGAGGAGGGTTACATCCAATTGCTCATTGTTATCAAATCCAAGGCAAAATGATAACATAGAAATGGTATCCCTAACCCATGATTTAAAAATCACAACTATATACAGTGGCTTCCCTTTTGGTACCATTCCATGAATTGTTATTTTTTTACAAAAAATCATCTTTGACATTTTGGGTAGTGGAATGATAATCGTTAGCAATTATTTCTAGGTTTATGATGATGCTTCCTAATTCTTTACTTTCAAACCCCAATGCACAACCAATATTTACCTCTATAATGGATAACATTTCTTCTCCGATGTCATTTGCAATAATTAATTTTTTCCCATCGTAATTCTGGGCATAGAGAATGACAAATTTAGGGCAGGGTAAAACCTCTTGGAGCATCATCCGTCCTAATCTGATGTAGGATCATCATCTCCATTCTCTATAAATATATCAACATGAAATAAATTTTGGCTTACAGGTATGGTTATGGATCCTAGGGTTCCATTTGAGCCATCTTGAGGTATTAATAAATGTCTAGGTCCTTTAAAATTTGAATGGATCTTTTCCCTCCATTTTTGCAAAATTTGAATATTTAGCCATTTTTTACTTAGTTTGAGAATTGTAATGTGTTCTTAGAAATTGGAAATCATGTGTAAGGGTAGAGTGGATTAATTTTGAGGTGTTTAAGTTGAAGAGACTATAAAGAGCATAATTTAAATGATTTCAAACATTCCTACCTAGGTATGAATCAAGGAATGAATTTTCAATAATTATTACAAAGGAGAAAATTCAGATATTGATGATTTTTACATGATTTATGTATTTAGAAGATGCATGAATATGTTTCTTAATCTCAGAGGTGTAATCTTATCCTCGGAATGAATGTCAAATGGTCTTAAGATTAGTATTGGTCATGATAATATTAGTGTAATGATATTTAATAGTTTTTGTCTATTTCTTACTGTAGCTAAGAAATAGACATAAATTGGACATAAATTGTGCATGGTTTAGAGTATATGGACATAAATTGTGTTGAGTATGATGTATTGAACCACGAGTAAAAATATTATCAAGTTGTTAAGGAAATAATATATTCCCTGGTTGCTAAATGAACTTTCTTGATGGAACCCTAATGGACTGTAATTGTGTGAGAAAAGTGAGTTTTGGGAGACATTATATGTAGAGTTGGAGGAAAAGTTACATGTTCCTATTTTTTATGAATCTATATACATATTATTGTGTTGAGAAGAGAATATTATTTAGTGTAGACCTTTGGAAGTATTATATGGATGAAGTATCATTGACATATGACTAAAGCTTACTCCAAACTAATTTGAAGATCCAATGACCTTGTTTTGAGTGACAAGTGCATGTATAACATAGTTGACTGTGAAAAAGGAAAGTATTTTGATTGAGAGGCTTGAAGTCTTCGTGGTATTAGATATAAATGCAATATATTGATGATCATAGCTAAATCTCAATTACTTGGATTAACAAATATATATAGCCAAGTGGTCAAATAAATAATTGTGTGTGCAATGACTGACTTGAAAGTGTTTATATGTGTGTTTGAAGGGTTACAAGGGATGAAGAAGGTAGAGTCTAGTGTTTATTGAGGGGTGGAGTGGAATCTAAGACAAATAATCTTATGTAATAATGAAATTGCTATATTCCAACCTCATAGTTGCATTTACAAACTGTCATAGACTGGTTCAAAGTTGAAGTTTACCATCTCCAGGTGTGAGTGGTGTTGCTTGAAATTATCATAAAAAAATAATGTGAATAACTTGGTAACAGTCCTTAGTGTTAAATTTAGACTTTAGAAGAGAATTTTGTTGAAATTTATTGCTTAGATAACGCTCTCAAGCTAATCACAAACACCACTAGGGTTTCTAGAGAAATTAATATTTATCTTTTGAATGCACTAAAAAAAATCATGGAAACATGTATTAATATATTTCGTATGGTTATCTAGGAATTGGTGAAGGATTGACATAGAAACAATCCTTCAACTAAGATATTCCTCTGATAGTTGGTGAGTAAAACTATGAATCACAGTGACTCAGTTAGAGTTTTGAGGCAAAGGGAGAATAAAAACCTTAATATCTAGAATCTAGCTCTGAAATATTATTTAATTCATCTTGAAGGGAGTCTAACATATGTTGGAAGAAGAAATTTTATGTTTTAGTTAGTCTTTCCTCTTGAATCCAAGCTTGGGATTTTGTACCCTTGTCGAAGGACATAATGGGTGTCCAAAAGGAACTTGTTTGAGTTTTGAAACAACATCTATAGAGATATATCCATGAAAGAGAATATTGTAAGACCTAGTAAAGGGTAGGTGAGCTCAAATAGAAAGAAGGGTAGAAAGAAGAATTTGGTGAATTGAGTATTATTACTTGAGAATAACCTTGTTAGTCATAAAGGGAATGGGAATATGCCTCTACATTTTTTGAGGAAATCTTTACATCCTACTAATCATGCATGAAATAGTGAATTTGGATCCTAGGAACAACTTAAGGGGTAGTTTAGTGTATAGAGAGTAATTTGGTGAATTGAATGGTTTGAGTGGATTTATCTAGACAATCTAATCATATTTGATGTAAGTAAATAGGGAAACTGAGGAAAGGAACAATGGAGAGAGTTGAGAACCTAAAATTGCATTCTTGACAAACACAAAGGAGGCAAAAATTTATAAGGTGATGAAAGGTGAGTTCCCTAAGGGAAGTTCCTTAAACTAAACCAATTTAATGATTAAATCAAAGGTAGATAAAGGTGTAAGATAGTTAAGAGAACAACGAGTCCTTTCTAGCTGTTTAGTTTCAAATTAAGCATGATCTAAAAATGGGTCCTCTTAGTCAAAGAAAAAGAAATGGTTATCTTGAATTCCATTAATAAACTAAAGGTATGATTGAATTGTGTTTGCCTCTACACTAGAATCGAACCCCCTATGTTATCTAACCTGATGGGTTCAAACGCTTATTTGCAATCACCTTTTTCTCAAACATGTATCGAAGCCATGAGATTCTTGTGCCAATTATAGGATCATAAATATCTTGATATTCATCAGTAAAAATAGGGGTTTTTAAGTAGTTTGGCGTATGAGATTGGGGTTTTATTTTGGGTTCTTATGGAAGTAGACGTGCTTGCAATTTCTTATTTTGGAAACCCTCAACCCTAATTTGTAAACCCTTATATTGAAATATTTCAAAGTGAAGGCTTATACAGTGTTATTTATAAAAAAAGATAATATTTAAAGAATCAAAGGCAAGATGACACTTACTCGAAAAAATGAATAATTGAGTCTTACACGGTCCGTAACTTCTATGAATCTACTCAACCTTCAGTTGTAGTGTGTCTTCCAAGATGCAATAGACATTAAATATCACCTCGTAAGAAGTAGCACATGATTACAAATGATTACGTATTTCACTGGAGACATAAAATTTAGTCTATTTTCAAATTCCATTCATTAGATGACAATTGTCACTTCACTAGGCCTATTCCGGGCACTTCCATTCGAAATGTGAGTATGTTAGGCCTTCTTCCCAAAATAGAGCTTGCGTCGTTGATCTTAATATATCAAATGATGCAGAATATTTAAAATAATTTAATAAAATCATACTTCACATCACGTATCCATGCGTATATTAGTATCTATACGTGCTAATGTCACATGTGGAAGCATTCTAACATTGCAAAAGAGTCAAGGACGCTGTTATCCCAAAATTGTAATTAACCCCCAGATTAATTTGAAATCTGGATAACCTATTTCTAATAGACTTAGGTAGATCTTGTTTAAAAGCTCATGGAACAAATCCATATTTTGAAGCTGTTGAAATAATTCGTTAAACCTTTTGATAAGCCTCGATGAATAAGGAGAAACCAAGTGTCACTCATTTCAGGCACTTGAGTGTAAAGGTATGCAAAAGAATCCCCGACACTCGGAATTGAATATTACACATACACGTGATAGGATTTCGGGCCTCCTCAAGGAAAAGGCATTTCCATGGACTCCAAACCCACGGAATGAACCGATTCAATAAATTTTCGTGTTTGCGGTGCATGTGAGGTGAGGCAAAGTGGAAGTCCGGGGCACATGTGGAAAAGGCAATCTCAGTGACCAATCGGAAGCTTCCATGTGTCATTCTCTTGTTCCTCCCAATCTGTAAAATTTTAAATGACTATAAAGTTCACTCTGCTACACCAAAATACAAAACAAAGACATATTTGGAAATTCAAAGCTGCTAAAATACTCCGCTAAACCTTTTGATAAGCCACACCAAATAAGGAGCGGCCAAGTGTCACCCGTTCCAGGCACCTGAGTGTAAAGGTGTGTTAAATAATCCCCAATGCCTGAAATTGAATATCAGATGGACATGTGGTAGGATTCTAGGCCTCCTTAAGGTAAAGGAATTTTGTGGACTCCAAGCCCACGAAATGAACTGATTCAATAAAGTTTCGCGTCCATAGTTCCAGTGAGGTGAGGTGAAGTGGCAGTCAGGGGCACAAGTGGTAAATTCAATCTTATTGATCATTCAAAAGTTTCCATGTGTCATTCTCTTATTCCTCATGACTTGTAAAATTTCAAATGACCATAACTTTCACTCTGCTACTCTAAATCTTACAAAATTGATAGTTGTCTTCATTCTTTCTCGTCTTTTTCTCTTCAAATCGCAGGTGCAATATAAAATTAGGTTCATGTTAGTATTTATTTTCCCATGATGTCTTCCAAACTAATTCAATTTGGTCTTCCTATTCTTTAACTTCTTCTTCGCCATTTAGAATCTTCATAGTTCAAAATATATATTTTTGCTTGTCTATAGTTTTCTTCATTTTCACATAGGTCTGAGTTTTCTGATTTGAGATTCCATCATAATTTCTTTCCAAATCATATCTTCATCTATTATACATTCTCCATCTTCTTCATCTCTTCTTTTATATTTAGGCTTCTTATATTTTATGTCTTCTTTCATGACAATGTTGTGAAATTGATTGGTAATTTCATTGATTCCACTACCCCATCTGAACAAAAGACACATCCTTTAAACTTTCTTCTCATACGGGAATCGATAGCCTTTGGTCTATGCTAGCTTTCCTTAACAGTGATCTTGTGGTCACTCTACACTCTCTTAAACCTCTTAATACACTTCTTGACCATCTTCTTGTTTAACAGAGGTTTGACATCGACATCTTTACTTGGATTTGTTTTGCTTCCTCTAGCATTCCACTCCTTGATTGCATCACCATAGATTGGAAGCCAGGGACATATTTCAAAGAAAATCTTAGTGACCATTCAAAAGATGCCACATGTCATTTTCTTGTTCCTTTTAAAATGTAAAAATTTCAGATGACCACAACTTTTGACTTTGTCTACTCCAATTCTTGCAAAATTGGTCTCGTTGGAGAGGTCTCCTTAAGACCTTTAAATTTACATCATCATATTCATAAATTAATGAGTTTAGGTGGTAAAAGGGGGAAAGAAACATATGAATAAATGAGATTTAGCTATGAAAAGACAAGAAATATATATGGGAATATGTGGACTTGGAGAATCAAGAAATGTAGCATATTAAATCTACATCAGTTGTAAAATCCATGAGTACTAGTAGGAAATAACTCAAAATCAAGTCATATAGTGATTATAATTTATGATTTATGAGTGGCCCATGGGTTAATAAACAAAATATGGTGTCACACATTTGTCATTAATGTACCCTCCCATAAATATAATTACTATTGGATCAAATATAAATGTTTAATCATTACAATTTTCAATTTTGTCACAATTCGCACGATTCAATTTTCAAAGTCGAATACACTTTCCTATTTTGTCACTGTTCACATGAATTTTTATTAAATGCATTAGTGTTTTTATATTTTAGACATGGTGAATTATATATAAGGACAAGTTAGAGTTGGTATAATTAAAAAATTTTATAAGCGTGCCAATTTGAGCACTCTCTCTCTTTTCTCATCTTGTGCAACTTAAGTTTTAGAGTTTCCCATTAAAAACTTTTATTTTTGTTTACCTAGTCACCAATGACCCATAATGGCTTACATTCTAAGGAGATTATTGCACAAAATCTTTTATGCCAATGATGATGAATTATACTTTTTCAATCATGTCTTAACATTTCCTAATCCCACAGAGTCAGTGGAGGATTTTTCTTTTGTTGACAGTGTCCATTGTGGTTTTCTTACTAGGTTGGTTAGTATTACCCATATTTTTCAAATTTATCAATTCCTTGTTCAGAATAGTTTTCTTAGAGGATATTCATATTTACTTCGGAGGATGACCTTGTCCTGAAGCATATCTGGAACAAATTCCACCCAAGTCTTATGGATGTATGAGGTACATGCCCTGATATAGATTCAATGATAAAAAAAATTGAGTTGTTGAAGAAAGTAGGAAGATTAGAGCGAAAGTTATGCAAGGTCTTCAAACAAAGAACTATGAGAGTGGAATTTTGCTCGAGGGAGAACTTTGAGTCATGATTTTTGGGGGGAAGGAGAAGAAAACCCTTACCCTATAGTGTAAATATGATGCAAGACTAGTTGGCCATGCTTGAAGGGAAGGATGATATTCTAAAGGTTTTAACTGGCCCTCCTCCATCTTGGAAGATTTTTATTGAAAAGGGGATGTCTACGTCCTACATCACTCAATTTTTTTTACTTATTTCAAGCCATGGGAAATTACAAGGAGTTTCATGAAAGGAAAGAGAGACTAATCTTTGGCTCTACACCAGTCTCAGATTCTCTTGCTCATATGGAACTGTGGGTAAAAATAGTCTTGTATAGCCACATAACGTATATCTATTTTGTTCATTTCTAAATTTTTATGTCAATATTTTTGTTTCCTCCTACAATATATGTTTTGTAACTTCGGGTAATACTGTTATATGGATTTAATTTTTACTTTGATGTTATATATAAGTTTCAAGGATGAGAGCCCCAATAAATCCATCTTTTATTATGAAAAAAACAAAAAAAAACATGTGAAACACTGAAACAATAACTTAGTTCATATCCATGTCTATGTTGGGGCCTTTTTTGTTATTACTATTTAGTTTTGTGACTGTCGTAACATTTTATTATTAATAGAAACATTCTTAATTTAAAAAAACACTAGTGACTATAGATAAAATTTGATAGAGGGTATTCACCAAAATAATTTTAGGAGATTCACCATTTGATATGAAACTATTTTTTTTATTTTTACCATTTCACCAAACTAACAAAACTGGTTACAAGGACATTTGCCAAAACTACAAAACTGGTTATAGGGATATTATCCATGATTTCTATAAGTTTTATTCAACGGGGTTCCTTAAAATTTTACCTAGTTCACACTTTCCTCTTTACATCTCTATTTTCTCTAGCCAAACACACAAATAAGCCAGAAAATAAAACATATGGATTCATATTTTTGTTCTACAAATAGAGACAGTCTGTCATCAAAAATAAAATCACAAATATATTTTTAAATCCTTGGAAGGTCGAAAAAACATGATCACAAAAATTATGCATTAAACTTATAAATACATTGGAATGGTCAACCCAAATTGTTGGTCCCAAGTTAAAGAAAACCATAGGCTTCTAACAAACTCCAAATATTTCATTTCAAACTCTGAAGAAAATAGAAAAAACTTTGGAAAAACTCTGAAGCAATGAGTTCAAACTCCAAAGTAAATAGAATAGACTTCTGAAAAACTCTAAGGTGATCAAATAATATTCAAATTCTCTCTTTCTGTATTTAAGATGACCTTACAAACCTTGGATATCAACCATCAAGCTTATCATAACATAAAAACTATACTATATCATCTTTTAGCATTAAGAAAACACTTCCTCAATTATGATATCAATGACTATATCGACAAACACATATATTTAACTTGACACCAATGACTAGCATGCTCTATTACATTGCTAGCTCTTTTGTAGAGAAAATTTTAAGGAGCCCACCCAAAAAAATCTTATAGAAATCATGGTGAATATGTTCAGAACCAGATTCGTTGAGTTGGTGAATTATCTAAAATCAGCATTTGTGGCATTGGCGAAATAAGATATATTTTTTGAATAAAATTTTTGATGGAGAGGCAAATGAAGGATAACTTATCATATTATAGACTCAACCATTCTTTGCAAGTAGAGGACCAATTTAAATTGGAAAGGTTGCCAAATTTAAAAGACCCACTAGTTATAGAGACTCCACCAAACATCCAAAAGGCCACCAAAGACATGACACATGTCAGATTCTAGCAATATCCCAACCAAAGGCTTCTCTCAGATTTGAAGCCCACAAAATAAGCTATAATTAATATAAATTTTAGGTTTGGAGGTATTATTAGGTCTTGGGTCAGTGATCAATGGAGGACACACGATGGCCAAGGAAAGAGAAAAATGGTGCAGATCAAGAGCATCAACAGAGACATGTGTCGACATTCTATCCCTCTTCAAAGTGATTGGGTTCAACTTAGTGATTGGTTTCTACAATCTAGATCTACGTGTGTGTGTGTGTGTGTGTGTGTGTGTGTGTGTGTGTGTGTGTGTGTGTGTGTGTGTGTGTGTGTGTATTGAAAATTTAATCAAATTTCAATAAACATTCATAGACATGTTGGTTAATGAGACCAAATGATCTTGAAGGCTCCATATATTTCTCAGCAATCCATGAATATTTTAAAATCCCGACCCATCAATCATGTGGTGATTCAATAAAAAATACAGGTTGGGATTAGGGATCCATTTGCTATTTTCATGGGAAAAATTAATGTTTGTGGAAAATTTGGGTGAAATGTGGGCACTCCTACGGTCGTAAAAAATAGCCAAATTCATATTCCATAATTCTTACTTTTAGCCAAATTATTAATATTAGCCACTAAAATTTTCCATTCTCTTTTGACATAAATGGAACCACTATGAAACTAGCAACATGCCAAGAAAACCAAAATATATTCCATCACCCATGGGTAATGTTGTCATCCTTGGGGGAATCCTAAGGTCACAAGTTGGAAAATATTGGGAATTGGGGCCATAAAGTAAGTGAAAGTGAGTGATGAAGGTCCGTGATAACTAAAAGTAGGAATAATGGTGTGTAATAAGAAGAAGTGGGTAGAAATAATGGAAAAGTGGACATAATAAGTGCAATGTATAAAAAAGGGGATCAAAAAAGGCATATATAGGGAGACTAAGGCTAATAAAAACATCTCTCAAATTTTACAATCTATCCCGCATGACCAAGTCTGATCATATCCCAATCCCAATAGGCCCCTTAAGGCACATGCAAGAGAGGAGAATGCATCAATAACCACTACACAAAAGAAATGGTTATCAAGTTTCAAAAATATGGTGTATACATATGACCCAAATGAATATCATCACATGTACAATAGTTAATCATGATATGATCTTCCAAAAATATCTCTGCAACACTAAATTGAAAGGAAATGTTGAAATTAAAGTGTTGAAATAGAAATGTTATACATAATTCTAAATTAAATATACCTATCTCATACTTATCTTCTGGTGTTTCTCACCTTGCCTATGGTGGGGACAGTAGCTATCTAAAAAACTAAATAATAAAGAATGATAATAAATACTAGAAGATAATTAGTAGAATAAGATATAAATCACCTAGCTAAGATGTCCTTGGGAGAGATGTATTTGAGTGTTGACAAAAAATGGGGATTTGTGACAAAAATGTGGTAGAGGGAGTTGTAATATGTTAAAATGAATAACTCACTACCAAGGATGTGGCACTATTTAGAGGTTAATATTTGTAGTGTGAGAGATATGATGGTTTGAAGATTGGAGGAAATCATGAGGAAAACTAGTTATAAATAGTAAAGGGAGAAGTTCATTTGTCACCTTGCTAATTTGAGACTAAGATAAATTAAGCTCTGAGGTCACCCAATTTTATCAATTTTAGTGATGGTGGATAGAGTGTAAGGCATCAGATGAGGTGGATGAGATGATGCATGCGATAGTGTGAATCCTATAGTAAGTGTTTCTTTTAAATTGGGAATGGGTAGCTAGGAAAAAAGGATAAAATGCATGTCATGGAAAATTTATCCAATGAAATTAGCCTCAAATATAATCAAAATGTAGATTAGGTTGACATCTACGTGGGTGTGGGAGAATTTTAAATTCAAAGGTAGTTAGGTATGATTTTTGTAATTAATGTGAAAATGTTCACGAGGCCCTGAAATGGATAAGATGAGACATACTAGGATGACCAATCACAGTAGGGATGATGGCATCTGGATGAGGAGGTTTTTATACCTTTGTTGATAACATATTTCAAACAAGGCTAATGGCATAGGGAAGTGATTAAAAAATTATCATGGGATGATGACATATTACCAAAATTTTGTACAATATTTTGATATTTTTATGTTTTTAGATGCATTTTACTAATATTTATGATGAATTTATATTGATACCAAATGGATACTTATTGTTTGATGTTTTGCAGATGCCATAGAGGATTATATTATGGACATACCTATATGTGGCATGGTTACTAGGGTTATTGAGGTGTTTTTTCACATTAGACATTTCATAGTTACAAGGACTTTGATTTGGAGGCGTTATGTAGATGGTGTAGTTTCTATTAGATGTGGACTTGATTTAGATGTTCTTGATCCATTAGGAGTTTATGTCTAACACCTTTAGTTTGAGGGTCTATGGATAAACTATAGAGGTTACAATAACACTACAGGATGTACACATTATTTTGGTGCTATCAATTTATGTATTATACATATTTTGTGATATGCCAATGGATAATGGAGAGAGTATAACATTAACATGATGGTACATGGATAGTAATGGTTATCACCAAAGAACATTAATGGTTTGATTAAGTTTCTTATCTTCTATGTAGATTTTGGATAACTGAAAGGTTTCCTTTACGATGGTTGTGGAAAGAGTCTTGTGTTGAAGTATAATCCTTACTCCACCAATTTTTTCACTACTCCAAAGAGGCCTCAAACCATGCATCATTATCCACCTGTAATAGGATATATGAATAAATCGAACTAGATATGGCAATTCAAAAACTCCTTAACAATGGTTGAATTGAGTTTAAATCTTGTTAATGCTTGAAATGAGGATGTTTGAATTCTTGTAAACAAGGAAAGATGATCCATTGACCTGGTAGGATGCTATAGTGATGTCATCACTAATGATTCTACATGAGATTTGGTGATATTTAGGGAGACTTGGGTTCCTTTTTTTCTATCTTTTGCAATAGAAATTCATGAGAAGTTATATTTTTGCATGTTTATAAATGAGGTGAGTTTAATTTGCTTATATAGGTTTTCAAAGATAAATTATCATAAAATGGATGGCCCAAAGGGAGTAGAAGACCAAAAACATAATATGAAATTTAAATATCAGATGGAGGATATATTAGTTCAAAACCATACAAGTCAAGCATAAATGGATTCCGCAAGTTGGCCAAAGTGTGTGGTTTTACATGTGGATGAGAAACATGAGAACTAAAGGTTTCATCATGTTAAGTTGAGTTTTTATATACATTTTATGTATTTAATTATTAGAATTTATCAACATATTAGTGTGTATGAATAAATAATTTAGACAAAACACCCGAATATGTACTAAGATGGGTTGGAAAGAGTGTGTTTATCTTAGCAATATTGCATCATCAAGACCAAAATTTTCAAAGAGTAAGTTGCAAAATTTGAGTGTTTACAAATATTATCAAGGTATGGACGATGGGGGATAGTGAGATCTAGATGATCACATAGAATGATGTGATAGAGGGAAGATGGATCGATTCTTAGGTGCATAAGGATAAATCTATTAGGATCGTAACTTGTGGGAGATAACTGACAAGTATCATTTGAATGTGATTAAAAAACATGATGAGAGAAAAAGAGTGATGTTGTAGAAGAAGGTTATATGGCCTTTTTTATCTCTTGAATTTTTCCTTGGGTTTCTTCATATGCCATCGATGGGTTCTACAATCATAAACATGATGTTGGGGAGCCTTGTGCGATGTGAATATGGCTCGAATGCAAGTGGGTAGGATCCATAATGAAAATGATACTTGGTGGTGATTTCAATGAAGGTAGAGGCATAGTTGTATGTGGATAATTGAGAGGAGAGGGAGAGGGAGAGGGAGATATCACAATGCGTTATACAAGCACTAACCAAAGGATCATACTATGGCTTAGGCATCAGGTCACTAATTAGGTAAGTTTAGTTTATAATCTCATCCTTAGAGTGAAATTTAGAACATATGTCATAGTCTTCTATGAGATCATCATCCTCTATATCAAAGGAAGGATAGGAATATTACATGGAGGCAATGATAGTATTGATGTTATGACTAAAGGTACAACATATGGTATCATGGTAATGAAGGATTTTTGCATTCTTATCTTGGGCATGACATACTAAGAAGGTATTGTCAAGAGAATTATGGTCATCATAGTAAAGTGTAGTAACATTGATAACACAAGAATCAATGATAGTATCAATTTGGATGGTATTTTCTATAGGAGGAATTAAGTGATAGTGAAAGGGACATGGTCGGTATAATTATTATGCAAGCATGGTCGTAAGGCAAAGGTATTTGTGAGATAATGGAATTAGGAAGATTGCAGGTGTGAATTCAAAGGTTGATTTCATCAAGTTTTTCATTTTCAAAATCAAGAAGTTTGGGTGGATTATGGCCCAAAACCTTGGGATGAAAAATTTATCCATGAAGATAATCCACTATATAGTTAAAGTGTTTTTACTCCTAAAATGGGATAGTAGGAATTTCTTCGATGGTGGGAATTTTTAATTTCCCATGTTGTTAGAATAGGTTAAAGTTCTAAGGGTTGGTGTAACCTTATACTTTATAGATAACTCCTAGATACATGAACCTAACCCATTGGTAGGTGGATGACATGATTGTGCGCATGTGATGAGTCTGTAATCATCCTAGGAAGATATTATAAGACAAGAGGAAATTGAAGACCATGAATTTCACGTGAATGGTACAACAAGGCATAGTGATAGAGATCTAAATGCAACCCATGGGGGGAATCTATCTACGATTGTATCCCTAACATGTGCTCTGAGTGGATTTTAAGTTTTCTATGGTTTAACCAAGTGTCTTAATGAATTCAAGTGAGATAAAAAAAAATTCCATAACCTTTATCTAATATGGATCTTTTAACCATGGTGTGGATAATATGAATTGAAATGAATACATGAGTGTTATAAACATGAAATAAGATCTCATCTAAGATCATGGAATTGAGAGGGAATGATTTCATGAATAACGATTGTTGGAAAGGTTAATGGAAATGGATAAATCTTCACATTAACACATGATTCTCTCTTCCAAACTAGACAAGGCATGTTGTTTTCACAAAGTTAGTGTAAAAAGAATGTTCATAACAAACAATTTTTTCATAAGGAACTCATGATGTTAGGGTGAGGTAAAAAGGATATCTAAGAATGGGATTTGACTGGGGAAGTGAGAAAGTTTTGTAAAAGGATCCCATTTTTCAAGGTTGGTTTGTGTAGTAATCTAAACCTTTGAAGGATTAATCTGAACAAGTTTTGAAGGAGAGGGGATAGTGGAAAATTTTGGGAGTGAATTTTTAACTATCATTTCTACATGATCATCAATGGTATAAGTACTATCATAGGATCTGATGGAATATGAATAAATGGGATGATTGGTATATAGGATTTTCCCTATAAGGATGTCTATACAAGGGCCAATGTAATTTACCTAAACTAAGGATTTGGATATAGTGGTTTCATTGTGAGGAGTCTATTATGAGGAATAAGGATAGTTGATCTTGAAGGAATGAACCTAGGATAAACAAGGATAATAAGGTTTGATACATGTGATAATACACTAAGAACCATCCCTATGAATTATATTTTAGAAGATGAAATAATACAGGGATATGATGAATCTACAACATTGGTAGTTTCCTTATTAGTATGATCAAGATTGAAATTTTCATATTTAGAGTATTATGAAGAGGGTATTTGTATATTTAAAGATGTTTGTTATCTTGATGAACTGATTTATATCAGTCATGTTGTAGAGATTTTTTATGTTCCCTGATTACCTCATCTAACCTTTCCTAGGTGATAGCTTTGTTATCAAAGTTGTGACTAAGGAGTTAGTTATAAGAAAAGGATCAAAGGGCATAGTAGTTGTCATATGAATGGCCCTACCTAGCATGCCATTAAAATAATTTACTTTCATGATGCATTGAAGGAGAGGGGGAGAAGGGTCTACCACCATGTCAAATGGGAGGGGTATACATCATTTATCGCTCTTCTATAGATAATAGTTAGTGAAATTTAGTGTAAGATGATGTAGGATGTGATTCGGAAGTAGATTCATCAATTTTGAGGATGTTCCTATTAGAATAAGTGCCTTAAGGAAGAGTATATATGACTTCATCATCAATAGCATTATTTTTTCTAAGATACATGATGACCTGAATGTTATTAGGGGTCTAATACTTTAGGGAAGGATTTTCAAATTCTCTCATGATATAATATTGGTGTTTGGATTATTCAAATGCTTTGTCAAAAGAGGTAGGGTAAAATGCTATAAATTTATACTGAAGTTAAGGATCAATCACTCTAAGGAATCATTGGAATAATTTTTCATTGGGCATGTTGTGTTTAACCCTAGTGGAAAAGGTTTTCCAATTTTTGATGAAGGATTTGAAAGATTACTTTTCCATATACTTGTAATTGACGAAGGCATTAATGTTGTTTTTAGAAAGATCATGATATTGAATTTCATTGACTAGGGAAGTTACCAAGCTTTATAACTTGACAATGGAATTGGCGAAGAGGATATGATACCAATCCAAGGAATCTCCTATGAGATTTTTAGCTAATATTTTGGTGGAATCATAGGATCTATTCTTGATGTAGTCTTTATAGATATTTCCAAAATCCTTGATATGGAGAGTGGGGTTAGTAGAACCATTATAAGTGATGGTATGGGTGACACCTCCAATGTCCATAATAATGATGTAGGGGGTTATTGATTCTATATGAATATCTTGAAGGATCTTGTTATGAATGGGAGGTTGTACAATGGTAATTACATTAAGCCTAACTAGAAATGGAAGGGGATGACTTTGATTTTGTGTGCCCAAATATCGATTAACAAGTTGAGCTAGATTGGTTTGGAACTCTAAAAAATGATTTGCAGCCATAGTTTATTGGTGACTTAAATGTTGTATGTACTATATGATGAGCTAGGTATAATATATATTTTAAGGTATTTGACATTATTATCTGAATTAGGATTAGTTGTATATGGAAGAGACTATAGATGATTGATATTAGTATCTAGTGTTTGAGAAAGATAGTACTCAAGATGTTTGGATATAATTCTAAACAACTCTCCATGTACTAAGAAAATTGCTACAAAAATAATTACATGGTAGGAATATAATCAAATTCGAGGACATCGTCATGTTCCTCTTCATCTTCAGTATCAAAGACAAGGTTTTAGATGATGGATCTAGTTTATCTATTTTTAGGTGGGGTATTTTATTTCTTAACATTTTCTCCTATGTCAAGGAAATCAACATAATGTGGAACTAGATTATGAAGGCCATCATTTTAAAATCTATTAGGATGTGAAAAATACAACATAATTTAATATGTAGTGGAATTACCATGAAAGTATTCCATGCTGAAATGAGAATTCTTGAAAGATCCTTACTGCAAATGTTTTTAAGATGGGATCAGAAGTGCAATAAGCTTGTATAGGGGCCGATGGTGTTGAGATAAGTTGTGAAAGAAGTGAATATTTCTTGATGGGATCATTTGTGTAAGAAATTTTTACTGCGGCTAATTACATCAAGAAGGAGAGATGGAAATAAATGAATATTTTTGGATGGTATATTTCATGTAGTAAATACATACATGGGTCAATGGCATCATAAAAAATAAATTGATGTTAAGACTAGATTGGTTGTGTAGTATGGTTATAGAAAGGGGCTTGTTACCAAAATAACCCCTATCCGGTTTAGAAACTCATATGTTTTTAGGTTTCACGCACTATTTTTTTTTCCCTTGGTAAATTTCCATGGTTGCAGTTTCCTTGTGCACTCTCCTTTTCTCTTCCCTTTCTTTTGATTACTTTTGTGCATGATTCATGTCCTCTTATTCATTCCTTGTATATATATGAATATTTTTAATTTCCCTTCCACGCACACTCTTTACGCTTTCAATTCGTCTATCTCAATTATTTATCATCCTCTCACATGCATCCAATGCATTTTATTGCATTTTTATGAGTCCTTAACATGCTTCTTACACACATGTCATTTCCTCTTAGAGACCTATGCAATTCCTTACGTGCAGTCTTATCCCCGATGTAATTGATTTCATGTCTTTCCTTACACACTTGATTTTCCTCTTGTGTTATCCCTTGTGTGATTCTCCATTTTCCTCTACTAGCATGATTCCTTGGCACACCACCTTCTCCCAAGCTTCCATGCTTTCCATTGGAAGAACTTCAAGTCTTCCTTGCAAATTTACATATCTATGCAGATATGCATTCCTTTCCCCTACCCCCACACACTCTTTCATATGCTATGGAGGACTTATTATACATCCTTGCATCCTTATCCAAACCCATTTCTTTGCCTCCTACTCCCGTGCATGCACCCAAGGTTGTAACCTCTACACCAATCCAAATTTGCCACATGACCAACTCTGGGGACTTAGCAGATAAATTTCATTTCATGAGAACAATTGGGAAAATGCTAGTTGTGGTTAAATCCTTAAAGTGAATAGAGTCACGACATGTGGAAGATACTTAGTGCTTTTACTCAACCTAAAAACTACCGCAACTAATCAAATTTTTCCACATTGCTAGCATGTTCCTCTTGCACTCTAGATCTTCAAATTACCATAACTTCTTCCACAAAGCTCTAAGTCATGTGTGATTGGTCTTGTCTCTTGACGTGGGATAAACTCTAGTTTCTTCAAAATCATATTTTTGTAGGATTTGGTAGGTGAAAATGGGAAAATGTGATTCAAATCATTAATATGTAGTTCTAGTCGACTTAACCACCCGAATTTCATGGGGTATGGCCTCTTTCCTTCTTCCATAATCAAAATGACATGCAGAGGTGAATTTGACATTTTTTCATGCCAATTTTCAAGAATTAAATGCATCTTATTAGTGGTTATGTCTTGGAATCCAATTTTCCCTCTTGTTTCCCTCCTCTTCTCTCCTCTTAAATTATATATATTATGAAATAATGCACATTTGTAAGGTTATACCCTCTTGGAATGCAAGGGCATTATTTTTATAATTATTGGTAAATATTTTTTTGAAAGGGAATATACCCTTGTACAAATAGTCTTAGTAGCTAGATTCTATAATTATATAAGTTAAAAAAGTGATCAATATCAAAATTTTACAAAAAATCTCAAAAGCAAATAAATAGTCTACTAAGAAAAATACTAGTCTACAGACAACAAAGTAAAAACAACAAAAAACAATGATAATACAACAACTTAGCAACAAGATTAGATGCCAAAATTTGAGACAGCTGGATCCTCTTCACTTGAATTCCTTTTCAATTGTCTGCTTCATCTCTCAAAGGGTAGTGAATAATGCCATTGTTGTAACTTTCGAAGGACCAATCTTATCCACTTGACTAAAGGCTTGGTCTTGATTTGGTCCTTCTCTCCAAATATTATCAGAAATGTTTCTCAGCATACAGACATTCTTGACTTGGGCTTCCAAAAAATTTACAACTGCTTTAAAAGATGAGTGAGTATCATCTTGAATGTATCTAACCCCATGTAGCTTGGTGTATAAGGAATGAAGATTCTTGTAGATCTCTATAATCTGATTGTCTTCCAGGTCGGGTCTCTAATCCAATTTCCTTTTCCCCTCTTTCTTGGATAGTTGTCTCATGTCTCCCTTTATATGTCTAATTTCCTTCTCCAAATATCCTTTTTTTACTCCTTCATAGACAACAAGACTTGGACAACTTCAAGATCTTTATTTTATCTACTACAAATAACTCTCTTCGGAGGAAAATGGGGATTGAGGGAATAAAAGGGGTTATTTGATGGAAATTTTCTCTACCCTATTAGTTTGGTAGGTACAAGTATAGAAACTTGAGGAAGAGGGGTAGGGCTAGGGATAGGGTTACGAGAAACATGAGGGGTTTGAAGGAGGTAATGTTGATGAAGTAAAAAAGATGATCCCCTGAGTCAGGTGAAGGTCCCTTGAATGTTTCATCATTTTGGCTATGTCATAAAAAGGGGCTGGAATAGAATCCACTTTAACTCCAATAGTGAAAAATTTGAGCTCTTCATCTTCCTCAAGAAACTTCTTAGTTTCCACAGCTTTATAAATCCTTATGCTGAAGAAATGATTTCCCTCCATCTCTAACCCTATTACTTTGATTTTCATACATTTTGTGATTGTGAAAAATATTCCCTTGTATGCCATGGTCCCATATTTCCATCCCTTAGAAAACTATAAGTAAATGTGTTGGGCATACCCATTAATCCACTTGATAATATTAGTAACCCCTCCTATCTACAAATATCTCCATAACTCCTCTTTTTCCCTCCATGATGGGTCACATGTTGGCTCTAATTGACATGGCACACCTCCCATTTTGTCTCTAAAACTTCTTACATTTATATCCTTCTTAACAATGGCGATAAAAGCACCTCTAAACCGATTCTTATCAGCTTTATCGCCCACCCAGAAAGCGTGCAACTTAATGGAAGGGTAAGGGAAATTAAACTTAATAGTAAGCTGACAAACCATTGTTATAATTATCCTTTCATTTACATATGTAAAGGACACCTCACCTTTATGCTTTTATTACATTGTTATGTTGATCATTGTAAATGGTGCTCTGTACATTATTAGGTAGCTCCTCATGATTGTACCAAAATTGTAATTGTTGATTGAGTACACCATAAAGTCTTTTATTGTCCTACTAGGTGGGTTTAACTTATTCAAATGATTAATAATATATTTATGGAATCTCCTTCTATGATGATGTTAGATATGTTACATTCCTTGACCATCCTAATTCCCCATAATGTTGATAAAGCTTCAACATCATGATTAGATTGATGGCCCATGCTTCTAGCATAAGAAACAACTATACAACCTTTGTGGTCCTTGATTATACCACCTCCCCTAACAGCTCATGGGTTTCCCTTTGAAGCACCATCAAAGTTGAGCTTAAACCATAGATTGGGGGTCGTATCAAATGAACTAAAGACTTGTCAATGCTAGTATTATATTTTCTCTGTAGATATCTAATCTCTATATTCCATAATGATAGCATAACTTCCTCCTCCTTTGGATATTTTTGATTTTTTGGAGGTCTGAATTTCTCTATATTTTCTTTGACAACAATAACAATACCATTGAGCAGTGATTTTAAAACTTTGGATGGTAAATGATTTTATTATACTAGAGCCATGAAATGGAATGGTGGAGGAGAACTTTCTCTAAGTGGGACATGGGGGTGGACTTGGGTCCTTAATGTCCACCAAGAAATCCGCATTTGAAGCACCCCAATTATGTTCCGCTTGGTCCATATGGAGAATTTTTACCCCTACCTCAAGGTGTCCCCATGGCCACTTATTGAAAGCATCCAAAGAACTCAATGGGAATGGAACTTGGGTTGATGATTAAAAACTACTTGTAACTCACAAATAGCCCAAAACCTTGAGTTCAATGCAAGGGCATTATTTAGAGTAGTGTATTTATACATTTTTATTTTTAAGCCTCAAATCTTAGCGATTATGTGTTTCTTCTTTCCTCCTTCCTCCATTGTAATGTATTGTGCATTCATTATAAGCAATAAAATTTGTGTTTTATGGTTGTTCTCTTCCCTAACCTATGTTTAATGCATATTCTTTCCTTTATTTTGTAATATTGGTATGATGTGCATGTTTTACATCTCTTATAGGGTTTATTTTTTATTGTTCTCCATGGAAATGAGAGCTCGAATGTTGTTCTAGATTGTGGCATGTATATGTTCCCTTCCTTTGCACATTTCCCCTTATTTTCACCCATATAAGAGTGTCCTTCCCCTTCTTTCTGGTGTTATCACCTCCCCTTAGTTTAGGATTTCAGTTTTATGCATTTCCCTCTCTCCCGAGTCCCTTGGAATGATAGAGTAGAGTTAGATAGCTGAATTTATTTTCTTAGGAGTAGTTTTAGCATTAGAAATAAGCAGAGGAAGTCGGCCTTCTCCGGAGATCTATCTCAAGTGCAACTTCCACAACTTGGAGACTGTCCCATGTTTCCTCAAACACATGTATCTTTTTTACTTTGGTGTGGGTGAAATTTTGAGCTCTAACAGTTTTAGCACACCCTTTGGGACAGTATTGAAATTTTAAATTTCAGTTTGCTAAGTTTTGGTGTGTGACTTAGTAATTTCTATCCTTTTGAGGCTTATTCCAACACATCTGGTGAGTCAAATCATTATATTTACTAGTTTCAAAAATTAGAGTACCTATTTATTTAAAGGGATTCAAACCAAGTTGTCTTCAAGGAGAAGAAGAGGTATAACAGTGCACAGATCTCCATCTCCCACACACAAATATCTTTCGACTCCTTCTCCTTGTAGAAATTTTGTGTGTTCTTCCATAGTTTTGAAACCCATCAGAATCATGGAACATCATAGAAATATTCCCTTTTTTAGCTTCAACGGTGGTATTCTCTTAGCTGTCAATGTGCAACATGATATACCAGTAGCTCTCAATGGTGAAACTCAAACAACTCTTGCTGATCACATTTAGGACATTTTAAATGTATGCTCAATTCATTTAGTCACAAAAGATGATGTTGTAGTTAGAATTATATCTTCTTCACTCAAAGTAAAATCACTTTAATAGTATAAAATTTTAAGACCTACCTCTATTTAAAACTTGGATGAGCTTGGCATAGATCTTTGTAATCAGTTTGAGAAGAAATAAGATAATATCTCCTTATTAGAAAAAATCACAACAATCAAGAGAGATCCCAATGAGCTCATGTATAACTTCAACATTATATTTTAGAATACACGAGAAATAATTCCACTCCTCTTAAGACCTACTTGACAAGGAGTTTTTCTCTATTTCTTAAGAGCATTGAATTTTGATATTACTGTCATGATACAATCCATGGGAGCTATATAATTTACTGATTCCTACTCAATAACATTAGGGAAGAAAAATATCTAATACAATTTGGAAAGATAACCCCTAGATTACATATGCCTTTGTTTCCTAAAATTCCCTAGGATTCTCAGCCTTCTACTACTCCCATTCTTGAGCAAGGTTCCCAACCCATTGAATCTACATCATACTCTCCCCAATAGTAGAAAGAAAATGAAGAAGTGAAATCCTCGATTAGAAATTTGTCCAATAAATTTATATATTTAGAAAAACAACAAGCTCAATCCTATAGAATTTATCCTAATTGGGGGTAACCATCTTATTAAGGATTTAATCAAAGTTATAATCCCTTTAGAAATCAATATCTAAATCATAAGTATAGGTCAAATCAGAAAAATTATAGATGGAAAGGTCAAATTTCACACCTTCCTCTTCAAACAGTTGCTCTTGCGCAACCAATTCATCCTCCTTGCTTTAGTAAAGCTATGTTTCCAATCCAAAACAACATGAATCAAGAGACAAAATGGTGTTTCTCTTATAATCAACAACATAATCAATATACTTGTGCACAAGGCATTCTCAATGAATGCAAGCCTTTATGATTAAAAATTATTCCATTCAACACGAAGTATCCATGGATAGTATGTTCACAAACCTAGTAATGAACAAATCTCAAGAATTTAATTCCTGATACTAATCTTAATATTCTTTAGGTCTGATGAGTTACTTATGTGCAATGAATCAAGCCATGGAAAATTCTAGCAGGCCACACACTCATTTTTTTGACAACACAAGGTCTAAGAAAATAAGTGTTGGAAACTCTTGTGCTAAACCTCCACCTACTTCTAGTAAGAGTTGATTCTCTTCATAGGAGAAAAGAATGTCGGGGTACATTTGATCTAATAGATCCAACTTTACACTGTTAGTGTGTTCATGAGGTCTACTGCGCAAAGTCACGTGTGAGGATAACTTCGACAAAGGCCTAGTTTGGAAAATGAAACTCTTAGCACAATAGGAAGTACTTTTCTAATCCTTGGAGACATCAAGAAAAGATAGTACATTGTGCCTTAGATGCATAAGTACAAAGGACTCCCTTTCAACATTGTTGATCAAATGAAGAAAACACAATGTGAATGTCACAATGTGGGATTGCTTTGGTTATTCAATCACAATGATGATCTCTTGCATGAAGCTCTTGTGCATCTTTGTCTATGACTGATTCAGTTATTCTAAAAAACTTCAAATGTTGATGTCAATATATGCCAAGAAAATGAAAAACGTGTAAGAAAAGTTATCAAAACATCCACCCCTTTTATATGTATCCTTAATTAGTATGAAAACATCTTGGTTCATTATTACATGATTAATTTAGGGGCTATTAATTTTTGTAATGCATAATAAAAATTTTGGTATCCTAGGTCTTAATTACATCCCTGTTTCTAAATGATTTTTTGCAACTTGATGGCTCAACTGTTAACATCCTAGTAGTGGTCAAGATATCTTGAATTAACTCTTCATGCTTATCAAAATATAACTATAACTCAAGATTGCATCAATCATTGACTTTCCTCCATTTTTTTTCCATTTTCCTATCAAGAGATTTCATTTCCAAGGTGGGTGGTTACTTTTATTTAGATTGGTTTCACATGATTTTGAGATCTAGGTATGGGTACTAGAATTACCATTCAAGCTGAGATTTATCTTTTTCTATCATGTTAAGTCTTATGACCCTTCTCCTCTCTAGTCTAATGGTCATAATACAAGAAAACTAAGAACATGAATTATCTTTAGAATCGAGCATCCTATTTCTCCTTCAATACCCTGATATTTTATTAGATGAATGGTGCTAAGGAAAAATATGGAGTTTGACCCTTATGATACAACTATGAAAAATATATTTGGAACATATTGTACATTCTTGAACAAGAGATTATACTTTTCCTACACTACTTAAGTAAGAAATGGATAGTGTTTATGGTCTATGGAATATGTTATCTTGATCGTTATAGAAGTAGAAATGGATCTGGGGCAGGTGTTGTTTTATCATGTCTCCTAATGAATCAAAAAATCTTTTTCTTCATGCATAAGACTACAATTTACATGTTCTAATAATGTATGGAAGAATATGAGGCATTGGTGTACATGGTCTTATTATTGTTGAAAATATGAAAATCAAACTCTTGCAAATATTTAGTGCATACATCGAATTGGTTATTCATCAAGTAAGAGAGAACATGTGCACTACAAATAACAAGCTTCTAAAATTTTATAAACACGTAGTGCGGGACCTTTCAGAGATATTTTTATTCTCTCAATATGTAAGTGGTGCTAAGGAACTTGACCAAAGAAGAATACGATCAGATGGAATCTCATTGGTTCATAATTATCACCAGCTGAGGAATTACTTGTCCAAGGAAATTAGTAACATATCATAAGTTACTAATCATAGGCCTTTAGTTCTAGATAATCAAATTCAGGATGGTAAGATGTTTAACAATGATGAACAAATTGTGCAATTCATCCAAAATGAGGCTAAGTTTTCTTCAAAAATATCAATTTGATTTTTGCATGACAGACTATGGTGATCAAGTTAATTCAATGTGAATAAAAACAAACATTTCAAAATGATTGATCACCTTAGAGTATATTTTTAGTCCCGGTGATGAGTTTCAAAGGAGAATAAAAGAACATAATAACAAATCAATAATAATACCAACCATATTCATTATTGTGGTAAGGAAAGGATTTGTTGCTTTGAAATTTATGTACAGAAGGTGAAAAATAAGATCCCTTTATCTCATTTTTTCAATAGTATAGTGATGTATTTTCGTGGGATTATGAATATCTCAAAGGGTTTGATCCACACACTGTTGCTTAACACTTCCATTAAAATTGATCCTAATTTCAATTCACTTAGAAAGAATAAAAGACCTGTCAGCTCTTAGGATAGAGACCTTCATTAGGAAGAAATTATTCAAGTTGATTGAGGTAAAAATGATATTTTCCTATCAAATACTCTACTTGAGTGGAACATATGGTTCTCCAGTAAGGAATAATGAATGGAGAAATCAGACTCTGCATTGATTTTAGGGATTTAAACAAAGCTTCATTAAAATATCAATATCCTTTGCCTTCAATGGAACATATTTTACAAATTTTGGATAGGTGCTGAAAGGTTCTCTATACTTGATGGCTATTCAAAATTCAATCATATCACGGTTAAATAATGAAGATCAATTCAAGTCTACATTTATGTAACTAAATGGGGAACATATGCTTATCATAAAGATGGATTTTTCGTATATCAAATGTAGGTGCTACATTTCAAAGGGTAATGGAACATTTCTTTCAAATGGTACTATATCAATGAATTCATCCTTGTCTACTTATAATGATATTACCATATTCTTGAAAGCATCTAGAAAAGATCATATCAATCATCTTGAGAAAGTATTTGAGATATGTAGGGAATTTGGGGTGTCTCTTAACCCCAAAAAGTGTAAATTTTTTGTGTCTCAAGGTAAGATTTCTTGGGACATGTCATTTCAAAGGATGGTATTACCATCGATACATAAAGAATATTAAGAATCTTTTATCTTGCCTTACCAACTCACAACAAGTAATTGTTTTCATTCCTTGCAAAGATAAACTTTGTTAGGATATTCATTCCTAAATTTTTAGGTTTGGTTAGGCCTATCACTATCATGCTCGAGAAAATTTTGTCTACAAGTGGAAAATAAAAGGAAAGCTTCACCAAGGTCAAGCAAGAGATTTCTTGAGCCCGAATACTTATCCATCCCGATTATTCTAAGTATTTTATCCTTTATGCATATGGAGATGATACTAGTGTTGATGCTATTTTGAATCAGCAAAAAGATCAAGGACTGGAGAAACCAGTGTCTTTATTTATTCATACATTGAAGGATTATGAATTGAAATATAGTCACATGAATAAATGTGTCTTCACAACCATGTGCACACTGATAAAATTTAAAAGTATGCTCACCACTAATCACATAAAATTTCTAGTTCCACACTCTATTGTGAGAGACTTCATCTTGGGAGTATAATTTTTTTAGAAAAGAGCTAGATGGGTGACCAAAATCATGGACTATTATGTGACTATCAAAGCCATAAATATGGTAAGAGGGAGAACATTGTGTGATAAAATTGTTTTAGAGGCACATAATTATCAAGAAACTTCTCTCTTCACGGAAGAAGAAAATTTTCATGCTAAAACTCAATAAGATAGAGATTAAATTGTTGCATGAAATTAGATTGATGATATGACAACATTCCTATCTTCTGGTGTATACCCTCCTAGCATTAAAAAAGTAAAGAGAATACATCTGTAGATGTAGGTTATTCCTTACACACTAATTGTTAGAATCCTCTTCAATAGATACATTGATGGTATGTTGTTGATATGTATTGATGGTGCACAGACCAAAAAGGTTTTAGAATAATTTCACGATGGATTATTTGGTGGACACTTCTCTACCAAATATACAGTATTGAAAATCATAAAGGAAAGATATTAGAAATTTGGACATTGAGAGGGGGGTGAAACAATGTCTTCTCAAAATTTTACAAACATTTCCATTTCCTCAATCTTGCTATGATGAACACATAAAACCATACACAAGAAATTAACAAGAGAATATACATGGAGACAAAAATTAATGTGGGAAACCCATACTACGAAAAAACCCACTGAAACTAAGAACTAGGATTAGGACATGAATGTGCTGCAGATGTTACATTGAAGCCTCAACTCATCTTGGATCTGCAACTCCAAAAATTTGACCAAGCAACCACTTAGTATTTGACAAATTTGGTCTAGCAACAACTAACCTTTAGTAAGCTTCAACTTACATGTAAGTAATAACTCCCCATATGTTTAGTTGTAACTTAGGCTTCTTCATAGTTTTAATCACTCTTGTTTTATTGTCTTCTACAACTAACAGTGACCTCTAAATTAGCTCACTATCCTTTTGTTTTCTCTCCTAATACCCCTGATCATCATTTCAACTTTTTCATACAAGATTCTATTCACACAATCTATTGTAATCTCTATGGTACAAGGTTTTATTCAAACATGTATCCTTGACACAAGTATCTCCTTGATTTTGTCTCTCAGAGCTTCAAATTTTCAAGCATACAATGTTATATATCATGATATTTGACCTCATATCTCTGTTCCTTTCCAAAAGAATCAAATTTTCAAATGACTTCAACACTTTATTACACTTGAACTCACACTTTAAGGATAAAACCTTCAAGAATTTTATGTTCTTCTTCAACTTCAAGGAAAATATTTCATACTAGCTCTTTATTTACTATGAAAGCACCTATCTCTGCAACATTCAACATGAAGCACTTCCCTTCTTCATTCTCACTTCTTGCAACATTTAACTATTCTTCACTCATCTCATATCATACCTGCACACAAGAGTCATCTTTTACTAAAAAATATCCACCTGGTTTTACATGTACACCGACACAACTCTACAAAGCTTCATCAAGAATTTTTTAAATTTTCAACAACATTTTCACATGCAGAAAAGAATAAATGTGTAACCACCTAGATTGTTATTAATGTCCCTTGGCATTTCATATCTCATTCTACACTTTTGACTATTTCATCCCCATGTTAAACATACTAAGGAAGACTAACAAGACATGAAAGCAAATTGTCTTAGGAAGTCATGAAGACCTTTGTCATATTTCAATTTTGTCTTCATAAAGTTACAAGTATGTTCAAGGTCCTTTGAGATCGTAAATAATAAGTTATTGATACTTTTTATCTTTATAATAACCTACCATACTATCCTGATTTTTTTTTATAGTTGTTACCATTTTTATTGTGACATTTTTCTCAAACTTGTGACCTTCTCTTTAACGTGCAAGAGTTTTTCTAGTAGTTGACCTACCTTTGTCAAGAGTAACTGAAATGGATCAAATTTACATCATGCCTTATAAATCTTTATTTCACCTTCATTATCTAAGATACCCTCAACCTTCATCATTTACTTTACCTTATTCATGACCTAGACATTCCAAGGAAGAGCTTACAAATCATAGAGAGAAACTATTTAACTACTTTCATCACGTGAAGATGAATGTCTAGGTGCATACTATTATTTACCATGCTCAAGAGATTAGTTCATTATAAAATCTTCTTTAGTATTCAAGATTTAAAACAGTTCCTTCACTTTTTTTCTTAACATAGACTAAAAAAATGAAGAATTTGAATAAACCATGGCCATTATCAGTCACCATCTCAAATTCATTATCTTGACTAACAACATGTCAATAAGATCAAACAAACTTGTTTTCTCACAACTATGCAAAAAGGAGGGTTTTGTTACTCCAAATCCTAGCTAGATGTTTAGAGGCTTGAAACCCTTTGTTCTTCACTTCCATTCTAGTATCAATGTATGAATACTTCATTCAGGTCCCTTCATTAGATTTAGGTCTTCTTCTACATTGAATAGTAGGATATGTTCAAATTTTGAAGTCACAATCATACTTCTCCATGACTGACACAAGAAATCAAGTACAATATTCAAAAAGATATGTCTATGCAATATAAATATATATTTAAAGAATCTAATGTATTTCTCTAAGAATCCTTTAATATTTTTCAAATCACCATGTCAAAGGCAATGACCATTTCAATTCATTTAGACATGAAAGCAACCACTTGTTGGACTGTGTGTATATAGATTCTTAAGACCACACAATTCAACCTTAACTTGGGATTTTCTTTCTTACACAGTTTCAGTTTGATGATCATCCATTTGCAAGCTCAATTCAAAGAGTGCATTGTCACCATCTTCATAGGATGAAAACATGATTTGTAATGGTAAACCTTCCAAGCATTCATCATTTGTTTTACACGAGTGCACTTTGATGGTGGTAGGGGAAAAGGATCCGAGTTTACACAAAAAGTATGAGATAAACACCTAAGAACCTTATAGAGCATTGAATATACATCAAACATAAGCATTCACTCCTAATTGATCACCTTGGAATCTTTAAAATCAAACTATACATGCAAAACTTGTAAAACTAGAGAAATTATGTACACCATAACCATGTTTCGATAGCACACATACACCCATTTTGTCCTAGAGAGAGTCTTTTACACTTTCAAGGTGTTTTCCAAATTTCACAAGTCATTTGGAGTCAAAAATTAATTTTTTTCCTACCGCTTCAATATGGAGGCTTGAGGAGAGAGAATCACTATTAATAAAATACTCATAACTTCTTTGTTTCTCAACCAAATTCTTTCAAAAAAATTACAAAAGTTCAGTATTAGAGTGCTCTTTAAAAATTACTTTTATGATTTATCCTAATAAGGCATGAAAATTTTGTTTGGATGCTAAGAAGTCACGATGCTCATATTACATTCCTTAATATACCAATTTTACAAAAACTTGAGTAACTTAACATCCCCATTTCAAAATTTGATGAAATTTGACATAAAGAACTAAAAGAAACATCCCTATCTCATTTACCTCAGCTTTCACTATCAACCCTCAAGAGAAATTTTGGTGGACATTTGGATTTTTCCTCCATGATTTAAAATAATCCTTATGAATGCTCACACATGCCCTAGGAAATGTTCCTAGGCTCCTCCCATGCTTAATTGGTCTTGTCATGCCCTGCATTAAGCTCTTACACCTCATTAGGCACTATAACTAGGCCTAAATAAGCCAGTTACAATTGTGACTCTACACATTTGACTTGTTTCTCTTTAAAAAATCTCTTATACATGTTAGAATCAACATCTATGAGCTATAGAACACTTATGCCAACATTAAAAACCATCTCCATACCTCCAGTGGTCTCCTACCTCACTAATCAAGATTGCAACACCCTGAAATCATCTTGAAACCATTGTGAAACCATCCTGCATGCTCAATGAACCTAAAGAGGCACTACCAATCAACCTTCTTATCAATGAAATAATCCTTACTTCACCACTGACACCTTTTCCATCAATGCCACTTGATGTTAATGACAACACTGATGCATCAGTGTTCAACACAAGATACTTCTTTCCTATATTGTTTACTGATGTGCACAAATAGGTTATAAAATGCACGTAATGTGCCTTCTTCACAGGAAAAAAGAAGTTTTCCACTCTTCCTATCCATACAATCCAATCGAATCAACAATTATCCCAATGGGGTCTTGAATTCATTGGCATGATCAATCCTCTTTCAATCAGTGGTCACAATTAGGCTTTGACAACAACCCATTACTTCACCAGATGGATAGAAGTTGTCTGCTCAAAGAAGCAACTGAATCAGTTATCCTTGAATTCCTTGAAGGCATTATGACAAGATTTGGAATCTCTCAAACCATTATCTCTAATAATACAAATTCGTTCATAGGAACTCAAAGATAATACAAAGTCAAAGATTGGGCTCTTTTACTTGGGATATATTTGAAGACTTCTTCCAATTACTACCCTCAACGTAATGGCCTGGATGAGTATAATAACAAGAAATTGATTAGAATCATGAAAATAACTATGAATATAAACCAAAGGTAGTGATATACAAAAGTTTTGCATATGCTCTGGGATAATAGAATAACATTGAAGAATGTAATTGGTACTTCTCCTTACAAACTTGTATATGGTAAAGAAGCTAGGATTCCCTTATTACTCGGATTTCCTTCACTAGAGCCAGCACAATAATTAGAATTTAAGGGCACAGATCAAAGATAAATAAGAATGTTAGAGCTGGTTTAACTTGAAGAGTTAAGAAAATATACCATGATCAAATTGGAACAGCATCAAAAGTCAACCAAATAGTGGTTTGACAAGAAGGCTAGAACTCATATTTTCAAAGTGGGTGATCTGGTCTTAAAATGGGATGCTAAAAGAACTAAACATGGGCACCATTAAAATTTTTATGTGCTTTAGAGTGGGCCATATATCATCAATGCTTATAAGGAGGAAAAATCATTTGATTTATATGATCTTGATGGATATGTATTACAGATCCTAGTCGATGGGATTTATCTTAAACATTTCCATTGAGTTATCCTACTGCATCTTGTACATATTAGGATAGTTAAATTCCTCCAAGTGTTCCTTGCATGTAGTGTTTTAATAGTAGTATAGGTTTCATTTGTCTCATGTGCTCCTGCAAGCACTCTTTTGTTGCTTCTTAGATTACAATTCCTATGCACACAAATTTTAAAGGTTTTGGAAGAGGCAATATCCAACAATTCTTTCTTGCATTCCTAGGATGGTAGTGGAGAGTCTGTTGCAACACAATTCTCCACTCTCATTAAAAATTTAATTCAAAATATCTTTCATAATTTAGAAAAATCAGGCCAATGCAGATTCCAAGCATTTCCTTATTCATTTTTAGGGAAAATTTCTTCAAGTTACAAATAAGATCTTCATGTTTCCAGGTTGACTCCATGCCCAATAGATTCTTCAAGGCCACTGATATTCATCATCTAGTAGGAATATGTCCCCAAAATATTTCTAAAAATAACCCTTGTCTATTTTGGCAACTTACAGTTCCATTCTGGCTATGGCATCAAGTTTTCAGGCTACACGCACTGCTGATTTTCTCCCTTAGTGAATTTCCATGGCTAAAATTTCCTCATGCACTCTCCTTGCCTCTTCCCTTTATTTCAATTCCTTTTATGATTTCTTCACGTGTTTTCATTCCTTCCTTACATATCTGTGAATATTTCCCCTTTCCCCTTTGCGCATACTCCTTACGCATTCACTTCTTCTATCCCAGTTACTGTGCATCCTCTCGCACATATCCACTATATTTTATTGCATTTTTTATAGGTCATTTACATGTCTTTTACACACATTTCATTTCCTCCTTAAGTCTCACACACTTTCTTTCATGTATTCTTGGCCCCGACATAATTGATTTCCCACCTTTCCTCACATACTTACTTTTCCTCTTGTGTTATCCCTTACATGCTTCTCCATTTTCATCTACTAACATGCTTCCTCCATGCACCACCTTCTCTCAAGCTTCTATGCTTTCCCTTGGTGGAAATCTGAGTCTTCCTTACAAATTTTCATGTCTATGTAGATATGCATTCATTTCCCCTACCCCTACACACCCTTTCATCTGCAGTGGTATACTTATTTTGCATCCATTCATCCTTATGCAAACTTACTTCTCTTCCCCATGTTCCCATGCATGCACCCAAGGCTATAACCTCGGTGCCAATCCAAGGATGCCATGTGTCCAACTCTGAGGAATTAGAAGATCAAGTGCATTCCATGAGAATAAATGGGAAAATGTCAATTGTGGTTGAATCCTTGTAGTGAATGAAGTCACGACACGTGGTGGAGACTCAGTGCTTGCAGTCAACCTAAAAAATCTCACAACTAATAAAATTGTACCGCGTGTCTGACATGTTCTTCTTACACTGTGGAGCTTCAAATAACCATAAATTATTCTAGCAAGCTCTAATTCATGTGTGGTTGGTTTGTTGGAAAGATTTTGATGTGGGCTACACTCTGGGATCTTCAAAATCAGATTTTAGAGGGATTTGGTACGTGAAAATCATAAAAATTGATTCATATCATTAATGTGAAATTCCAATTGACTCAAGTACCCAGATTTCATGGGATATGGCCTCTTTCCTTCTTCCATAAGAAAACTAATGCGGGGAGGTAGATTTGACAGATTTGTATGATGATTTGTAGGAATTCAATGCATCTTATTGGTGTTTTTGGTTGTTGGTGTATATGAATTGTCTCATCATCACTTGGCCTCTTGTCTACCTCATATGGTTAGTCATCTCACTAGGCCAAGATTTCGAGTGACGATGAGACAAGTCATTAGGATTAGTCATGGTTTAATCTGTCCACATGTCATGCATAAGAGTTACTTAACACTCCTATATGTACCTCTTATTTTTTATCTATGAGAATGCTAGACCCCATTTCTTTCATACTTGATTTTCCTTTTTGATCTGATTCATTGCTGATTACATGGAGTGTTCATGTCATCATTGGTAGTGCAACCCTCTTCGATATGCATAAGGTTATATATTTATCCTTGTAGAATAATCTTATATGGTATCAGAGCTATTATTTGGTAAATATGCACTCAATTATTCTAGTTGCTAATTACTTTATTTTTGGTTTTTGTGCTTCTGGTGAAAGTTTTTCATTCATTTTTGGAATCTTGTTAACATATTTGATAATCTCATTTTTTAGATTTTGTACTGATTTTTTGGTTAAGCATGTGTAACTTTCAAGTGTTTCTCATCCAGATTGAGCAACTTGCAGTTAATTTTGGAGGGAAAGATAAATTTGGAGGTTGGTACATTTTTGGTCTTATCAGTTTTTTTCATTTGAAAGTGTTTTTTTCAAATTATGTGTTTAGATCTCCTGCTATGTCCTCTTTCCCTACCTAGTTTGCATTTTTACTTACCCCTATTTTCCTTACCTAACAACTCATCTAAGCTCCTGCAAAGCTCAGTGAACTCCTGGTTGAGTTGGTTGGCGAGTTTCTTTCAAGTTGGGTTCTGCCTTGACCGGGTTGAGTTTTTTGCATCGATATTTTTGGATTTTTTCTTGCAGATCTATCTTACCAATGAGATGGTTTGTTGTTAAATTAGCTCTTGTTGAGCTGATTTTCCTTGGTTTACCTCGAGCTGCTTTTCCTTGAGTTGTTATTTTTTACATTGCATTCTTTAAATCGAGATCCAAGTCGAGTTGTATTACTTTTTGTGTGGTTGAGCTATTCACAGAGTTTGAGTTAGGTAGTTTATGCATCAAGTTACATTCATTCTATGCATTATCTATTGAGTTGAGTTGTTTGTGGGTTTAGATCTTACCTTGCATTGCATTTGTATTGTTTTGGGTTTTTCTTCATTTCATGCCTGATTCAAGTTGTTCCCTGTGTATGGATGGGTTGTTTTTTTTCCTTAACACTCATGTTATGTTTGTTGTTCCTCACAGTTTGGCTATCTTACCTTTATTTTTCACTTCTTTGGTTTTATCCTGAACCATGCTTATGTCTTGCTTGCCTGCCCCATCTATACTTGATGTGTGCCTTGCCTTCCTTGGCCATTGTGCTCCCCTGTCTTTCCATTCTTCATAAACCTTACCCCAATCCTTGAGCCCTCGGACTTGCATTACCTATTGGGTTTATTTAGCACCCTCCACTCCAATATATCAGTTCACCTTCCTTTTCTCACCCAGACGAGCCACCATTATGTCAAGTTTCCCCAAGACATTTTGGTTCTCCCCTTGACCCACTCTCTTCATTCCTAACTTCTTTTCTCTTTGGCCTCCCTGAGCTTATCTTCACCTCTCAATTATTCAAACCATTTCCTCCTCGGGACTCACTCCTCCACATGACCTGCTACCTCGAGCCACTCCAACAACTCGTCAACCAATTCATCCTCAATCCCCTCATCTGAGTTGGATCATGTCTTCTTACCACCTTAACCACCCAATCATTGACTAATCTCTCATTCATTCACCCACTTTTTTATTCAAGCATTGTTTAATAAATTAAGTGGGTGGTTATTTTTTAATGGGTTTTTTTAATTAAAGTGGTCTTTTATATTAAGCAGTGTCTTTCTAATTAAAGGGAAGGTTTTTTTATAAGGTAGCATTGTTAATTTACGTGGGTTGTCTTTGTGGCTTAGGATATAGGTTAATAAGATTTAACATTTGTTCTAAGGGAAGATTAATGTTAATAACAATCTTTTAATCTAGGTGGTTAAGTTAATTAGGGGTTTAATTAATCTTATTAGCTCTTTAATTAATTAATCATGTTAGTAGTAATATTATCATTTTTAACATTAATAATCTTTTAATCCCTTTTTAATATCTAAAATTAGACTAATTAGGAATTTTAAAGTATGATTTTCCAGCATTATTGGTGATTTTTATCTACTAATCTATTACTGGAGTGTGTAGCACACTTTATAGCTTTTTTCTTCCTTCTATGAGCATTTTTCAACGTCCTGGAAGTTCCCAGGACTTGTCTTGAGCCTATTTTTTGCATTGTAATCACATTTTTTATTGTTTATAGACTAGTGAGCATGTCCACCACATTGTTTTAGCAAGGGGGTTTTTGTTATGTCGTGAGGAGTTTTTTCTCACAACAAGAGTGTCTTTCACCCATACTCTTGTTTTTAGCTCGTTGTGCTTGTTTACGGTGCTAAATTGATATGATCAATGAAACTTGATTGTGGTATCCTCTCTTGCGCATTATTACGTTGATTGCAAGGTCAGTAAACAAATATTTCATGACACACATTCACACCTAATTATATCCAACACACTAAACTATAAAAATAAAAAATCAAGGGGTGATAATATTATTCTAAGGTGGTTGTGTTTCTTTAAACCTTATTTTTTTGCTCCTCTTACCATTTTATCCTGTATTGTGCTTATTATGGTGTCACTCTAGGTTGCATGTCGAAATACATTGTGGTATCCACTTGCGCATTATTATGTTGATGGTAAGGTGAGTGACCAAACATTTCACACCGCAAAAATACACCTGATTGTAACCTAGGCACTATTTATAAAGTGTCATAAATAGGGGGTTATACTAGTGTTCCTTGGAGGATTATCTTGTCATGGAATTCAAATTTCATAATTTTGTGGTCCAACTACATTAAGATAGCTACATGAAATATAAGAACAAGATACTTGATCATTGTGTTATGCATGAATTATTACCCCATCTTCTTGGGATTGCACTTGAACCGGTTGACCACATTCAAAATAATGATTGGGTGACTAAGAATGAAATGACATATGGAATTATTTGTCTTACTATACTCTAGAGCCTTCAACATTAAGTAGAGTTTACTGAGTCTACACACATAGCTTGGACTTTCATTTAGAACATACGTGGATATTTTGAGCCTCCTTCATCTAGTTATGGCTCTTCGTGTGATCTTACATCCATAGAGGAAAGTGAGTTTATCGATACTTTTTTCTTACGAGGGGTCACCCATACCTATTTCTCTTGTTTCTCCTTCAAAATTTAGTATTGATCCCATCATAGTTCTCAGTAACTCTCCTCCATAGGACGCTTTAGTTGACCTTTCACCCACTTCACATGTTGTTTTATATCTTCATTTTTCTCCTTCACGAGCATCTGCAGATTCCTTTTGTTCTAGCCTATCCTAGAGATCCTTACATCACGTGTTTCTTCTATTGATTTCAATTTCACTTTTTCATAAGCTTCATACAATCCTATGCAATATGACAGTTATTTATTTGACTCGGAATTGGATGATATGCTCGAGGAAAATGACATCACCATGCAACATTTTTAACATCCTCCAATTCTTCTTAGTAGGGAGAATTATGCATTGTGGCATTTGAGCATGGAATGTTTTCTCATTCAAAAATATATCTATCCATAATTATATGGATAAGTACCTACCCCCAATGATTCATATTAGCTCAATGATTGGCTTAACACTTGTGACATGGTTCTTACTCTTTTTTTTTATGTAAATGTTTGGGCCTTTTGGCCATCATTTGGCACACACGAAGTGTCCTTACATAGTTTAGAAAATTCTTAACTCATTACTTGGAGACCCTAAAGATATTTTCATTGTTTTTTCTTATTATAATACAGTTTTTCCACACCTACTCGATGTGATAATAGTTTTGTTGTCACAAATTTTCTTGTTCACATTTTTAATGATGAGGTTTATTCTTCTAGTTTTGATTATGAGAGTATTGATGAGGATACATCACCTCCCTTACTCGGTCACCCCATAGATAATCTTGAACCCCCTCTTTATCCATCGGACACCAAGTAGTCATGTTCCCAACCTCATACTTTCATTTCACCATTTACTCTTCCTACTTGTGTTGATGATTCATACCTATCATACATTGCTCTTCTATTTGTCGAGAAACCTTTTTGGGATGATTATCCACCAGACCTTAGATGTCTCTTTACATATGACATGGAGTTGTTCTTCCTTTTATAGATCCTTCACACATTTTTACTTTAGAGAATTCATTCATCTTCTTTGATGGGAGTTCCCCTTCATAGATATTAGTCACTTATATTATTTCAAATATCATCATTGATCCATCTTTTCTTTTGAATCCTCATTATAGCGTTGTAGGGTTTGTTGTGTATCCACTTCATATGGATTTATTTTGGTGAATGTTCCATACCCATATTCTGATAGTTATAATTCAGTGGTAGTAACCTCTATTCTTTGGCACCTTCTTTCTAGACCGATGTCACACTTCAATTATGGACCAACTTCAAAGTTCTTTGTACTGATGCCTTCATGTTCCTTTGTGGAGTGGGTAGAATTTTGGGACACCACTTTTTCCTTCCTAAGGGAAGAAACATTGTTTTATGTAGATGGACCTTCTTCAATATACATGTAGAATACCACAACATCGATACTCTTCTTACATATTTCATAGAGCTATAGACTTCAAATCAGGTTGCATACTTCTTTACTAAACCCTTCACTGATGTTAAGTATCCTTACTTTTGTTATCATCTTGGGGTGAGGTCTACTACTACTTTAGCACATCTACTTTGGTCCTTCTTGTCTTCCTCTCCTCTTCAGGATTCTCTTCTACCTTCAGATACACTTCATGTTTCTCCTCCCTCCACCACTTATTACCAACTTTCAGGTTCTTCAGATTCCATAGGATTTCATTGTAAATCATCTTTGGGAGGAGATGGCTAGTTCTATTATTCTCCTCATCTTCTTCTTGTAGAAAGATTACATTTTGTACATGTGTACATTATCAAGCCTAGTTTTTGGGACCCATTTTTCTCTTATTTATTTCCAAAAATATTGTTGTTTGTACATGGTTACCTTATCAAGTCTAGTTTTTGGGACCCATTGACACATATTTATTAATTTTCTAGGGGGGGGGTCTCTTTTTTATGGCTTTCCATGACCTCTACCTCATCTTCAATGAAGGGGGGTGCTGGTGTATATAAATTTTCTCATCATCACTCAATGTCTTTCCCACCTCATATGGATAGTCATATCACTTATTGAGATCATAAAACATTAGGTTTAGTTAGGGTTTCATGCATAGGAGTTACACAACACTCCTATATGTACCTCTTATTTTTATGTATCAGAATGTTTCTTTCATACTTGAATTTATTTTTTGATTTGATTCTTTTTTTATTATATGGATTGTTCATGTCACCATTGGAAGTACAACCATCTTTGATGTGCACAAGGTTTTGTATTGATCCTCATAGAACAATCAAACAGTGGCTTGGAATCCTAATTTCCCTCCTCTTCTCTCCTCTTCTTCCATATATTGTGAAATAATTCCCATTTGTAATAGAATATAAGGGCATGATTCAAAGTAGTGTATTTCTTAATTTTGAGTTAATGTCCTCATTTCTACACCACTGCATGTTTATTCTTACCTCCTTCCTCCATTATAATGGATTATGAATTCATTTGAACCAATACAAGTTTTGTTTTGTGTATTTTCTCTGCCCTAACTTATGTTTATTGCATCTTCTTTCCTTTCTTTGGAAATATTGTTATGTTGTGCATGTTTTACATCTCTTACAGGGTTTCTTTTTTATTGTGCTCCATGGAAATGAGAGTTTGAATGATGTTATGGATTGTGGCACACATTGTAGACACTAAATCATGCATTTTGGGTATCTATCTAGTATTAATCACATACTACTACTCATTTGATTCCTAAGTAAGAAAATTAGTAATTGACCCTTACCTTTAGAAAACTTTACATGTTTTTTGTTTCCTCTATTGATCTTACACTCCTTCTAGCCCAATCTATTTTTTCATAGTCTAGACATGAGTGCCCATCTAGGAGGTGAGCGCTAGGAGCCCCCATCCCGTCTGGGAGCCCCTAACCTCTTTATAATTTTCTCACATCTTTTTTCTCCTTTTTAGCCATTTAGGCATCTTGTATTTTTGGTAGTCATCCTTTTCGGGATTAATTATAAAATTCAAGTAAGGAGATCATATAAATATAAAGTTATGTGACCATAATAAAGGATCGAGCACTAAGCATTAACTATCACCACCTAAGGTTTCATCCAAAGGCATTATCAAGAGCATTTAAGCATACATATAACATCCAAACAAGGGTAAAGGAATGCATTATTTTGCATACACTTCATAGGAGGGTAAGTTCATTCATTGATGTGCACATCTATTTACATATTTAACATATAGCTACTTGCTCGTTATCAAGTGTGACACACACAAGAGCCACATATGGCACAATCTCTTCACACACACACACACATAGAACTACATTGGGTTTGATATGTAGTGACATGCTCAGTCATGAGTTCACTTGTTTGATAGTCGAGGAAAATCTGACCTCTCATTTGCATTATTTTGTTATTTGGGATTTGATGTGTTTTTGGGGTTTTACAAGTCATTTCTTCATTGCAGGTTACAGGCGACATCTATGAACTTGATGTTACATAATGGCAACATGAATTGAAGGAGTATGAATATCTCACAACCCTCTGAAGGATATTTTCTGAGGTTCTAAGTATTCATAAGCACCTAGAGCAGGTTTGCAGTGCCCGCAAGCACCCTTGACCCATTCCAGGTGCCCTAGTCCATGCAAATCTTATAGTAGCACAATTTTTTGAGGCCCGGTACGACACTTCTCTCCTTTTATTTATCATTTTGTCACTTTGTCACAGTATGGGATTGATTTTGAATCAGCTAAGTCCTTCTATATCCTCTTTTCTACTAGGGTTTCATAATTTTTAGCTTATTTTTCTTAGGTCAATTTTTGTATTTCATTCCATATATCTAACATTATTACATAATTAGTAATGGGAATATATTTAAAACCTCAAGATCATATTTAAAGGCCATGACGACCCTTAAGATCATCTCCAATCATTTCATGTACCATGCTTAGATTATGTGGATGATCAAAATCTACTAGTAAATCTCTTTCCAATCTTCATCATTATAGGATGTGTTGGTTTTATGATCTACCTGTCCAATCAATAACAAATTTTACACATCCATCCAATGATTTTCTCACTCATTTCTCTATCAAAATCAGCTCTAAGATATCCTATGCTCAACCAGCGTAACTTAAACAAGGCTCTAATGAACATCTAGTAGATTATGTTGTATGATACAAGAACAAATTAGCTAAGATGTCTAATGTGATTTTGGACTCTGAGTTTTAAGATCTATTTGTTCAAAGTATATTACCACCTCTCCAAGAGAGTGTTATATTTGAGACCTTTCCATCATTCAATCATTTGTGTCACACTCTTAAGCTATGAAAAAAATACTATTATCTATAGGAAAGCTTAAGTATCAAGAATAAGTTTCATCTTCTATGTGATTTTAAAGTAAATCAACTTTCAAGCCATCTACAAAACCTACTGAAGCTAAAAAACTATCAACGTTATATCTAATACTAAAGATCTTCAATGGTAACCTCCTAAGTGTACACATACAAAATTGACTATTTCTTCACATATTTTCTTGCCACAACTTATCGAGAGCAAACTTATTAGACTTCCTCTTCTACTCAACTTGGACCCATCTCATCCAAAAGGTCACAATTATAACGCAAATTTCAGATGTGACTATCATCAATGTGTCATACATTCTATAGATTGATTCTTTAAAATTTGTAATATTATTCAAGATCTTATCGATGATAATGTGATCGAGCTTCTAGAGCCTACGGATTCTACACAAGTCAATGACAATCACAAGATCAATATCTTTAAAAATCCTCTTTCGAAACATGACAAGTAAGTGAACGAATCTTCAGCTAACCATACATATTACACAATTCCTCCTCATGCATCAGGGGATCTTGAATTTCTAATTTCTCATGTTGAGCCATCTCCACTGATCATTAATTTCTCTTATCGTGACTCATTCTCTTTTGATCGCTTGGAAATTATTACTTTTTTGGATCCACACCTGTTAATAATATTATAGTTGATCTATCATTTTACGTTAGCACATGTTCTATTATACTTCTTGTCACTATCAGCTTTCCAATCTTTCAAATCTCATATTTGATACCTAAATCATATGGTTTTGTTAAGCTTCCGGTCACTATCAGTCTCTTACCATGCTTGTACCTTTTCTTGTGGCATCATCATTTGAAGGGTTTGACATACTCTTAGGTCTATCCTAACTCTATGTAACTCAGGATATCATCTCCATGAACCATTTATGTCTAAATTTTATTCACAATAGGCAAGTTATCACTATCAATGGTGTGCCGCAATCCACACCATAGCTGTAGCCTCATTTTGAGGTCTTCCACTGAACTCGCTAGAGAATATAGGTCCCCTATGTCACTCTCAAATCTAAAGAACAATCTAATCCTATCTCACCCTATTTGCACGCATGACCTACATGGTCTCATCAGTTTTCCATTCCATCACATTATTCTTAGGTCCTACCACTCAGGCAAATCCTTCACATTGGTATACATCACACCAACCCAGTTTTACTTCACATAGGTTTCCATCACCTCTGCATTCTACTTCACATAGGTTTCCATCACCTCCACACTCTACTTCACATGGGTTTACATCACCTCTGTTCTCTATTCACACAGGTTTTTATCACCTTCACGGTCTCCTTCACATAGGTCTTAGTCACTGGCACATCATTTGTCTCATGTATCACTGATCTTAGAGCATGGTCACGTGCATCGTCATCTCTACAAGCATCAGGTGGACAGCACCCTCATATTTCACTTTCATTAGGATAGGAAATACTCATCAATGCAACATTTAGAGGAGAACTATACTTCTTTCTCATACCCCCTCCTTGTCTAGCACTATTAAGTGTCTTACACACACATACACTTCACATCTAGCATCTTTCACACACATCTTTCACATCTTGATACACATCTTGTATCATCATTACTTGATGATGCACTCTTTGTGCTATGGTTCACACTTGACTATTGAGGGCATAGTTATACACATGAACCTCACACACTATGCAAACTTTATACATCTCATATTCATCACGTCACTTTCTTGCAATCAGTTTTTATTACACATCTTATGCACTACACATTTTACACTCAGTGCATTCATGACACATTTTTCTTACTTATTTACTTTTACACATTGCCACTCACTACCCTGTGACACACTCTAGTTTTCAATGATTCATACTCAACTACTAAGGTGTCTCAATCTAAAATGAACCTCACCATAATAACTCACTTATTCACTCGACTCATGCACTCTCTAGGCTCTAACACTTTGATGATCATATCTTTCTAGCACACACGTTCAGACCATTTTCCCCGATGACACACTATTGTTCTACTGTTCATTCTTGTATTGTTGAGGGGGAATGTATTAAATGAACCTCATCATCATGCATACTCATTCACATTCACTAGGGTGAATGCGGATCCTATCACATTCACATTGTATTCCATTATGTCTCATCCATGACATATTGCACATCTTGGTTACATTCACTCTTGCTTACTTATGCTCACACGTACACTTTTTACACATGCTAGACAGATACTCTTTGTATGTCATTATCTTTTCTATATACACATGCATGTTCACTTGTACTTCTAGTTGTGATCATAGACTATATACAAATCCTTACATGCGGCATACGGATGCTTGGCACAGTACCTCTTACCAGTCCCATAATGGCTTCTATGGGCATCCACTTTCATACGTCATCATAGGTGTTATTGTTTCAATTTATACTATTTTCATTTTCATAGCACATTACTATATCAGATTATACACGCTTTGACATACATTTTATATTTCTAACATGCTAATGGGTGCTTCATGTACAATATTTTTCTTTGTAGGTCTATTTGCTTCCATGGTTGTCTAATTCTCTTGTTATGTATTGTTTGTCATTGTCATGCCATTGTTTGTGGGCTTTCCCCTTTGTCTTGTGTGTAAACTAATTTCTATGTCTTTTGGCCACGTTCGGCCTCAATTGTCTTGTGACATCATGAGTGAGGTCCCATGTTTGAAACCTGATTTTTCACGGGTCTCCATTATCTTCTTGGATATTATCTTCTAGAGTGTTAGCTTACACATTGTCTTCTTATCTGTTATCTTACATATTGTCTTTTACATATATGTTTATCTTGTATTCCCTAACACTTGTTTCCTTCCACTTTGTTTGTGTGTTCCTTGGTTTATACCAAACACATTCCTTCCCCCTGTTAGGGCATCAATTTCAGTTCAATGGTCCGGTCCTCCTTTGGGCCGCATACTCCTCAGTGACATCGCATGCACCCACAAATGAGGGGGGAATCTATTGGTTGAATCACTCACCCCATACAATAGTCTATAATCACAGTTCAACAACATAGTTTAGTACTGGTACACACAGTCTTCAGTCACAATAACGGCCCAATATCTTGACTTGGGTCCTCAGCACAACATAGTCACCAGTGCCAAACCTAGACAGTAGCATGCTAGGGCACCCCTAACCCTTCATGGATGCTACATATGACCAAGGGGTAGTTACACAAATTTTCTTAGTTCTAGAAAATTTCTCATCAGTTCACAACAGTGGATTTTATAACGACTAAACAGGACAAACATAGTCTTCATTTCTCAGCACTCGGCATGCATGCACTACACTTTCTTTTTTACTTTCACATTGGATCAGAATTATTTGAAATGGATCAGATTTTTTACACACCATATGCAGTGGTGTTCACATTACAAAAAGTAGTTAAAGGTTGGAGGATAACACAAAACTTTTCTCCCTGCACTTCTTTTGTTATTGGCATGAAATCACCCAAAAACTCTTAACTTGGCACAGTTGGCATGAGATCACCCAAAAACTAGTTCTTGGCTTGAGATTACCAAAAACTATCATTCTTCTACAACATTTTTAAGATCCTCTCTACTCTTTTCACTCATCACGGATCAGGTCCACATGTTCCTTTTTACATTTTAATACATACATTTTTACACATTTTTTTTGGATCATATATGCACATATTTGACTACTTGATTTGTTCTTCTCTTTTGCAGGTCCATCCTTATGGGAAGCAGGTAGTCACAGTCACACATCGACACAACATCAAGTGACATCAACAACAGGTACAATCATGAAATCTACACATACTCTCTCACCATAAGGTCATCATCATCATCATCATCATCACTTTTGTTTACTTCCTCTTCTCTAGCTTCCATGCTTCACATTTTTATCACTCCACGCTTTTCTTATCTCTTGGCATGTTTTTTTCCATCGATCTACATGGTTATCAAGTATGCATCTCTTATCTACTTTATGTTATCAATCATTCTCTCAACAACATAAAAGTTAGGGAAAATGTAGACACTAAATCATACACTTTGAGGTATATATCTATTCTTGATCACATACTACTATTCATATGATTCCTAAGCGAGAAAAGTAACTAATTGACCCATCTCTCTTTGGCCATGTTTATTTGCTTTATGTTGTCTCTCTTGATCTCTTACACTCATTCTTTCCTATTCTATCTTTTTCATACTTCCTAAACATTTCTCAATCTGGACACCAGTACCTAGCCAAGACCAATGATAGGTGCCCCCATCCCCTCTAGGCACCCCCAACCTATTTGTACTTTGTTCACATCTTTTGGGTCTTTTCTAGCCATTTAGGCATCTTATATTTTTTGTAGTCATTCCTTTTCGGGGTTAATTATGAAATTCAAGCAAGGAAATTATATAAATATAAAGTTATGTGATCATAATAAAGGACCAAACACTAAGCATGTACTAGCTATCATCACCTAAGGTTGTATTCAAAAGAGAATTATCAATAGCATTAAAGCATCCATATAGCATCCACACAAGGGAAATGGATTGCATTATTTTGCGTACACTTCATAGGAGGGGAAGCTCATTCTTTCATGCACACATATATTTACATCTTGTACATCTAGTTACTTGCTTGTTATCAAGTGGGACATGCACAAGATTCCACCTAGGGCACAATTCTACACACACACATAAAACTTCATTGGAGTCTTGAGATGTAGTGCAATGCTCAGATTGTAAGTTCACTTATTTGACATTCGAGGACAATATGAACCCTCATTTTCATTATTTTCTTTTTGGTATTTGATGTGCTTTTGGGGTTTTGTAGGTCATTTATTCATTACAGGTTACAGGTGACATCTGTGAACTTGATGTGCAACATACTAGTGATCAAGGCAGTGAATGACAGTAACGAACATCTCATCGACCCTCCAAAGGATTATTTTTATGAGGTTTTGAGTAGTCACACTAGTTCCCAGAGTAGGTCTGCAGTTACCCACAGCACCCCTAGACCCATTCTAGGCACCCCAGTCCAAGAATATCTTCCATGATAGTCACATGATTTTTTAGAGCTTACGTTGTGACACTTTTCTCCTTTCTTGTTTCATCAATTCATCACTTTAACATAGTCCAGGATTTTGTTGCGAATCAGCTAAGTCCTTCTATATTCTCTCCTTTACCACTTAGGGTTTTCATAATTTATTATCTTATCTTGTACTTGGGTCAAATTTTGTATTTCATTATGCATATTTAATCTACAAATGTTACATAATTAGTATTAGGCATCATATATATTTCTATATTTTTCTAAATCACCACATGTATGCCCTAACTAAACTCATGGTTCCCCTGCATTTTCACTCATCTCGGATTCGACTCGTTCCAAATTTTCTAATGATATCGGACCTCCGTCCTCTGCATGCTTTAGGATGTCACCTTTATGACCATTTCTCTACCCTAGCCTAATTTTGTTGCCTTTCAATGATAGTTTAGAGCTCACACCAACTCTCCACCCACTCATCTTAGGACGCTTGACTTAGTCAACCTTAGAAATAGGTTAGACCGTCACTGTTGATCTCTTGCTCTGGAGCCCTTTCCCTATGTGTGGACAGTCCCACTCACTTGTTAGATCGTCCTACTCTATCCCTCACGACCCATATATCTTGACATTGAATCAACTAGTCATATTGGTGCATCTTATGATTGCCACATTTTTGTAGTCCAACTCATATTTATCGGCTCCTAGACTCAAGGTCAACTTGGTTTGAAAATAAATGCTCAGCTCACTCGCTCCCCAATCTTTGTGTTCCTCAATTTTAAAAAGACACTGGACCAAACATTGGTCCTATAGGAAGTCTATTGTCCTCTCCTATCCAAAGCTCATGAGTAATTCTTGGTCATGGATCTTGGTAAAAATGTTCCTTGTCCGAAGCTCACCCATGGTGATAGGACTCGTCTCAAGCTATCTCATCCGAAGCCAATAAGCTTCTAGATGGAATTCTGGATGCCAGCTTATTTAAAGTGCCAATGCTGTCTTGTCCAGAGCCAGTGTCTCTTGTTCTCAGAGTTGGGTACACTTTCCTGGTCTGGAGCTAAGAGTACTTTTTTTCTATGTTTGGCAGATATTCTCTGTCATTCCATTGGGAAAACAGAGGATAGCTTCTTCAAATGTTATTATAATTGACAAATTCTTTTGCTTATGGGTTAGTGAGTGCATCCACCACAACCTTGCGGCAAGGGAGCTTTTTTTTTGCAATGTGATACCAATTTTTCTCAACCAAGATGCTTATTTATCCCCTTTTTTATGGCTTGTTTTTGTCATTTTGTTTTGTGCTTGTTGCGGTGATGTCTCATCACAAATGCTTGAATCACTTATTGCGGTCTCCACATTTACACATTAGATCATCACTTTAATTGCAAGGTAGAGTGGGAAATTGAGTTCACGTGTGCTTTTAATGCATCCGATTTGATCATATCAAACACACTAAACCTACATATACAGTGCATACATACATACATAGGGAGAGAATATTATTATATGTGGGGAAACTATAGTGGATCTCATTTCTTTCACACATTCTAAGTTTTCTCAACTCCTTAGAATGGATACTAGATGATAGTTTCTTTGTTCATGCCTTTAAAATTATGATAGATTATATCACATAATGAATTATATATTATATTGCATACATAAACATGAAATTAAATGAACACGAGACACAAGATATAAGTGGGAAAACCTTTTGGTAAAAAACCCACTAAAAATCACTTATGTTTATTGAGAATAAACATTTCACCCGACCCTCCCACTATTTTAGTAGTTACACCTTCATGGAGGAATTACAAACTGACATATACATTCTCTCATGAGTACATCATTTGCATCATGTATCTTATCTTTGCTTCCATATATTGATCACATAAGTTTGTTACTCTCTTGTTAAATATAGTACTTTGTGGTATATCTATGTGTAACCAATCTCTAATGAGATCGCCTTGATTTATATCAAGGTAGGGGTGATCTGTAAACTCTTCAACTTTGGAATTATCCACAGAATCACAAATTAGTGTTGTTGTTCTACTTTCTTTTATAAAGTGATAGAGATAGCTAGTGAATGAATTTTGATTATGCTTAGAATCCACAATTGTAGGAAAAGAAAGAATATAAACTCACAAACACCAATAAGTTTTATCATGGAAACTTTCAGTGGAGGAAAAACCAATTGGGAAGGGAAATTGCTCTTTCTTCCCACTTTGACTGGCCATTTCAAACAATAAGTACTTAATTTAAAATAAGTATGAAAGAGAAGTAGATAATTTCTCACACTTCCTCCCAATTACTTGCTTGCTCTATCTCAACACTCCTTTTTTCTACAAAACACAATTCTAACACTAAGAACTTCTTTTTCACTTTCTTTCATGCTTTGATTCCCTTATTATATTCTACAAACATGTATTTATAGCCTTTCTCATGTCCTCCCGTGCACTAGAGAATGGGAAAGGTCATGGAGGAGAAGAGTCACAAACAACCTTTCAAATTCTGAGATTGTTCGTCTCATATTTTATTTTCTGTCTGAAAGATCCAAGTACCGCCTAATGCAGACTGGCAGTCCCAGGACCGCCTCCCTAGATGGTCGGTGGTTCTATAACCGCCACTCTACACAGAGTGGTGGTCCTATTACTATAAATATATAACCTTCGCATATATGTTTTCCTTCTTTGTGTTGACTGATCTGATGAAGTAGATTCATTTTAGATCCCTATGGATCACACCTCCCATGCTTAGGAGGATTTTGGTCCCACAAAAGCTTAGTGGGGCAGTAGATGAGGAAATAATTCCCTCACTTGCTCCTTCAAGTACAACTGTGCCTGTCTTGGTGTCTTTCCTTTCAGTCCAATCTGTTAAGACTCCTGCAGACCTCTCCTAGTCTCTCTGACCTTCTACTGCAACACTACATCCTCCTCCAATTCACCTTGTGAGTATAATATGCAATCCTCAATGGAAGGTAGAAACTATAGTCCATCTTCATCTAGCATGTATGGCTCATATAGGTGCAAGTTCTCACAGTTTACTATAGATTACATCCTCATAAATGATGGTAAATCAAGTCAAAAGGCATTTTCTCTAACCTACTCCAATATGGTGAAGGGCTCATATCGTAGTGGCTTGAGCTTTCATGCTTGACCTTATAGTCTCTCCTTGCTCAAGTAAAGCCAAAATCTATCTCCAACATGAAGCTTATGTTCCCTCATGTGTTGATCATGCCTAGCTCTATACTTGGATTGATATTTATCTAGTTGTTCTTTGACTTTGAGATGGATTTGTCAAATCCTCTCAATGAATTTGTTTTCTCTAGTCACCTCCATGTCTTGTGTCTCCTCCTCATCCTATTTCCAAACTACTATGTCCAGTGGATTTAAAGGTAGATATCCCAAGCATGCTTCAAATGGTGACTTCATAGTGGATGTGTGTACTACTTGGTTATAGGAATGTTTAATGTAGGCTAAGGACTCATCCCAAGTCCTTGGGTATTTGTTGTTATACCATTTGATTAATTGTACCAAAGTCCTGTTCACTACCTCTGTTTGTCCATCTGTATATGGATGGAAATTTGTGATTCTCTGTAACCTGGTATCCATCTTGTCCCATAAAGTAGTCTAAAAATTCCCCAAGAACCTAGAATCCCTATCAGAAACAGTAGACTTTGGCAAACAAAAATGCACCCATACATTAACAAAGAAAATATTTGTTGCCTCATGTGCTTTTACTGTCTTTTTACATGCTATAAGAATACACATATTACTGAATCTATCAACAACAACATAGATATAGTCATGGCCATGTTTATACAAAGGTAATCCTCCTACAAAATCCATAGAAATTTCCTCCCACATATGAGTAGGTACTAACAAAGGAATTTACAAACCCTCCTTCCTAATCTTAGGCTTGTTGGTAAAACAAATTTTACATCCACGTATAAATTTTAATACATATTCTTGCATATTGGGCCAATACACATACCTTTGCAAGTGGGCTAGGGTCTTGCCAACACCAAAATTTCCTAATACTTTCAAGGTATGTGCTTCCCTCATCAATAAAAGTCTTTCTTCTTTAGGCATGTAAAGCTTCCCCCATTGGTAGAAAATCATGTCCTTGAGATAACAATATTCAATCCCTGTCCTTTTAGACCCTTGGGACTGCAACTTCTGAAATGTCACCCCAAAATCTCTTTCCTGGTCATATGCCTCTCTGTAAGCTTCCTTCATGAAGGGCTCAATCTGAGATATAATGGCCAAATAGGAAAACTTCTCCTATGTGGGTGGCCTAGACAGCATATCCGCTACCAATTTTATGCTACCCTTATTGTATTTGATCACCAAATGGAACTACTAAAGGAACCCCATCCATTTGTAGTGCCTTACATGCTGGGATTTGAACTATGCTTGCAAATATTGGAGAGGTTTTTGGTCAGTGTGCACAATAGTTTCTTTACCCAAAAAATAATGCTTCCATTTTTTAATTTCCTGAACTAGTGCATATATTTCCTTATCATATACTGAATATCCTTTAACTGGTGAAGTGAAAGTTTCAGAATGATAACACATAGGTTTACCTCCTTGAAGAAAAACTGTGCCCAAAGTGTAATCATTAGCATCTGTCTCTACTTCAAAAGGTTGCTGAAAATTAGGAAGAGAAAGTACTGAAGCATGACCAATCTTGTATTTCAATATCTCAAAGGATTTTTCTTGTTCCTTACCCCAATCAAAACCATTACTATTTATGGCCACTATGTGTAGATTTGTTTCAATCATGGAGAATCCTGGAATATTCCACATAAATGATATTGCTCCCACAAAACTCCTAGTCTTTTTGGATCTTGTTGGTGTTGTCCAATTAGTGATGGCATCCACCTTCTTTGGATCCACTCATAGCTCTCCTCCTCCAACCATGTGCCCAAGGTAGACAAGTGACTTTTTGGAAAATTCACATTTCTTCATATTACAAATTAGTTATTTCTCCCTGAGAACTTACAAGACTTGTTGAAAATGAGTTATATGTTCTTCTCGTGTGGCACTAAAAATCAAGATATCATCTAAATATACAATGACACATGAATCTATGAAATGTTGTAATACATCATTCATCAATCTCATAAATGTAGCAGGTGCATTGCATAACCCAAAAGGAACTACTAACCATTCATATAAACCATGTTTTATCTTGAAGGAATACTTCCATAGATCCTCCTCCTTCATTCTAACTTGACTTGAGATCCAAATTTGTGAAGAATGTGGCATGCTGAAGCTTGTCCAAGAGATCATCTATGTAGGGAAGTGGATATCTTTTCTTTATGGTGATCTTGTTCAAATTGTGGTATTCGATGCACATTATCCAAGAACCATCCTTCTTTGCAACCATCACAATAGGAAAACTACATGGTGAGGTTCTCAAACATATCACCCCTTGGTCTAGTAGTTCTTAGAGTTGTCTCTTTACTTCAGTACTCTCAAGAAAGAATTTCCTATACAACCCGATGTTTGGTAGAGAGGACTCTGGAAATAGCTGAATCTCATGCTCTATTTCTTGTTTTGGTGGTAACCCACTGGGAGAATGAAATACTTCCTAAAAAGAATGAATAATACTATCCAAATCATGCTTTCCCTGGTTATAAATCTCTAAAAATTCTACCCCATCTTGTTTATCCTTTAACAAAAGTAAACAAAACTGATTATGATTTTCCTGAATAATTTTTTTTTCTTGGTTAGCACTCACCATAGTAACACATGTCTTATGTTGGTGTGCCCAGATGTTGTAGCTGATCCCATCCTTGATCAATCTATATCAATTTTCCCTTCTCATAAATATAGCATCCCTAATATATAAGTAAGGCCTCCTAAATACAACATCAAAAGCATTAAGTGGAATAACTTCATCTTCCACAACATCAATATATTGGGAATTTATCCCAAACTTGACCTTACATCTTCTTGTTACCTAAATTTCAACACCCTTCTTCACCCAACCCAAAGGATAATGGTGTGGATGCTCATAAGTCTCAAGACCAAGCTTCTTTACAACTGCTTCAGAAATCAAGTCAGACTGAGAATTGGTATCAACCAAAGCCTTCACCTTTGTTCTCTTGATCTATATTTTGATTTGGAATAGTCTACTCATCTTCTCTTCCTAGCTGTCCATGTTGGTGGCCATGCATCCAATCCTTTCATCTACTTCAGATTCATCTTCGATTTCCACCTCCCCTTCTATTTTTACAGCTGTCATGGACTTCTTTGAGTCCTTGGTTCGGTTCTTCAGATGTAACTCTAGAAGAAACTTCCAAAATGTAGTGTTATTATGACCATTGATATCATAATTATTGAAAAAAATCTTGGGATCTTTACAAGTATTTAAAGTAGTGGTAGCTTGTTTACCTTTCCCTTTCCACTTACCCTTGTTACTTGTTTTCCCATACTCTTTTTTCTATTGATTTGGTGACTGCTATTCCCTTGGATCTACTTCTCCTTACTTCTTTTCATCATCTATGTAGTATGCCTACACACATGCCTCGTTGAGATATTTGGGCTTTGTGGAGATGAATTTTCTTTGAAGGTGAGTGTGAAGTACTCCCAAGTACTTATTCAAAATATCCTCATCCTCTTACTCCATGTTTAGAAACATGGCCTACCTCTAAAACTCCATAGTATAGTCCTACACACTTTGACTATTGCCTTGTCTAAAATACTGCCATTTAATCATTTGGTCAATCTTGTGGCCAATAGGATAGAATTTAACTCTGAGTAATTATTTAAATTCTTGCCAATATTTCACAATAGGATGCTTCTCCTTTTCACAAGTGGTCAGATGGGTTTCCCACCAAACCAGAGCATGTCCCTCCAATTTGAGACATGCAAAGGTGATCCTCTGTGCCTCAATGACATTATAGACACTAAAGTAGAATTTTAACTATTTTAACCATTTATCAAGCAACATTGCATCTACTTTTCCTTCAAAGCTTTTAATCTCAACTTTCGTCTCAACTTTAAAAGGAGTATGTTCATATTTTACCTTTTCTCTTGCATTTGAAGTCTCTTATTCATGTTCTTCCCCATAATATTCCTCATGGTGGCTCTTCCCTATTCCAAAATTTTCATCTAAGCCTCAAACCACTGAGTCCATGGAGTCTTGCTTGATAGGAGTTGTCTTCTACAAATCTGCAAGTTCTTCTTGCCTTTTAAACATCCTATCCATCATGGTCTCTAGCATCTTGATTCTACAGACCAAGTTCTCTTCCTCCATTTGTCCCTAAATTCCCTGTTTCCACTTCCTTGTAGAAATTTCTAGATCACAAGGTAAAGCCTCTTAACCTTAGATCTCGTCACTGTCATACAAATCTAAGAACTAATACCATAATCTTGAATACTTGTTAGCTCTGATACCAAAATGAACTGTAAAATCTTCAACTTTGGAATTATCCACATAATCAAAAATTAACATTGTTATTCTACTTTCTTTTAGAAAATGACAAAGATAGCTTGTGAATGAATTTTTCTTATGCTTAGAATCCAAAATTATAGGAAAAGGGATGAATATAAACTCACAAACACCAACAAGCTTTATCCTAGAAACCTCTAGAGGAGGTAAAACCAGTCGGGAAGGGCATTTTCTCTTTCTTCCCACTTTTATTGTTCAATTCAAATAATAAGTACAAAATTTACAATAAGTATGAAAGAGAAGTAGATAATATCTCACACTTCCTCCCAATTACTTGCTTACTCTATCTCAACACTCCTTTCTTCTAAAAAAACACAATTACAGCACTAAGAACTTCTTTTTCACTTGTTTTCATGCTTCAATGCCCTTATTATCTTCTACAAATATGTATTTATAACCTTTCTCATGTCCTCCCATGCATTGGAGAATGGGAAAGGCCATGGAGGATAAGATTTAGGAACAACCTTTCAAATTATGAGGTTTTTCATCTCATATTTTATTTTTTGTCTGAAAGATCCAAGACCGCTGCCCAATGCATACCGGTGGTCCTATAATCGCCACTCTATATAGAGTGGTGGTCTTGTTACTATAAAGAAATAACCTCCGTATATATATTTTCCTTCTTCATTCTGACTGATATGATGAAGTAGAGTCATTTTGGATCCCTATAGATCAAGGGGGGCCTGTTTTGGGTCAGCTTATAATTTAAATTCAAACATTTTTCCAACCCAATATGGAATCTACCACACTTATATTTTAGATTCCATAACCATTTATTAGTTTGAGGGTTTCTTATTAATTATGTTTCCCACTTAATATTACTATCCAAACACTCCCCCTTAATGTTAAGTAGGGAAACATGCTAAATTTCCTATTAATACAAAAGGAATTATATTCCATAAACCATCGCATGAAGATTTAGGCTAGCATGCAAATATACAATGCTTGTTCCAAATAACACATGCCAAGTCACCTTTTTTAAAAAAAGGAATTACATTCTATAAACCATCTAAGTGAATTAGGCTGACATGTCATAGAAAATTTATTCTGTGCATTTTTTAACTCTACAATATACTACTTCCTTACCTTGATTCACTGCTGCAGTATTCCAAAAAATTTAAACAAGTTGCGAACCAAACGAAAGAATTTCACAGGTTTTAGAAAATTTGTGGTACACTACTTTTGTGTTTCATAAAATTGAAGAAGTTGTGGCACAAATCAAGTGTTCCGTAGGTTTTATAAAAAAATGTAACACACAAAAAAATGTTTTGTGAATTTTGAAATAAAAAAATCAATGGTACAATGCGGTGTTTCGTCAGTTTTTAGAAATTCAAAAACACGTGATACAGAGGAACAAAACAATATTCTCAAGATAAAGTGATTACCTATGAAGTCTTACATAAGATTATGGAGTTAAAAACTCTCATACATAATACTTTTTTGGGTATTACAGGTAAACTCACATAAAGTGACAATTTACTCAAACAAAATGGAAATAGTATAGGGATATTTTACATTTGATACAATCATGTTGATAAGAGGTGGCATTCTAAAAGATGTGGCATTGCAACAACCATGAAAAACATGTTCAATCCTCTTTACAATCCCCTCAAGGGAAAATATAAAAGGCCAAATCTCATCTGATTTAGAGGTGAAGATCGATGTCATTCGCATGATCATTTAAGTTTTTCTCATCTGATTCAAAGGTGGAGATCAAGGTCATCAACATAATCACTGAGCCAAAAAATCATATGGTCATTTTATTCACAGGTTAAGATTAATATCTTTCAAATGATAATTTGAACCATGCTCATTTGATTCAAAGGTGAATATCAACGTTATTGACATAATCATTTGAGCCAAAAATCTGAAATTCCCAACATAGCATGAAATTTGAAGAAATTTGTAGCACAAAAAGGATTTGTATAAAATTCCTACAGCCTAATCTTCAGTAGAAAAAAACTTAAGGTCTATGTCACCACTCATAAATTCTCTTGAATGAAGTGCATATGAATATTAATATGCTTTTTCCTTTGATGTTGAAATGGGTTATTTGTAAGAGAAATGCAACTTTGGTTGTCACATAGAAGAGTACTTCCTTTGACACCTATATGTAATTCATTCAACAATATTTTCAGCCACATAGCTTCCTTTTCTTCTTCCATACGTAGTTCCCACCTATTTAATGCATCATTTCATTACTGACTCATTTCATTCACTAGATTATAGAAATTTATTCAACAACACTTAGATATTATGTGGTTTCATTATGGATTATTTTGTGATACATGTGTTGTTGAGGCACGTGGTGTCAATCTAGTAATATGATTTATCATCCTATTTTTCTTGCACTTGTGTCGTTATGGACGCAAGTAGTATGTGATGCAACTAGTTTTATCTAACTTATGATGGATGGATGTTAATTTTGCTATATATTTTGGTTAGTAGTGATGGTAATGATAAATTAGATGTGGTCATATAATAACATAGATGGATCTTATATCTTGATTTACTATGGATGTATGTTGTTAAAGTATGGTTACATCATTTAGATAGTAGTTGTTGTTTAGGTAGAATTTATATATATATATATATATATATATATATATATATATATAATTAATCTAGTTATTGATATATGTGGTATTAATTATATGGTTTATTGTATCGATCAGGTATGATGACGTGTGACTTGAGTGTGTAGGTTCACATAGGAGAATGTGGGATTTAGTGTTGTACCTCCAATTTACACAAGTGGTTATCAAGGCTGAAACCTCACCCTTGTTTAAATTTTTTTCGCCTTGTTTTTGTGTTGTATTTATTTTTGTACACCCTTAGTGGTTTCTTATTGACCCATGTTAGATTAATTTGTTAAAATTTGTTCTAAGTTAGTTTAGGGACCTAATGGCACCTAGATGTGTAAGTAGTTATTTATCATTATTAACCTTGTTCTTAGAGGTGTGGGACCTCTTAAACATGATTTGGGTGGGCCCCACCACCTCTCCTTGTGTGTCACTTTTCCTAAACCAAAATTTGGGTTAAAATTAGTAATTGTAAGTGTTTCTTTTTGTGTTCGGGGTCTTACCTACACCAAAATGGACCCTTTGAACCCTACATATAGGTAGGGGGATTTTCAAGGCTAAAATGGTATTTTCCCTCTCATTTGAATCCCTCTTGTCCACATCATTGTAAATGTGCTTGATATGTAAGCCACCTTGGAAGTGGATGAAATTTAGTTTATTTTTTTTATTTTAGATTTTTGGGTAGTATTCCTCCATCATGAATTTTGTCTGTTGTGTAATAGGGTCTTGTGGGAGTCTTGTTTTGGATAATAAGATAGGTGACACATGTCACCCTCTAATTAGTGAGGATTTATTTTGAATATTTGTCTTATACATCCACTTGGAAGGAGGTAGGGACTTTTGGGTCTTATTTTTAATTTTGGAGTTGGGAGAGAACTTGGAGAGGAGCTTGGAGTTGGGAGAGCTTGGCTTGTGTTGGATTTTGATTGCTTATTTTTGGAGTTAGGCCATTATACCTATTACTTTGCTTCTATGGTAAAATTTCTCAATTAGAAATGGTTGTTATTGGCTTTTAAATTTTCATGTCATGTTGTGTGTTGTTTTTTCTATTATTGGTAAATTGTTTTAGGAGGGACCATACCCCAAAATACAAAAGAAGGTTCAACAACCTGATAAACATAGTGACATTAGTGGTTTTTTGACAAGTGGGGACCACAACCTAGAGAAAAAATACCTAAAATCCATAATAGGAAGATAAAAACAGAAGAAAGGGATAACCTTATAGTACGGAGTAAAATAATAGCATCATTGCAGCCTCATAACCGCAAGAAACCAAAAAAATAAAGCACATAGTAGAAACCAGAATTACCATCATTTGAGCACATTGTTGAAGCACATTTTGACCTTCTCCATAACAATAAAAATATTGAGGGCAGTGAGTTGTGATGGGTCATCCATATTGATGGTGGAGATAACATGTTTCTTCTCTTTTCCACCCTTCCATATACCAGAAGGAATGTTGCTAGGATTGCAAACCTATTTAACTTGAATTTTCATGAAATCCAGGAAAGCCTTGTGCATGGATAAGTGATCAATTTGTTTATCAATAATATGCTCAATAGAATCTTCCAAAGCATCTTGCTTAGAAATTTCTTCTATTTTGGCCTCAAGTGTGGGATTACCATCTAGAGATTTCTTTCCCTTAGTGTCTTCTTTGAGTAAATGAGCCACATATTTTCTTAGGTTCTTGATCCTTTCTTCATGCTTCATAACCTAAGCCTTCAGACCAAAGTGGGTTTTGGTGTCATGAGAGGTTTGGCTAATGGATAATAGTCTCTCAACAATAGCTAGCTCTTTCCCTTTTTCACTATTGTGGAGAACACACTTGGCTGAAGAAGGAGAGAGGGGTATGAGGTTATTGTTCTTTACCTTTCATTGCAGAGGGGGTTCATTAAGAGGAATGGAGTGGGTGGGGGCATTAGCTAAAATGGTGTAGCATGATAATAACATCCTGATGAAGAGAGAGGCCACATTTATGGGAATGAAATTCTTGAATGGATTTCTCAAGGGACATCAGGATATAGTAAGGTATGCTCACTTTAGGGATCTTGTGAAAATGGTTTAAAAGGATAATATGATGTGGGGGAAGGGTTGCAAAGTGGTCCTCAAGAGTTACATAGTGCACCACCATGTGGGAAAATTCATCATAAGGGGTAGGGATTGAAGAGAAAACTATCCCAGCTTTAAAAAAATTAAGGGTTTCAAATCCTTAAATAAAAAAAATTCCTCAACCCCTTTATCAATTTTTTTTCTATTAAATAAGATACCATCAATGCCAAAACTAGTAAAAAAATCTATAATATTTTTGGTTATGGTATATTACTTACCTTTGTAAGTGAAAACCCTTTCTTTCTAGTTATTTGCAAAGGAAACTGAGATATGTTTTTCATGTCCTTTGATCCGCAGCATGAAGTTTGCAAATCCATCAACACTCAATTCCTTCCAAATCTCTTTATTTTTTTCCATGTTGGGTCACAAACCAATTAAAATTTGCAAGGAAGACCTCCCACAACCACGAAATATAGAGTGAATCTCATTAACAGATCACAAGAAGACCTCTGACGACACCTAGAATGTTTCACAAAATCATGGTAAATAAAGAGATAATGAAATCTATGATTTCCTTGATTAACAAGCATGGGGAGTCATGGTAGAAGCATGCAAAGTAATCATATAACCATAGCTTCACAAACTCCCTCTGAATGTAGGTACTAATCCTTAGTACATCTGACCGTTTTTCTTTAATGAAGATACCATTAGAGATTTGGGGGATTTCACTATTGACATGCCAAAAATTAAGTTGTTTACTAGTAACCCCGAAATTGTAAAAGGAGTCGGCCACTTTATTCCCTTCTCTATAGGTGAGACACATTTTTAAATTTGAAAAAGTGTTTCAAATGTTGGTGACCTCTCAGATAAATTATTTAATAGTCCACATAGGGGGGTGAATTCCATTGATATGGTTGATAACATTTAGGAATCGCCCTCATTAATAATATTAGTAATGATACATTCCGTAGCAGCTCTTAATCCCTAAAGTGCAGCAAGTGCCTCAACATAGTGATTGTACTGGGTACCCATAGGACCTATATAAGCAACAATGAGATGGAAATGATAATTTCTAATGATTCCACCACCACCACCAACTCTTGGATTGCGTTTAGAGGCACCATCAAAATTTAGTTTGAACCAATTCACAAAAGGAGGAAACCATTGAATGAGGGAATGGTCAATGGCATGAATTTTTTCCTAAAATTCCTCCAAAATAATATTCCAATTTAGTATAAATTTCTCCTCATCTTTAGGAAAATTCTACTTTTTAGGAGACTTAAATTTAAGGACATTTTCCTTAACTTCAATAGTGAGATATTTAAGAAATATATTGCAGGTATTCTTACAATTTCTGAAAATGAAAAAATTCTTGGCCTTTCAAATTTTCCATATAGTATGAGGAAAGACAATCTTCCATAATTTCCTAAGAAAACAATGCTTAAAGGGGGGTTACCATTTCTCTCACGCTTTCTCTCACGCCTACATAATATCTTCTAGAAAAGTCCAGCATACCCTAAATATTGAAAAGATGAGCCCCCAAAAATTAGAAGCATAAGAGAAATGAAGAAAAAGGTGGTGAATATTGTTAGGTTCATTCCTGTAGAGAAAACACATGTTAGGTATGGTGGAACCTATTTTTATCAGGTTGTTAATAGGAATAATCCTTTTATTCAACACCAACCAAAGAAAATGATCAATTTTTGGGGTAAGGTCTATTAGCTCTCAGATTTACACCCCAAGGGAGAGAGGGTGCACAAATGTGCGGAGGTCAGGGAGAGAGGGGTGGACCTACATGAATTTTAATTATGTAGCTGAGGATAGGGTCTTCCTCCACTTGCCCATCCACTCTCTCAAACATAGTGATGAGGAGGAACCTTAACAAACGTTGTGGCTGATTTCCCTACTACTTTTGACTTTGCCTACTTCAGGGTGAAAGGACCCAAGATATGACCCGGAGGGTACAAGATAAGGGAGGGAATCATGATAATGTCTTGATTCCGATAGGGATAAATAATCAGGAGTTGGATACAACCATCAAATACAACACTCAATCAAAATATAAATTACTAAAAACACCTAGGAACCCCAATATGATTTGGTAACAGAAGTTTTGACACAATCCACACATCAAACCCTAAGGATTTTCATGAATTATTCTAGGATAATATTAAGGATGTCATATAATGAGCGAAAACACTTAAGGTATGTGCATTGAAAATTTATTTTCACAATCGGATCTGTATAAAATAAACAAATTGATGTCCACACGAACACATATGTGACTCGAAGAAGATAGTGTAAATTTGTGAATTGGAGATAGGATTACAAAGAGGAAGAACTCAAACATCAAAGGAAACTGGGAGGGTTAAGAAACATATCAACCATTTTATCACCATGCCCTTTTTATTTCACAAAGATAGGGGATACATAAAATGGAATTTTCATAGGAAATTGATCACGAGGAACCTCCAAGTAAACATAGAACCCTGATCCTTGATAATTTATCTCAATACCCCTAATAATAAATTACCATGTACAAATTATGTTGAGTGTTCTAAATCGAGGGACCCCCAAGATAAATAAACATAGCACTAAGTATAGTTCAGTTATTAAGGAATTTTATAGGTCCAGAAGATAACATCCTAAAGTACCCTTAAAGAAAATTAACCTCCCACACCATCCTAACCAAACCTAAAAATCAACAAGGTGTCTTCATATAAAATTAAAACCATAACATGCACAAGATCTAAATGAATTGGCACATGTTATTTTACCCCTAAAATTATTCCACAAGAAGAGCATAACCAAAATAATTACAATAGGTTGTTTAGGATAAACCCATTAAACTTGGATAGAATAGGGGAAACATATATTTATGCTCTCAGATCTTGTTAATGACTGTACATGAGCTATCACCTTAACATTAATTATGAGGGAATAGGAAACACAACACCACCTACATCATGAAAGTGTAAATTTCTATGGTTGACTATGCACCTAAAAATCCCATAATCCCTCCGAAAAGTCTTCTCCTCTCACTAATAAAACCATCTCCCCTTATAAAACTTTAAACCCTTGTATATATCCTTATCTATTTTAGGGTTTTACGGAATATCCATCTAGATTCTAACTAACTCATGCTTTGGACACCTCCCGAATATTCCAAAGAATGTCATGGGATATTTTCCCATGACAACCCTTAATTTTTCTCACCACTAGCCTATCACCATCATGATAATAATGACGAGTCATTATCTTTTCCACATCACCTTAATTTAATATCAAAATTTTCACATTGAATAAATGTGGCTTGGCTACCAAATTTAAATTGACAAGACATTTATCAAAGGCGCACACATTTACTCCATCTCCGATGACATGGTTCACATTAATAATCACTCCTAATCTAACTCCCACATGTGTCTGTTGATCTGGGATGGATATTACATTTATAGTGGCATGATTGTTCATAACACATCATCATGGGAGCCATGCCTATTTAAACGTTTAGCACAACGGACCAAAAATTCACCACCTAGATTCCATCAGGTCATGTGTTCCTTGCTTCCATTAACACCCTTTCTTCCACAACCCTAAGATTAAATACTACCAATGAATAACTCCCCAATCTGGGTGAATTTTTCCAATTAACAGACCCAAACAAAGCATTCATCGGGAATGTCTTTAGTGTTCCAAATTCTAGGTTTAGTCCTCCAAAAACTTCATCCCCAGATATTATAATCCCATCCTTCATAAATATATTTTCTAAGATATATGCTTCATTGCCTCTTTTTCATACCCTTCACTTTCACTTAATCTACCCAGAATACCACCTAAGCATAGGACACTTGAAACAACACTGGCTTCATCATTTCCCATACTCCCATGATAACCAATGGTATATCAAAAAATATTACTACAATCCTTCCTTACTAACTGTAGATCTCCCTGTAACAATCCCATTGAGTGCATCAGAAGAAAAAGGAAATCATTCTGGTTTGGATATAGAAAAGTGGCTTTTGGCCTTGGAAGCTGCCTTGGTCAAACTTCGAGCCACAATGAGTATCTAGGATCTCCCCTAAGAAAATAAAGAATCACCATAGATGATGCACCTAGTGAATCAACTCCATCTCTCACATCTCAACGCTTCACTTCTCGTAGGAAAAAGGCTTACATAAGAGGGAGAATCCCTCTCTCTGAATGGGTGAATTCACTCAAGAAAAAGAGGGAGTTCACCCAAATTCTTAATGGAATGCATGTGGATAATCCTGAGCTATTGTAGAAGGGGATGTCATGGTCGTTGGTGGGGGACATTCAATTTTTTTGTTATTTTGATGGCCCATGAATATTTTATTCAACGTAGAGACCATTTTTGAGGTGTGCACCAACCTTCCCGGGTGAAACTAAGACTTCTAAAATTGATATCCATGTTTTTAATGAGATCATTTGTATTCTTTTCATTTTTTGTATGTATGTATTTATCTTTAAGGGCATGGGCCGCTGCAATAGAACCCCCACTTTGTTCACAGTATACATCATTTTGAAATTTCCATTTTCTTCATCAATGCATGATATGTATTTCTTTCTTCTGTTATAATCACTAAAACATATCTTTTATAGTCTCTTTTCATTTGCAATGCAATATGAACAAAACTCACACAAATAATATTCCCATACAACACTCACCACTAAACTCAAGAATTCCACACAATTGCACACTACCCCGAGAGAGAGAACCAACTGCTCACTATCCAATTGCTCCTACGTTCCTTCAAATAGAAAAATACTGAGTTCCTTTTCCTCTTAAATGTGTGTCAGATAAATCATAAACATATACCGACTTTCTACCTTTACCCATATGAGTGCCCAGGCCCGTAGCAAGTAATTTGAACCATCCCAAAATAAGGAGAAAATTAAACTCACCCCTGGGCTCTAAAAATCTAATTGTATTGCAAGTCAAACATTCATACCTTTTCAGATTTCGGGTTCAGACTACCACTTTGCACATTCTCGAGGATAAAAAAAAATTAACATCACTAAATATTGCTTTGGGCATTCATTTTATTCTTTTGTCCTTTTTTAAAAAACATGAGGGCAAGAACCTGACCCGTACCCTAAGTGAATGCTAAAGGAAAAAATGACATTCTTCTAAGTGTGTCCCATGGTCACCAAAACATTTCCTTGTTTTGGCCACTGGAGAAAAATGTCACCTTGTACGCAATGTCCATAATTTGCATAAATGACTTGAAGTCTTGATAATACATCAAAAACCCATTTCCCCGTACCTCGAGTTCTACAAAAAACCCCAAGACCTTGATAAAAGCATGCAACCAGGAAAATACTTAACTTTTTGCCGAGAAGAAGTATTTACAAAGATTTTTTCTATTTGAAATGTCAGTACCCAGTGCACATCCAAACTGAAAAAAAGAAAACATCCATTGATATGGCACTAAAATCAAGCTTTATAATTATGGGAACCAAAAAGTTCCTTGTGCAAAATCTTTCTCCAATAAAATTCACTATGGATGTCACCTGAGATCAATTGGTAGCCAGTCCTGACCAAGTATGAACCATCAAAGGATTTTGTCCAAATGAATTCATCCTTGGAATTCATTTGGGTGATCTGGATGTTGCCAATAACTTTTTGGATGATAGCAATGATGTTCTCAAACTCAAGCATCTTAAGATGGAGATTCTTCCCCTAAAATCTTCCATTAACACAACTAATGTAATCACTTACCTTATGCCCAAACTTGGAAATGAGGTTGTCTTCTAGATGATTCCAAGAGCTATTACTATCAAGATTTTTAAAATCAGCCCAATTATCCTTCCAAATCAACCCAATTATGATGGGTGTTGTTACAAACCTTGTTTTCCTTCATTTTTTCTCAATCCATCTCACTTGAGGTGGAATTTTGGAATGTAGGGGAAAAGGGAGGAAACCCCCTCTTACACCCACATGGATTTATGGGCAAACCATGATGGTTATTTTATTATATTCCTCCCCTCATATGGTTTGATGAGAATTATGAGTATTTATATGGTTTGAATCTCATCTTCCTTCCTTGTCAAGGAAACCATTCATGGTTTGAAAATCCTTGTCAAGGAGGAGACTTAGATTTTGGGATGAAGGGGTGATAAAGAATGGAGCATGGTGATTCTTGGTGGTTATATTTTTATGGATTACAAAAAAAATTGCATTGGTCCTCTTGCCCCTCTTCCCCATTTTGATGAAACATGGAGTTTCTTCGCTTGTGCTTTTGTTTTGGATTTTTCTCTATTGGTGTGTGTGTGTGATTTTAACATCTTATTTTCCCCCAATCTTGTACAAATTGGAAGCATGCCACATCTCTTTCCTATGGGCTTGGAGGGAGGCTAGCTTGCCCTCCATTTTAGGAGATGACATGTAATGATGTCATTTTGTTAGGAGGTAAACCGGGCCCTTTTTTCTCTTGTGCATTAGATATTTTTACATGTTTTTAGAGCTTCCATTTCGACTTGGAGCATGAAGGGATTCAAATAAAAAATTGGCATGTTGTTCATCTTTTTTTGGAAAGGATTATATACTTGTATTTTAGTTGTAGCTTTATTGTAAATTGTGAAGAGTTAAGGGTTGTAGGATGATCAAAATTAGGATTTGAATTCTCATTGTAAACTTTGCATTATCTTGTACACTTATTGTTTAAAGAATGTTTTGGCTTGTGGAAATATGAAGAGGTTTATTGTATCCTCCCTATTTTGGGAAGAATATAGGTTTTCTTATTTATCAATTTTGAGTTGGAATGGGATTCTTAATGTTCTCCATATATAAACTCATGATATATTTGAATTTAAAGTTCTATTGTTATATATCTCTTTAAATTTTTGTGTTGGAATGATTTGAGAAGGAAAACCTTGTTCTTTGTAAAATGATTTGTTTTAGCAAAAAACAATCATTTTTATTCCTTTCATAAGCCTTGGGTTGAGAATAAACAAGTTCCTAAGATTTTTGAGAAGTGAGATTTTCTTATTACTCTAGTATCAACTCTTGAGCCTTCATGGATGTTTATTCTCACTATCAACTTTAAAAAAAAAATCTAAATGTTGCTTTCAAGTTTACATAGAATTATAAAGAGTTTCTTGATTATAAATTGTGCTAATAAAATAATAAAAGGTGAAAAAAATAGAGATAGAAATTGAAGGTTTTGTTTCCATACTATTAATAGTTTTAAAAGGGGTTACTTTGGAAACTTAATCATCCACTTGTTATATTAGTCTATCTCTTTTTTCCACAGAAATAAGTACTCATCAAGTAGTTTGAACTCACCTTGCACTATATTTCATTTATTTTCTCTCTAGAAAAAAATATGGATTTCATATTAAATGTTTTCTTTGAAAATTTTCCAATCCGCTAGTTTTTCCTCTGAGTTTAATTTATACATATTGCAGTCTGTGACTTTTATTTATACATATTATGTAGTGAAATTATTCCACTATAAGTTTTTTTAATTTTATTTACTATAAAATTACATATACCTTGTGATGTTATGATGTTAGAAATGGAGGGTTTATATTTTAGAAATTTTATTTAGCTATGGAATTTTGTATTAAATTAATATAATGAAAATTTCTCTTTTACATATTCGTGATATATGTAGATTTTTATACTATGAGTGTGTGTGTGAGTGTGTGTGTGTGTGTGTGTGTGTGTGTGTGTGTGTGTGTGTGTGTGTGTGTGTGTGTGTGTGTGTGTGTGTGTGTGTGTGTGTGTGTGTGAGAATAACAAAGATTTGATTTTCTTTTAGGAAAATGAATAAGATTTTAGGCTATATATAACATCTCAGTGCAGATTTGTTCTTTTTTATTTATTTAATAAATAAATAAATAAATATATAAATTAAATTAATTGGAATGGGGATGAGTGGCTAGGCCATCCAATTGACCCTCCTTTTTGATAAGCTTTGGGACACAATCCAACTCACCCTTGAGTCACAAGATTCCTACCCTCTCACCCACAAGACTATTTCTTCCATGGCCAGCGCTCCAAGGTAGGGCACAATTTTGTTCGAATCTCAAAAAAATACACACTTTTATAGATAAATAAATATGGATCCTCAACAAAAAGATCAAAACAAAATAGCTTGGAGATATATTCAAAAATATTCTCTACAAAACTATTTATCTCCTCCACATATAAATTCCTCCAATAAAAAATACCTCCTCCTTCATAAATTGATAATGGGTATGTACCCAGATCTCAAATATTTCCTTCTCCATAGAAGCACCTATGTACCTATAGAATCAAAGAGATAAAAACAAATGAAAGAAAATAATAAAACAAGCCAAAGAGATATTTAGGGCTTTATGTCATTTCCATAAACTCAAGGGTGCAAATTGAATCAATCCAATGGCCCAGAATCAGTCTACCTTTCATTCTCATTTGGATAAGATAATCCCTTTTGAATTTTTCTTTTTGAAATCTAAAATATTAAGTTATTAATCATTTTCCTTTTTTCTCTCCATAGGGATGGTGGGAATGATATCAATTCTAAGTTGCTTTTATGCCGAAAGGCGTTTCCCCTATGAGAAAGAGGCATCTGGTTTATTCACGCCACTGGCTTAAATTTCACGGATGTTTTGACGTTTTTTTCATGTACTTAAATTTGATGGACGTTTTGATGTTTTTCATTTTTTATTTGTTTTTAGTTGTTCCCTTTTTAGTAGTTACATGTTGAATGCAAGATATATCTCCATCATCTGCAGGATTGCAGAATAATGTTCTCATAATTATGGAATATTGTTCTTGTTTGCTTGTAGTTCTCCTCTTATTCCAAGTTGTTGGAGCCTTTCTTTTAGAAGGTATGCAGCTCAAGTCCTAGCAACACCTCTTTCTATTTACAGGTTTTTCTACATCGCCCTTACAATATCTGCATATTGAGCTTGAATTGATGTATATTTGTCACATATACGAAGAGATCGATATTGCTAGGTTTTCAGCCTTTGTTTGTGAGTGCATATCTTTTGTGTCATATATGATTTGTGAGTGTGGAAATATTGTACACTTTGTTATTTTGAATTCCTTTATAGTAAGATATCAAAGCTTGAATACCATAGTAATTTTATTATCACATTAAATAATATGGTAGAGTTTTCAAGTCTCTTGGGAAAGCCTCAAGAGCCTCAATTTATGATTTATTTAATTATCTTGTAACATAATAAAGTAAAATGTTTTGTTTAATTACATGACTATAGAATTTTTTCAAAACAATTCAGCTTGTCGGTGATGATAGGATATTGATATATTGTGCATACTAACCTTAAATTCATCATTACAAGTCTTTTCTTGCAAGGGTCGTCCAATCTTATGCATCTATGCCTTTATGGATTGAAATATATTGAAGGGGGTTATTTTACATGCAAAGACAATTCCAGGAAACTGTGTAATAAAATTAAAGATGATTTTTTTTGCAGGTGTTGCAGAGGTAGTGTGGAGGTTTCCCATCCTTATATATAATTTAAAATTTCAACTCTGTCTAAAATTCTTTAGCAATAATTGTTGAGAAAATTTAGAACTTGAGCTTCTACATGGCTGAGTAAATATTTGAATTCATTAGAAGATAATGGTTCATATTTTAAAGATGTTTATAAATCCTTATCAATTGGTTGGGACTTATGTCAAATTGAGGTCAATTCCATTCCATTGGGTTAACATTTAAGGTTACGGTTCAAGAAATTAAGCATGCATTTATTGAAGTGATGGTTTGTAATCAATATTTTTGGCATTTATTGAAGTGTTGGGTCTGAACAAAATCTTTTGTGATAATTCATCTGGCTCATAATCGATTGTGGGGAACACCTTAAATTTGGTTTGTGTTGTGCTTGAATGTAGTGTGACTCGGGCCATTTTCTCAAGTCTTTGTTTGAGTTGTTCTTGAAGTTGGCCAGACTTTATAGAATTTGTTTGAGTTGTATATTTTATTCATTTGTGTTTCTTTCCTGGGGTTTAAAAAAAAAAAATTAATCTTGGACATGAGATTGCATTCTTTCTATACTGAATTGATTTATTTTTGGTCTGGCCTAAGCTACACCATTTGTACCAATTTTTTTAAATTTGTTAGTACTTGAATAAAAGTGTAACTAGCCTCATGGTGTTAAAATTTCTTCTTAGTTCTAGATAACTGTAGTGCAATTTCGCCTCCTGATATCTTCGTTCACTTTTCTGTAGGATAAGATACAACACCTAGCTGGGAAGCAATATGATATTTTTTATTCTCTTTCTCTTGTGGTAAAGAATAGAATGTTGTCTATAAAGGAACTTTAGGTGGGTTTCAATATTGAGTTAAGTATTTATTCATTTGTTATGTTTATTGCATGTTATGAACTAAAAAATTATTGTAGAGTACTTTCATTTTATTTTCTTTTGATTGTTTCATTTATATTTATAGTTGGCTCCAATCCTTTTTCCAAAGTGACATGTGGGGGCATGTGCCTTCGTCAATGATAGGATTCGTTATGTGCCGATGGGATCGTTCCCCAATGAGGCCATTTCGAAACCCCCCAAGTTGGGTGTTAGACTGGTCAGCGACAAGGCTTTTAAAGCTGTCCCACCATAAATAAAAATATCTTGTTGGACTAACACACTTGTTTTCCCTCTCCATTTTAATACAATGCAGACTAGAAACATAATTCCCCTCCCTTCGGTGGGCTTGACAATAACTACACCTTTCTTGCAAAGGGAGGAAGAGTTTAAACATCTTCAATGTGTTGTCAATTTTTTGCATTACAAGTAACCGAAACCACCTAAAATAGTGATATCTGAGATGGTTAAAGATCACCTCCACCTATTGCCAACATCCCCATTTTTCTCTCCAAATTCCAAACAACTAGAATGCATTCACTAGGCTTCTTCTTAGCATATGATTCTAATGAAGATGCATTGAAATATGAACCACCCCACAAATTGAGGAAAATGGGAATAACAATTAAGACATCTGCAACTGATAAAAATACAAGAAACGTGCAAAAAAATTACACAAACAAAAAACAAGAAATTTGATTAAAAAATAGCCTTGTACTGGTTTGTTTATAAGTGTTTTTTCAAACAATCTATAACTCGTTTCAAATAATTCCATGTATTTATTGTGGCAGTATATAAGGGGTAGAGAATCAAACTTTTTAAAATACATGTGCAGTTTTTTGTAAACCAACAACTTTGCATTTCTAATTTCTTTATCTAATTCCATGTATTTATTGTAAATATATACAATATTTTTAAAAATACATGTTCAGTTCCAATAACTATGCATTTCTAATCTTTATTTATATCTCCATACAAATACCTATAGTTTTGTTAGTTCAAGTGAACATATTGTTCTTATGGTTTTCGATTCTATTTGCTTAACATAATAATTTGTTTTCAAATAAATGCATGTATATATTGTGGCAGTACATATGGGACACAAAATCAAAATTTTCAACATACATGTTCAATTTTTCCTTCTTACTATTGCTCACATCTATAAGTAAACCAACAACAACACATTTCTAATGTCTTTTTCATTATATATGAATACACATACTTATAGTTATAAAATGCCAAAAAAGAACTATGTTATTTATAGTTGTTTTCATCCAAAGCTTTGTATATTATATCACTTTTGAGTGGCATATAGAATTGTTTTAGGGGTTAGAATTTATGTTTGTGCTTTTTTAAAAATATAAATGAATAAGGAAACAAACTTTAGAGATTCTCATTGTTTACAAATGAGTGTAAATTTACTTACGTCATATACAAGGTGAACAGTGCTATGTGAACACATCCTTCATTTCATGTTTGACTATACTACAAGTTTACATTTTCCACCATATATTTGTTGAACTCCCACTTTCTCGAGCATATTTTACTTGCCATGGAAATAAATTTGACACACGAAGGCATTTCTCAATTAATTGAGCGTGGTTCCAATGTTGACCCTACATTTCATATACTGTGACTTGTCCTCCCTATGCTCTGTTCTCAACACAGGTTCCCAACATCGTGTTGATCTTTTAGATGGGATACATTTTCAGACAGCACTTCTACCCTCTAAATTTGTAAGTCATGTAACTGAAAAATCAATACAAGAAGGCTCCATTGTGTGCTTACACAAATCCCTCATTAGAATGATAAAAAATGAATTGTAAGCTTCATCCCTTGCTCAATTACCAATGTATATAATTCCCCTATAGTAATTTTAATTTGTTTCCATTTGTTTTTTCCATCCCTTGCTCAATTCTAATTTTTTCCCAATTGTTTTTTTCCATTTCAGGACTATTCTTATCATTAAAATGGATGTTGTTGTTGAAACACATATACTAATCAGCTCTAACCCGACTACCACCACATGTTTCATGTGGTAAGAAAAAATCCCTAATACCAACAAATTCTCTCCAAAATACTCAGTTGCTGCAAACAGATCCAAGTGCAAACTAGGTTAACATATATTTTGCAAGAACACCAACTCAAATAAGTGGATTGAATACATTTATGTGCATGTGGTATGTAGAGGACCGTGCCCTAGCAAAAACAACCCTTCATGAATATCACAATGCAAAGGGAGATGGTTCTGTGTTTGGGTTTGATTTTTGGTTCAGGAAGGAGGGGAAATCCACATCACTTGTTTCAATGAGGCTGCCGAAACATTCTATGATCAGATTGAAAATGGGAAGGTATATACAATTTCCAATGGGAGAATTGGTGATGCAAAACTATGTTACAACCATTTGAACAGTACTTTGGATATTTTCCTGTAGCCATCCTCAACCATAACTTATCTTGTAGAAAATGAGGATACAATACCTTCCCATCACTTTCACTTCACCAAAATCAAGGACATACCTGCAAGCATTGACGAGTATTCTTTTGATTTGATTGGTATTGTTCTTGCCATGTCACCATGCTCAACTATTCGTAAGCATGACCTGTCTAAAACAAAGAGAAGAACTCTATAATTAAAATACATGTCAGGATTCAGTGTCACTGTCACTTTGTGGGGACAACATTTAGATGAGATAAGAAAAGAACTTGAAGACATTCTTTATATACCACATCTTCCAGTCCTTGCCTTGAAAGCTTCTCGCATCTCTAGTTTCAATGGGACCTCAGTTGGCTACTGTTTCAAGTACCAAATGTTACGTCAACCCTCTGATTTCAGAAACTACTACACTTCATGGTTGGGTTGCTTATGATGACTACTCCCATCTGATGCCCTCTATCACAAGCAAATTTATGGGCCCTCTAAAAAGCTTGACCTCTATAACAACAATTTCGCAGGTCCTACACATGGGGAACACTGAGAATAATGAATGTGCCATGGTTAGAGTAGAAATCATTATCACCATGGAAAATTATTCAACACGACATGGAAATTTCATAGTTTTGTTCAAGGTGACAAACAATGTAAGAAAAAAGTGTGAGAGCATGACAATGGTTCATGGTTCTATTCAAGTTGCAATGTAGAAGTTCAGAACTATGATTATAGATATGTACTCAGGATCGATCTAAAGGACCCAACAAGGGAACTTCAATCAGTTACCGCTTTTGATGAGACATCTGAGTCAATCATGGGTGCTGTAGCTAGTGACCTCGACCTATTGTCTATAGATGAAGATGCAACTAGTGAAATTACAAGAAATTTCATCGGCAACCAATAATGCTTCACACTTTCCCTGAAAAAAGAGACATACCACGGAATCAACAGATTGAAATGTGTCATCCTCAATTCAAAGAAAGTGGATAATAGTGCATCTCCTCTGTAACCTTCTTTATGCAAATTTTTCTAATGCACCCATCCCTTCAAACTTTGCACCCTCCCCCATTCCCTTATATACTTAGAACTATCAATGTTATGTTAGTTATTTCATATATATCTTGCCTACACCCTCTTCCATGATGGTCCATTAGCACTTCTGAAAATGTTTCATTCTTTTTCCCTGCTTCAAAAGAAAATTGTTATATTTCCTTTTACACTGACATACTATTGCCTCCTACTACTATGTGGATTAAAAGTACTATTAAGAAAATAAATGAATATTACTTGCACTTTTGTTATGCACATATTTGCATCCTTGTAGACTATGTGAATGTATTATATTTTTCCATATAACGAATATTCTTTTCCTTCAGCAACATATGTAGTTTTTTATTCTCAAAATTTTACCTCAAGTACGTGTAGTTTCCATTGGAACTCCACATGCATTTCAATTGTATATAGTTTATTGATTTTGACTATTTCTGCATTTGTATGTCATCAAACAATGCATCATTCCTTGCTGACTTGTATGGATTTTTTTAATGGGTGGTACTATATAAGTCTGTGACTTCCTAATCATATCGACTCCTACAAAATGAGCCCAACTAAGAGAGAAATACACAAAAAATAAATTTCACATAATTGTTAAGCAGCAACATCGTCACCTAGAGTGTAGAACAACGACAATCTCTAAAATCGGTCAACTTACATTGACCAACAACCTGCCATTCCCCGACATTCCAATCTTGTCATTAAATTCAATTAATAAAAGATTTCCAACCAACATTCTGTAAGTAACCTCCACGATAACAATTTTTCAAGACCATAACCAATTCCTTCCGCACATGAACTTATCTCTGCTTACTTGTGCCATATATTCCCATTTATTTGAGGATGCCACATGAAACTGTCTCAAGTATCCAACCTTCCTTTGGTTCCTTGTATATGTACAACCAGTTTCCTCCTCCCCTTCTGACTATTTTCTACCTTGTAATCCATGATCCAATTAAACAGAAAAACCCACCCCTTTCCCATACATATAGTTTTCCCATATTCCCACTGTTGTCACAGACTATTGAAGCTCTACGCTGATTTCACAAAATAATAGATTTGTTGACAAACATAAAAACTTACTCAATTTGTTCAGAAGACTACCTTGGAATTAAAACAAGTTTGTTTGAAGACTTTCCTTCCTATAACAGATGCAAATATGAAAAACAAGGTCACCACTTCTATTCATGGAACAGACATGGACGCTGAAAAGAGTAACCTACCGGTCTTGTGCCTTTAACCCAAATCGAAGAGGTATTTATTAGATGAGTCAATCCATTCTTGTAAGTCATCCAAAGTATGTGGCGGAACAATAAAAATATTTAGGACACACCACAAGTTTCCCGTAAAACATTACTTCAATAGCAAAATAACTACCACACCGCTTTGGAGATTTAGGCATAGTACTCATACAAAGGGAATGATCTAATTTAATAAAGTATGATTTCTACGTCGGTAGATCTTGTGTTTTGGCAGCCTTGCAATATAAAATTTTCCACAATTCGTATTACAAATATGTATTAGTTGAAAATGGCGCCCTTTCCTCTATACCATCCGAGTCGTAACATGTTTCCTCCTCTCTTAACACAGGCACAGTGGAACTACCCCAAATTCAAAATGTTTCTATAAGTCATGGTATTTATGTTTCATATTGACTCTGATGAAAGGTATGGAACACTCATCGTCTTTCGTGCTAGCATCTCAAAGTATAGGAACATAAGAAGAGGAAATCAAATAGTTCTTACTCACCTATGGTGATAACAATCCATTTACCATGTCATGTCCATAAGCTTGAGCTCTCACCAATAAATGAATACAATACATGAGGGCCTTTTCTCAATGGCTTTCCTCAACTTTATTTTTAGCAGGAAAATCAATATGGTAACAACCCTGTATAAAAGAACTTCTAATACATGAATATGCACTCTACAGTTTGATGAGTTGCTATGATGGGTGTTTTTGGTTCCCACCCACAATTTCTCTACTTCCTTCTAAACCTCATAATGTGGCATAAAAGTCAGTCTACAACAACAATTTTTATGAAACAAAACACCGAATTTAGACATCCCTGTAAAAATTAGAGATATGTGATAATAACTACTGGAGTGTCCCCAAAGATATCCTCCCAGACACTTTAATGTGGTATGGTTTGAGCCTTTGAGGGAGACAATAATTTTGGGATAAAATCATATGTGAGGCTTTTAGATATGGTAGAACAATTAAATTTACACCAACTTTATTCTTCACTCTAAGTGTTACAGATACTAAATGGCCAAATATCCACAATATTATGTCTGGTGCATTCCCTACTAATCCTCAATTTGCACAATGTTGGAGAAATATTATCAGTGTCTCTAACCCTCATCGAGTATCAACATACCTACATCATAGATTCACAATATTTTATGAATAAATATTGCAGAAGGAACTTGGAGTAGTAGAATTTTGGTACAGGTAATATAATCTATTTTTTATAAGTTTGTTCTAAACTACTTAGCTAATATTTATGTTCCCTCATATTGTACGAATGAATGGAAAAATAGAGGATCCACACATGTCCTAGGTTTATTGTGGCTTGAAAATGCCCCTAAATTTGATGCGATGGACTGGGTGGATACATCATCTATTGAGGAAAAATAAAACAATACTTTGATAAGTTAGTGTCTTCCTGGAACCCCCACCCAACTTGCACCCATTTGGATTTTGTTCACAGGTCACTACTAGATGACCCTTGTTTGCTAGATAGAACAAAAATTCTATCTTCTTCCCCACTTATAGACCTTGAATAACTGCTTAATTGTGTTCAACACCATGATAAGTTTTAAGAGAAAACATGATTACGTAGAAAGTAATCACAGTTGTAGTGTAGGTACAATGCCCATGGGCCACGCAACCTTCTTCATCCTTGTTCGTTGAAAGTGATGGGAAAATTAAGTACCTCCTTTATAGAAATGATGATATATTGAACATCCACAACCAAACTCTGATATCCATATGGAGATAAAATGTCGATTTCCAACCAGTTCTTTCCCGCCATGTAGTTCTTAAGTATATTTTAAAATATGCTTCAAAAGCAGAGAAATGTACTAAAACCTATCACCAATTACTATCCATATATTCAAGAAAAGTTGATGTTGATTATTTAGCACGTATTGCAATAAAAAAAATTCTCACATAAAGCATTGTTTAACATGACGTAAGTGCATAAGAAACATGCCACATGCTCCAAAAATTGCCACTTGCTATGTGAAACTATTCATTTATTTCATTAAATGTAAGAATTTATTTTTGAGACATATCGTTGAAATTGACACCCATGTAGAAGAAAAAACTATTTTCTTTGATGCATATAGATTTCTCCCTATAAGTATGAAACACCCACCTCTTATTCAAGTTGCTTGAGATTGGAGCTATAACAAAAACCGTAAATGTGATAAATGGAAACTGCGATCGAGCCAAAACAATTATTCAGGTATACCTAATATTTGTAGATATTCTAGCTCAGGATTCATCATCATATATCCTTTTCAATTGGTGAAAACTCCTTTTATACAAGCCTTTCA